>OX375870.1:89172770-89420382 GCA_947359475.1 Heligmosomoides polygyrus bakeri
CACTGATCCCAGAGAAATAGAAGGCTTGGTTCGTATCGTCTAGGAGGGAAATCTGAACCTAGAACCTGGAATCGGCTGCAAGTGATAGCCGGCGCCTCCTCTGACTGCGCTACCACGGGCCTTACGGACTTACGCACTCCGCATAAGCTATGAGAATTTATAATAGAAATTCTGATACATCCTGGATATTACAGAGAGTTCCTAAGCCAAATGTTGTCTACTGAACCTTTTACCTTTGAATGTATTCAAGTACAGAGCCAATTAAGAGGCCACCTTTCGGATGTTCATCAACTTCATAGGTGCGGAATTTTAAACCCATCGAAATCTTGTTGACAAAAGCATGACCTTTCCTTTCAAAGTCAACAAAGAGCAACGGAGCTTTCCAAATCTATCCTATTCGGGAGGTGGCAACCGTAGAGTGCCAATTGTGCACGTCATCCCATACCACATAGCGATAACCACTGAATTTAAATGAAAGCTCTCGCAATATGTGAAAGCAGGTGAAGCTCTCGTAGAAGCTCAAGGTGGGGAATGGAGACGCGCAAAAACAGTGTATGTCTCCCCGATTAGGATAGATCCGAGGTTTACTTTCGTTTCTTCAGGGAATTTTAGAGAGACGCTTTCTTTCATAATTAACCACACATACATATCAATTCCGCGCTGTTCGACGTGCCAATTCAAATCGACTTTGGCAGATATATGGAGATGCAGAAGGATTTAAGCGATCTTTCAGTGCTATTGTAAATATGACTTTGCATGCAGTGGTACAACGACAGAAAATAACTATTTTATCCTCTAAAAAATAGCAAGATTAATATGAACAAATCCGACAACGAGAAATATCACCAGTAGTTTGTGTGCAGGTTGTTAAGAACTGCCCAAATAAACAGTTGTTATGTACATATGACGAGGAAAACATAATAAAACACACGAATCTGCAAAGAGTGAACAACTTGCTAACATGTCATTTGAGTGCGTTTCGGTATAGTCATGCAACAAATATTGACAACGATAGTAGTGTTACCTTCTGCCGGTCCAAAACAAAGCGAGAAACCAGAAACTGTACACTGTTCTGGTTCGCATCACTGATGAGCATTACACACTCCGAACGAAAATCTACAAAGACGCTCAGTAGGAGAAACGAGCTTGACACAGCCGTTCAAAGTCTCTCTGACGATCCCGCTCTTCCTCCATCAAAATGCGAACATTTTTGATCAGCATCTGGTCCATCTTTCTGAAACAATTCATAGCTTCGACGGCGAAAAGGTAAAAGCACCAACTGATAAACCCTCTGGAATGAGCCATGCATTCTATTAGGTCGGACCGAATGTTGCTGCAGTTTTCGACCTCTAATTCCAAATAATCACATCCTCGACAGCTCATCAAATCCACTTTTTCAATATTTATTGGGCGTTTTTCTTTTCCTCTGATAGATCATTCGATGCTGATTTTAAATGTCTGATTTATTCTTCAAAGCACGCAGTTTGAAGAGCGGAAATATAATGAAAAAAATGAAAAAACGTAATGTAGGGAAAAGCGAAGGAAGAACGCTTTTGTGCTTTTGCTTCCCAAAAACCAAAAGATGCGGTCGGTATTGTATATGGAAATAGTTGCACAGTTTGAGCTCTCAAACTGCTTGGAAGACATTTTTGACATGCACTTGCACTCGATAAAATTTGTACTTTGAAGGCGTTCTGAGAAATGCAAAAAAACAGCGCCGTGGAAGCGACTTGTATGCAGATTATACAGGGTCCGGAAAGCCTTAAAGCTTCAAATCTTACAGTTTTTGCATGCACGAATTTGAAGTTTCTACCATTTTTGGAGCTGCCGTTAAGATGGGTAGGACCTTTTGGTTTATCGGAGCACGAGATACTTCAATGGGTTGTCGTGTTTTGCCATGCGATTTCGGTGACACTTTTCCGCACTGATCTATTTCTCCGCTTACTAGATAAAGGATAAAGGATAAAAGACAAAGGGCGGCGTTACTCAATCCTTTTTGCGCCATGCATTCTACTTTTACGGGATGTTGTGGAGGCGATTTGAATGCGTATTTGGCCATACAATGACCTACGGTGGCCAGCCGATGCACAAGTCAGCACTTTATCCTTCCCAGACAAGTCTGGTACCAATTCACCGACCCCGGAGGGATGGAAGGCTTGGTTGGCCTGGTTGGGAAATCCGAACCAGGAATCTGGTATAGGGAGCAGGCGACAGTCGGCGCCTCTTCCGACTGCGCTACACGCGCCCTCTTACTATCCATCATCAGCTGTTTGAAAAATGTTTTATTATCTTACTAGATACCTTTCTTATTTATTCCTGCAAACGTTATGGGAATAAACAGGTTACCAAACACCATTGTGATCCTTTAAGGCTTGGAAGATCCATGATGTTTCGAGAAGGCTAGTTTCTCAAAAAATTTTGAAAGCTATTCTAATGTAAATAAAATAAAATAAAAACACATAATAATAATGAACTAATTACCCTCTCTATATAGTGTACTACTATGTACATAAAAAAAATGTTCCTTCTTTTACCCTGTGAAGAAAAAGTCAAAAGTTATCATTGGCATCCTGTGTGGTGAGGTGTCAGACGATAGGGACTTCATGTTTTTTTTTCTCCAAAAAGAGAACGTGGTTCTAAAGTGCCATTGCCTCAAAGCTTGGGCCAAATTACCGAAGCATAAATTGTGTTCTACTTATTCCTGTTTCTGTTTACGCTCGTCTAAGCTAACCAAGGCCTTTCACAAAATCAGTTCATATCATTACTGTAAGGTGCCTCGTGCCAATACATTCATTGTTTATACAATTGCCTCTCGATGTAGCTCTTAATTTTCCATTTAAATCTGAAATAAAATCGCTTTCGAAATTCAGAATGTGAAGTCCCATGGCGAGAAATTCGGGTTGAACACTTCCGTTTTTGAGAGAAACTTCATAAACCTTCTAATATAGCGCTTCCAAAATTCAGACTGCATAATATTTTCCAATTTAGCGCTGTTGAAATTCAGAATGTGAAGCTCCACGACAAGAAAATCAGATTGAGCTCTTCGTTTTTTTAGGAGGTGCCTAATACTACCTCATGTACTATACTTCCTCAACTATAGAACTCTTAAAGAACTGAACTTTTTATCACGTGATGGTGGGAATATGCCTGAGTTCGATCACGTCCTTAGCGGTTCGTAAGAATAGATGTTAGTTGAGTTTTCCTTAATATCATTATGTTCATAGTAGGTTTACGCGCGCAAGCATTTATTTATGTCACATTATTTATGTAATACATGGCTGTGTTTATGTCTAGTAAATAAATAAATAAGTAAATTTTCTGATATAACACTTACAAAATTTAGACTGTGAAGCTTCATGACAAGAAAATCGGGTTAAACTCTATCGTTTTTGAGAGGTTCCTTATATATGTTGAAGTGAGTAAAACTTCTGATTTTTCTCCACACAAAGGTTTCAAAAAGAAATATCCAGTTGTGGGGTTAAAGGGGTTAAATGCTGAAACAAAAACGCAAACGCTCAAACCATTAAAACGGGCGAAGGCTTTCCGTCCGACCCAGCCAATAGTTCCGTTAATTTTTCTTTTTCTTTTTCTTTTTCTTTTCTATGACCCCGAAGTTCCATATGCATCATATTCATTCGCATACCTGCACTCGGCGGAGGATTGGCGTCCCCAGCTCATTCCGAAGAAGCTTGTTATGTACAAATCGGAGTCGTTTGTCATCGCCGGAGTGCATTCGGCCGCCTTGTAGACGTCCTTACATTCGTTTACCACGATTGCAGCCGCCCTTGAAGCAAAAACTCTTCGCTCGGCAGTGGAATAGAAGAAGCGCGAAAAAAATCGCCCCGAATTTCACTCACTTCTCGCCGTTCATGAACGGATTACTCGACTTGGCGCACTTGCTTATGCTGGTAGCAGCAGCTCTCGACTTGAACATGGCAGCGGAGACAGGAGTGAAGATCTCTCGCATCTGTATGTATCCACACGTGATCAGCTGGTAGCTGTTCAACAGATGACAACGCGGAAACACGCTAACAACAGCTGCTTTACCGGGCGAAGCGTAATCAAAATGCTTCACGACAGTTTGCCGAAAACACGCCAGCGTGACCGTCTATTTATACGCCACCCGAAATTTTGGGGGCGGTACTGTACTTTGACCGCGCTGAGGAGGTTTTCTTCTTGTCTAATCTACAGGAACGATCAGCAGGTTTAATGGGACGATTTCTGGCGGTGCAGCTTCTGCCGAATGGCATGAGTAAACTTCCCGGAAAAGGCGGCATTTCGCAAATGTTCACAAGTTATTCAAAGACACCGTCCGTCGAAGGTGGGGATAGTAGGTGTGTAGATAAGAAGTGCCCCTCCGATTCGTCGCGAGAAACATCGAGAGGAAGTAAGAACAGTATTTTTATACGCGACGATCCAAAAACGTGATGTGAATCGAAGCAAAAAAATCGAAGTCCTTTTATTCATCTGTTTACGCTCTGGAGAGGTCGAAGTACACATATTCGGTGATCAGTGATGCCGTAGCGCAGAGGCATGATGACTACCGACAAGATTCGATGTTCCCACTCCGCCGGCCAGGGTCGAGTTACAATCGCGACTGTTTACTACAGGCACTTGGACTTGGCGAACTAAAAAAATCAACACCGGTACGGAGAAGTGCGATCGATTCATTCAATAATAGATCAAAAATCTGTTTTCGGAGTGCGACGACTATTTTGATTTGGAAGGCGTCTAGTTTGATTTCATAGCACCGAGATTGCCTAGATGACGGTCCAATTTGGCTTGGAAATTGTACAGAATACATGACAATGCTTGAACACATTAGTTTAAGCCTGGAGTGGCTGATATAGAGACTATAAGTTGTTACAGGATGTTTTGTTACGATCAAAACTCTTGCGCCAGGCGGGACTCGAACCCGCATCTTCTGCTTTCCGGGCAGCGATGTTCGCCTTACACCACCGGCGCTGTTTGACCGCACGTAACTTCCGCGAAGTTTTAAAAAGAGTTTTAGACTGCACATCAAAAATCGGCTGTAAGCCAGGCATAAGGGACAATTTTTGTCCCCTTCAGACGACGTCAATTCTCCAATGCAACTTGTCATATGCGATGTCAGACCGTATGAATAGAATAATAAGTGGAAATAAAAAGAAATTGGAAAAAAAGGTGACGCCAAATCGGTCGATGCTCTGTTGGTTATGATTGGCTGGTGTGCCACCACCTCCCGATGCTGCCCATTTTCACGACATGAATCAAGAACTCTAATCAATCCGAACATTTTCCAAAATCAAATAGATGTATAGGTGCCAAAATGGGATCTGAAAACAAGGTTATAAGGAATTCTGAGCGTAAAGCGACAATTTGATAGCTTATTCTGACGTTCTAACAAATTCTAAGGTGAATTTTGACGCTAAATCTTCTCATCAGCGAGAATTGAAGAACATAAGAGATCAAGACGCATATGAGATAAAGATAAAAAAGGTCGGCGTAACTCAACCCCTTTTGAGATGCGCCACGCGTTCTACTTCTGACTTGCGGTGGCTGATGAAAAACTCAGCGCTTCATCCTTTCCAGACAAGTCTGGTACCAATACACCGACCCCAGAAGGATGGAAGGCTTGGATGGCCTGGGCGGGAAATTCGAACCAGGAACCTACACATCAAAAATCGGCTGTAAGCCAGGCATAAGGGACAATTTTTGTCCCCTTCAGACGACGTCAATTCTCCAATGCAACTTGTCATATGCGATGTCAGACCGTATGAATAGAATAATAAGTGGAAATAAAAAGAAATTGGAAAAAAAGGTGACGCCAAATCGGTCGATGACCTGCATGGTTATGATTGGCTGGTGTGCAACCACCTCCCAATGCTGCCCATTTTCGCAACATGAACCAGGAACTCTAATCAAACGCAACATCTTCCAAAACCAAATAGATGTATAGGTGCCGAAATTGGACGTGAATACAGGGTTGTGAGAAACTTTTAAACGTAAAGCGACAATATGGTGGCCTATTCTGAGCTTCTAACAGATTTTGAAGGTTAATTTTGACGCTAAATTTTCTCATCAATGAGCATTAAAGGAGTTAAGCCACGCGTCTCTGACGAAGCGAAAATTCCTCCCACCATTGCTTTGTGAGCGTTTCTTGTGCATTCCTCTGATTCACTACAGAAGTGTCCTGAATCAGCAGAAAAGGCAGATCGTACTATACAGGGTGTCCCAATGTTCTATAAGATTTTTTTAATGCTTCAGATTTCCTGAAAGAACGTTTTTTGTAAAACTATTATGTATCTCTGATTCCTTGTAAAATTCTGTTTTCAGCTAATCTGATTTTTATAGGCACCTACAATAAATATTCCAATTACAGCACAGCGCAGCTGAAAAGTGTAAAAAATGGTGTGCAAAAATCTCTTCCAAAACTGGCGTATTGTGACGAGGAAGAAGTTCTTGTGCTTTTTCGAGCCATATCGGCTAGAAGAGACGAAAATAGCATGAATTGGACCTTAGATATTTGTTTTCTCGTGATAATTACCAAAAGAGGATACCAAAGGTACAGTTATTCTGAAGTTTCACAAGAAAGAGATGAAAAAACTCGATTATCGCAAAACACTCGGATGCCCCGAATAACCGCTTTTAGAGCTTGTGAAGCACCTCGATGAGATAGGGTGAGCAACTGAGCGTTCTCGAGGTGGTCGCCCATCAGCTGCAACCACCCCTGAAAAAAATTAAAATATCCGGGAGATAATGGGTCCGAATCTAATGCGCTTCGTACGAAAAATGGCAGAGAACCTCAATTCATGAGCAAGAGCAGCATTTCAGAACAGTGAAGAGCGAGTCGAATATCCGTAGTTTAAGATGAATCCAGTCCGCCTGCTCACCGAGAAGATGAAGGCGGAGTGAACTTCAAAAGTTGCTTGGTCACGGGTGACCGCCTTCGCAAAGTACTTTTCAGTGGCTGGAAAATATTTACCTGCAACAGCTATAGCTGCCATCAGCTTCTTGGAAAAGGACAGAATAAGCTGGAAGCGGTTAAAACTGAGCCCACACTTCCCACATTCGATAGTGTTCTGGGCCGGAATTTGTTCAACCGAGAAGACAGCCTTAGTTTTCGTCGGCAGTAGCTTCAAAACTAACGGGCCAGTTTAACATTAGCGGATTCTAAGAATATCCTGAAGACGCGGGCAGTAGGACATTCTGGAGATAGCGGATTCACAATCCAGCAGGACTACGCAGCTGTACTTTCGGCGAAATCGAGAGGTTTACCTGATTTTAGGGACAAGATCTTTGACCATAAATCTTTTTCGACGTCACTATGGATTACTCCGTAAGGTCGGCTCTGCAGCAATAAATCTCGGAAATAAGATACGATGCCGTGAGTCCCGCTCAAAACTGGTTTGACATACGCCTAAGACGAAATCTCCATGGATCTGTGAGCAGCTATTGTCGACAATTTCTGAGTAGGTCTTCGAACATGTGCAGAAGTCATAGGAAACAGTTTGGAGCATCTTTTGTAATTATTCTATTATCAAAAGTTGGCTCCTTCTATCGCATTGCTTTCGTCACGAGAGATCTGTTATAACAACGGTTCTAACAGCTTATAGTTCTGGGTGTAGCACAGTCGGAGGAGGTGCCGGCTGTTGCATGCACCCGATACCAGGTTCCTGGTTCGGATTTCCCGTTCAGGCTATACAAGTCTTTCATCCTTCCGGGGTCGGTAAATTGGTACCAGACTTGTCTGGGAAGGATAAAACGCTGACTTGTTCATCGGCTGGCCACTGTAAGTCATTGTATGGCCAAATACGTATTCAGATCGCCTCCACGACATCCCGTAGAAGTAGACTGCGTGGCGCATCCCAAAAGGAATTGAGTAACGCCGTCCTCTACCCTTTATTTTTACAGTGGTGGGAAACAAAAATTTGGAACACGCTGCATACAAAAAATTAGTCCTCCAGTCCGTTCATGTGCCCGTCCGTTCGCGCAGAATTGATTGTGGTTGGAAGGCCTTCGAAAATAGTCGATATTACTGGTACCCGATGTGGAGTAGCCCTCTAAGCCCTAGTTTATACTTGCGCCGTCACGCGGTGCGGCACCACGATCACCATAGATATCGATTTTTCGGGCCGCCTGGTCGATATCTATCCCGACCATCGTGCTGCGCCGCGCAGCGGCGTAAGTGTAAACTAGGGCTAAGGCAGGCACCATGCGGATGTGGTCGCAGGTGGTCAGAACTTATAACAAGAGATCAAGCTAAGAAAATCAATATTGAACGAAATTATCGATTTCACTTTTAAGGGCGCGTGTAGCGCAGTGCCGGCTGTCACGTGCACCCGACACCAGGTTTCTGGTTCGGATTTCCCGCCCAGGCCAGCCAAGCCTTCCATCTCTCCGAGATCGGTGAATTGGTACCAGACTTGTTTTAGAAAGATAAAGGATAACTTGTTCATCGGCTGGCCATCGCAATTCATTACATGGCCAAATACGCATTCAAATTGCCTCCACGACATCCCGTAGAAGTAAAATGCGTGGCACAGCTCAGGAGGGATGAAGTAACGCCGTCCTTTGTCTTTTCTATCCTTTATTATCGATTTCGATCCAAACATTGACTTTTGAAGTAGGGATTTTGAACAAGGAATCGGAACATGCTGGCCACTTTACAGAATTCATAGTTAATCAACGGTATCAATCGGCCGGTCAATATCAATATCGATTGATGATCCTATTGTATTTACAACAATAGATCAAAATAAGCCCATCAATATTGAACGATATTATCGATTTTGACCCAGACATTGACTTCCTAAAGGTTATATAAAAAGCTGCTAGTTGCTCCATCTGCCCACCTGTCTGTGTGCCTCCCTGTCTGTCCATCTATTGATCTCTCTATACGTTCAGCCATTTCAGCCATAACAATGACACAATGACAAGAGGAAGAACTCCACATCTCAATCGCCATTGTTGATGGCTGGTCAGGGTGAATGGTTCCTGATGAGAAGCACGTGATTATGATGTCCGATAGACAGGCCTCACAACAAATGAGCATTATCGATCAGATGGCAATTGCCGATCAATTTTATCGATTGACAGTCAGCAATGTAACAGCTCGGTGCGAGTCACTGGCTAAGAAACTGAAATTTTTTCTTTTCAAAGGGTGAAATCTGTGAGCGAAATCGCTATGTAAGTCTGATGATGTTGCCTCGTCAGACAAACACTTCTTAGGAAACTGTTGCTGTAATTCATAACAATTACCTAAGTTTTCAGTCTTTTATTTAAATGCTGCTAGTAGTTTTTCATATGTAGCAGGCAGAACTCCTTGTTTTTTTTTCTTTAAAAAAATGCACTTTCCAGGTGATAACGTGACGACGTGAATTGCGATCCCATAGTCATCAGCGAATGTAGGCCATCTTCATCTAGTTGATGGGTTAATGCCTTCGCTTATCTTCTATGTTGTCAGGAATTATAATGTGTCGTCTCCAAGTCGCCGTCAAAAAAAGCAGGCTAGATAGTGTGAGGTGTTTGGTCGATTAGATAGCATGCGGTTGCCTAGGCGTTGAGCCTGAGAAAGAGGGAATGAATCGGGCAATAGACAGCTGTGCCTATTATTTAATATGTAATTTCGGAAAAAATGAAAGATGAAGGAATGGCCTACTAATGCAGTATCACCTGTCCTGGCATTAACCTTCAAATTGCATTGCGCATCACGAGTAACGCCTTCATTTGCGCCAGAGTGATCCAGCGGATCTAGGGACATGGACAGCGACCTAACAAGCTTCCTTTGCTTTTCGTTCAGGGTTTTCGGAAAGA
Source organism: Heligmosomoides polygyrus bakeri (assembly GCA_947359475.1). Classification (NCBI taxonomy): domain Eukaryota; kingdom Metazoa; phylum Nematoda; class Chromadorea; order Rhabditida; family Heligmosomidae; genus Heligmosomoides; species Heligmosomoides polygyrus. The sequence goes on from OX375870.1 coordinate 89,182,566, forward strand.
AGTTCGACCGACACGTTCGTGGGTGCACTGGTGTTGCTTAGAGATCATGCAGAATCCAGTAGGTGACTGCTTCCGCTCATTGGGTGTCAGCGAAAGATATTACAAGGCTGGCCCATCTAATTTTCGACAGTCGACCGCCCAAGCCTCGAATAGTGAGTGCTGCATAGTTGCAATAAACCTTGAAGGAAAAAAGTATGTTCAGAAAGTGTAAAGGTTAAAGATAAAGGATAAAGCACTGCGCTTCTCAATCTCATTTGGGATGCGCCACGCATTCTAAATACTTCTACAGGATGTCGTGGAGGTGATTTGAATACGTGTTTAGCCGTACATTGACTTGCGATGGCCAGCCGACGAACATGTCAGCGAGGAATATCCTTCGCCATGTAGATTCTTCAAGACTTCAAGAATTGTCTGGTATTCTAACTACTCATCTGATATTGTACACGAAATATGCTTTTTAAACCATTCTTCTCTCCTCATTAGTACTCGTCACCTTATTTTTTATCCTTCTCAGACAAGTCTGGTAGCAATTCACCTGCTCAGAAGGTATGGAAGGCTTGGTTGGTCTGGGCAGGAAATCCGAGCCAGGAACCTGGTATCGGGTGCACACGACAGCCGGCACCTCTTCCGACTACGCTACGTGCGCCATTGTTCAGGAAGTACACTACTCATCTGATATTGTCACGAACTATGCCTTCTATTAGGGTGGGCTAAAAGTAATGAGACAAATTCAATAAATTTTTTTAAAATCTCTTTATAACTCACAGGTTACAGCTCAACGGTGCGGAGAAATGTATTCGCGATTAAGTTCAATGACCTTGCTGCCATCGATCAGCCAACTTCCTGATCCCATCCTTTCAGAACTGCTTGAGCCTGGTGTTGATCAACTGCTCAAGATGGTTGTCAAGGACTGCTTGGGTTCTTGTGTCCCTTCCGACTAGGAAGTCCTGTAGGCTCAAATAGTAGTGGTAGTCGCATGGAGAGATGTCCGGCGAATACGGTGGGTGAGGCATGTAAACGTAGCCCAGCTGAGCAAGCTTATCCGTGGTCCCTTTTGCCCGATGGGGTGCGGCGTTATCGAGGAGGAGGACCTTCTTGAAGCGCTGAGACCGAATAAGTGCGAGTCGCCGGTCCATCTCTTCTGTTTCGTTCACCACGGCCTTGGGGTCCATCGTCGTGCTTTTGGAAAGCAGCTTCCGGTATACCGGTCCATGGGCGCAGACTCAAAAGCTCAGAAGGTGCTTCTCGCCGTGAACATACCGCCGAACGAAGGTCGGTAACAGGTCACCAGGCCTCACCCAGACTCGCTGCTTGACAGGGCTAAGGTAGAAGACGTACTTCTCATCTTGCGTGACTATTGAGTCCAGGCTGCTTGGGGTTGGGAATTGGGCGAGATTTGCGCGACACAGGTCGACTCGTCAGGCTGGGGTTTCGGCATGGGACAGACTGGGGTTTTGGCATGCTTCCGGAAAGGGCGAAAGTGGTCACTTCTCAGGTGGCCTTCAGTAAGTAGCAAACAAACATACAAATACGAGACGCACGAAACCGGACTCCAGTCACGATATATATGGGCACGGCATGGAGAGTCTCATTACTTTTGTCCCTCCCTAATAAACCATTCTTCTCTCCTCATTAGTACTCATCACCTTATTTTTCAAGCACTGTCGTCTTAGCTACTCCATGTACACAGATGACTGAATAGAAATTTCCTGTGCGATCTCTCGGTTGACCCAACATCGAGCACTATGTACCGCATTCCCCTATGGATGCTCAGAAGGAGAAACACTGCAGTTTCCTAGACGACGGTGACTGAAGACTGCAAATGAAGAATAATTCTCGACAAAAAAGTCTCACATTTTGGACGGATTTGAAGGCAGAGAAACATTCACCGTGTAGATTCTTTAAGACCTCTGATTCTCGTGCATGATGATCAACCAAAAAATTATGTCTCCCTTTCCCAGAACAAAATAATGGGCCACGTCCTTCACGAACAGAGCTGGAAGCTGTTAGGTCCAAATCTTTCAACGCGTCCTTAGTTTCCCTCAACTACGGACCTATTAATAAAAAGTGCCGTATCAGAAATTTTGCTGTAATCCGAAATTGAGTGAACTGAAGGATAACTATTCACTGGAGAAAGCCTCACGTTATTCTCAATTTGAGCTGTTCGTTGCTGCTTTCCGTTGTATTAGTTTGGTTAGAAAGACTTGAGCCGTTTGAAATTTTTCTTCATTTTTTATTCTGCGTACTACTCAATGGATCTAATACTACAATATAATAACTGTTACTAGTACCTACAGTTCTAAATCTAATGGGCAGGTCCTATAACGGATAACTGTCAAGAATGATCCACAACTACCTGGTAGACCATGATTGCCGTATAAAAATGGAGAATTCTGGAACCTTTACAAAAGTGGCTCAGTGCTTAATATTTACTACTGATACGAGAGATCTACGGCTGTTTGAACCTATAATCGCCCCACCTAATCAAGGTTATCAGTGCACACATGTTCTATTAATGGTGATCCCTTATCTGCCGCAGACTCCATAAAATACTTCGACTTTCATTATAACAAAAACAGAAATGCTGCAAAACACGTCGGAATAATACGTGGCGTGACCTCCTTGGGCGAATATTGAGAGAAATTTTCAACCTCTGAGGTCGCGTAAGTACAACAGCGATGCCAATTACACATTCTTCTCATGACATTTGGATTTCTAATCCAGCCATACAAAGCAAACGCAATGATGATGTTGATGAATTCCACCAAGGGCCGGATTCGTCAACGACTAACCCGCGGGTATGGGAGTCGAGATACCCAGGATGATGCCTGCGTCTCTGACTCTTATCTTATCTTTACCCCTTATACCCCGCATACCCACGGGTTTACCCTGACATTCACTCTTGAGGGGCCTCACAACCACTTGCTATTGCGGTGAGAACCTGTTGCATGGGTGTGACGGACTGCTCCGATTGGCCAGCTGAGGGGCCCCAGTGCGATTACCTGCTATAGTTGAGCCCGAATGAATATTCGAGCATTCGAATTCGAAAAAATCTATTCGAATTCGAATACAACTATTCGAACGTTCGAAAAAACGCGATTTTCGAATGTATTCGAATTCGAATGCTCGAAACACTCGTGTTCGAATGCTCAAATTCGAATGCTCGAAACATTCGCATTCGAACGTTCGATTGCTACGAAGTCTGCGATCCAACAAAATAACCTGTCTTTCCTGCTTCAAGCATCCCACGAGCAAATAATTTACGCTCCAATCAGAAGTGTGCGCCCTCATCGGGCACTCAGGGACCGTTTATTCTTCGAGCGCAGGAGCAGGCTAGGGAATGGATTCCAGGGTGTGTGCCATCCGAGCTGCTCGTGTGAAAACTGCCTTCGTCGCTCAGGGGAAGTCCGCAGCTGGGTTCTGCGCTCGAAGAGCGCATACTGCTGGAAAATGCGCAGAAAACGCCAGCGAATTATGTAGACGTCAAAGACCTCTCAAATCTCAACCACTCAGTTGAAATGCGAAAATCCTGCAACGCAGGAGAACCGGACCCCCGAATTTCCTCGCATGAAGCAACGCTACTTTCCACTGCCGCTCAACCCGCTTGACGACAGTGCCATCACGGGCGTACAAGGCATTGATTGAATACCCATATGGAGATCGCTTTTAAAAACACCTACCCCCCCCCCGTGCAATGAATTCGATCAGGTGTTTGCGGTGGAGCGCGCTTGCGCAATGCACAGTACAGCATTCCTAATTGCTCCTCTCCATTATGCTTACCGTCCCCTTCCCTCCTACCGTTGAAGTTTATCGAAACATTAGACATGCGACACATTACGAAACCGCTGCTGGGCTCTTAAGAGAATGAAGGTAAGGAGTGGAAGGGATCTCCTGAACTGATTCTGCGAGACGTCACCTGAATTCCCAGATACGCTATCAACATCGGCCATCGGCAGCACGTAACCAGGGGTGGTTTTCTTTTATCGCTGCGGGTGGTTTTCTTTCATCACTCAGTATGTGGAAACCAACCTGATAACACATTTGGAATTATAAGCGGTAAGGGTTGTTCTTTAGTGGCAGGTCTTAACGGCCGTTAATTTTAAATGAGCGTTAGAGGGGTGGCGAGAGGCGAGATGTGTTATTCCTTCAATGTTTCGTGCAAGATTGCTCACCGTGGCGTGAAAATATACGGTATAAAGGAAAACAAAAGCAAAAGAAAGGGAAATGAGGAAACTGCCATTCATGGGAAAGAACTGATGGTGTGACCCAGTTGAAGCATTACGTTTTACTGTTTATCCTCAGAAATGCAGACTTCATTCATTCTCTACACTGAAAACAGCGCCTCAAGCTTCTGGGACTGCCACTTGAGCGGCGGAGAGATTGGAAGGTACGGGCGGAATATCAGTTACAGTCACATTGGATAATCGTGATCTATTTGCCTAAAATTTGAATTTTATAACGTTTACAACGGGTTCGAACGAACTGTTGGCTGCAATGCCATATCGCTAGCCAAACCAAAAAAAAACTTCATGGGTTGGACGACACATATTATCCCAGTGTGGGTGATCTTGTCCATATACAGGGTGTTCCAAAATACCGCGATGGAGCTTTGACGTTCTCCCAAGCGATATATTGATCTGCGGCAATAACGCCATTTTTTGTGCATATCCTTCTGTCCGCATTATAATTTTTAAGTTCTATTTTGTCTCACTTACGGTTTTCCTCAAGATGTCAAAGCATAGCACTGTGATTTTGGAGCTTCACCGTTAAGGAAAGCACCAATGCGACATTGTTAAGCTGCTGTGTCAACTGTCTCCTCAAAAACTCGTCGACACAAGGAGCTTGGCCATGAAGGTAATCGTCCAGGACAAGGAAGAAATCGCACTGTCAATACACCTCAGACCCTGAAAGCCATCGAAAGGCGAAGAATCCAAATCACAGGGTCTCCTGAGAAAAATCGCCCATAATATCGGTGGTGTCCGTCTCACATCAGTGCATCGAATAGCCAGAAGTAGACACATAAAGCCCACATATACATACACGTAAAGGCTTACAAGCTCCATAAAGTCCAGCTCTCGATGGATAAGAATAAGCGCGAACGGCTCTATTGATGCCGACAGCTCAGGCCGACAAACACTTTTCATGGACGAGAAGCTGTTCACCGTGGAGTAGGCTCACAACCACCAAAACGGCAGGATCTGATCTGGAGAGGCTCCAGCCACCTCTACAATTGCCGAACACCGTCAAAATCGGCAGGCGCTCATGGTTTGAAGAGGAATCTGCGCCAACGGAAAGATCCCTGGTTTTTATGGACGAAAGAGTAAAAATAAATCAAGATGTTTACCGATGGAGCTCTTTGAGGCCGCGGCACCTTTCTAGTCCCATCAGCACTTCAGCAATGCCCAGTGAACGTTTCAATAAGGCTCAACCCCTGCGCACAGGGCGAAAAGCACGCAAGCATGGTACAAGGTGAATTTTCCGGCCTTCCCCATGTCTGCAGAATGGCCACAGCACTCCTCGGATCTGAATCCAACGGACTACAGCGCGTGGTCCATTTTGAAAGCAGGGTCCCTGCCAAGCGCCACCACAGCCTAGAGGCCCAGAAGGAACTTCTGCGTCGGGAGTGGGAACGACTGTCTCCAGATGACCTGCGGCCCATCGCCAAAACTTCTCCAAGCGTTTCGACTTCTGTATTCGCGCCAAGGGGGACCGCTTGGAACCCGGTCGAACATGGTGTTGCTTAGTGTCTATTTTGGTGTACTGTTTTGTAAACTTGTCAGTTGTTCCGTAGTTATAATCCAAAAACCTTCATCACGTTATTTTGGAACACCCTGTATTAGCGAAACGAAAGTCGGACACCAAGCGAGGCGAGCAAGGGCGAAGTCCACGTACAGGTGAGTCAGGACACTTGTCATCCAGAGTGTCTCAAAAAAAAAATGAATACACTGTCTGAAAGGTGATAACTTCACTCACAGTGAAGGCACTGGAGGTTGTGGGCAAATATGAAAGCTTAAAAAACAGAAATTTTCTGACATATGAACGGTGTGGATTACACCATGCACTCGTCTGAATTCTTCCATTTTACACTCGATTGATTGAGTTTTACTTAACCACTTGTTGTAATTTTTTCTTAAAGGAGCCGTTTTGATTAACTTGTGTTTTTTTTTTGAGTTTAGGGCGCGTGTAGCGCAGACGGAGGAGGCGCGACTGTCGCGTGCACCCGATACCAAGTTCCTGGTTCGGATTTCCCGCCCAGGCCAACCAAGCCTTCCATCCCTCCGGGGTGGGTGAATTGGTACCAGACTTGTCTGGGAAGGATAAAGCGCTGACTTGTTCATCGGCTGGCCACCGCAAGTCATTGTATGGCCAAATACGCATTCGTGTCGCCTCCACGACATCCCGTAGAAGTAGAATGCGCTGGCGCATCCCAGAGGGGATTGAGTAACGCCGTCCTTTATCCTTTTTTACCCTTTTCTTAAGTTTAAAATTTAAAAGCACAGTACGGCTTGCGAAATGGAGGGTATCCTAAAAAATGTGGGTACTAAATATTTTAATTGCTCTAGCATTGCTGCTAGTGAAACATTTGGAGCTGTTTGAGACTCACATGGAAGTACAGGATAGCAGAAATTCTGTGACATGCAAATAGTCAAGATCGCGCCATGCACTAGTTTAAAACCTTACACTTCAAACTCAACTGAAAGTGCATGGGCTGAATGCTTGTTGCCATCTTGTTACTACTTAGCAACATTAACCTGTGCTGTGGTTCTTTTAGCCTTTAGAACCTGACAATCACGTGAGAGACACGCAACATGCGAGTTTATTGATTGCACAATTTGGCGTTCTCGCTGTCGCTCTAATAACGCTTTCCACATATCTGACCCCATAAAACGAGTCACGCCCTGCTCTTGGCTTTCCTTCGAAGAGAAGAAGTTTATCCTGAAGTGCTACTGGAAAGTCGAAAACATCGTCGAAGTGCAGAGGCGATTCAGCGACTACTTTTCCAAAACATCACCCACTCGCATCACCCATGCACAATCAAGCGAGTCTGAAATGCAAGGTTTCAGTCAGAGGCATGGCGCACCCTTACCGTGAGCAACGTTATCACTTTCAAACAGTGTGTGCATTTTTCGAGACATCCTGTATTTGCTTTGATGAAATGGTCTTCCCGCCCAAAAGCGCCCGAACGAATATTCGAACATTCGAATTCGAATGCTCAAAAAAACGCTATTTTCGAGCGTATTCGAATTCGAATGGTCGAAAAAATGCGATTTTCGAATGTATTCGAATTCGAATGCTCGAAAAAATGCGATTTTCGGATGTATTCGAATTGGAATGCTCGAAAATCGTCGCTATTCGAATATATTCGGTTATTCGAAATTTTCGGTAGAGCACAACTATATTACCTGCACCCCTTTGATGCTCCTGCAGAAACATACCATTAGGCTTAAGGGTCGGCTCCTGTTGCTAGAGTTTTGCAGCCATATATCTACATATATCCAGCTCGTACCTACATATATACCATTTTCAGGTCGAATTGGACACTTTTCAAATCAAATTGGACACTTTTCAAACCAAATTGGACACTTTTCAAACCAAATTGGACATTTTTCAAACCAAATTGGACACTTTTCAAATCAAATTGGACACTTTTCAAATCAAATTGGACACTTTTCACGTCAATTTGGACACTTTTCACGTCAAATTGGACACTCTTCTAAGCTCGCCTAAGACTTTTTAAATCAAAGAGAACTTTCCGAATTGCAACAACCTTTATACAGGTTGACCTACAGACTCAATAAGATGGTTAGAAAAGAATTTTTGTTCAACGAAAATTTAGAATAACCTTTTTTTTATTTTTTTTACTTTAGCTGCTCGACTGGGTGTAATAATTTTATAAAATTTTTACTTTTGGAGAAAAAATAACAATTTGTATTTTGTTTTAAGACGTAGCAAAGCAGCAACCATAAAGTGTACTAAAAGACCGGATTGCGCCATGCACGCGAAAAGCTCGTCGCGATTTTTATTTGATTGATAGTGTAAATGCTGTTTACATGGAATTACGAGGTATGCGCGTTCTTAACAATTGTACTTGTTGTACTGTCTACAGTTTTTTGTTAGAAGAAAATTTCAGTATGTTTTCTTTAAACCTTTAATTCACTTACCCAATAAGTAAACACTTTATTAAAATTCTAGTTCTTCGTGGAAATATAATGCTTGATACCATGTTTTAAAGAACAGAAAGCCGGAAAATTTTAGTGCCAAGAGGTGAGATTACGCCATGCACTCGCCCAAGACGACTGATTGATAGTGTAAATGCTGCTTACATATAACCACAAAATGGGGATATGCCCGTTCTTCACAATTGTAATTGATGTATTTATTCACTTTGTATTACATTCTTTTACCTACACGGAATGTAAATACTACAGACACAGAATGCTGCTTGCGTAGATTTATATTATGTAGAAGCTGATTATATTTATAATTATACTGATTTATACATGTAGAGAATGCAAGAAGTACAATTGCTATGAACGCGCATACCTCGTAATTCCATGTAAACAGCATTTACACTATCAATCAAATAAAAATCGCGACGAGATTTTCGAGTGCATGGCGCAATCTGGTCTTTTAATGTACTTTGTGGTTGCTGCTTTGTTGCGCTTTAAAAAAATGTAATATGTTATTTTTTCTCAAAAAGCAAACACTTTATAAAATTATTACAAGTACAAGTAAAAAATCAAAAAAAGTTATTCTAAATTTTCCTTGAACAAAAAATTTTTTCTAACCATTGTATTGAGTCTGTAGTTCAACCTGTATAAAGGTTGTTACAATTCGAAAGAGCTCTCTTTGATTTAAAATGTCTTAAGCGAGCCTAGAAGAGTGTCCAATTTGACGTGAAAAGTGTCCAATTTGATTTGAAAAGTGTCCAATTTGGTTTGAAAAATGTCCAATTTGGTTTGAAAAGTGTCCAATTTGATTTGAAAAGTGTCCAATTTGATTTGAAAAGTGTCCAATTCGACCTGAAAATGGTATATATGTGCATACGCATACAAGTAGGTATATACTATGCATACGCATGTATATACATATTTATATACATGTATATACATAGAAACAGGTTGTCACCCCAATAACAAGTGGTTGCGCGACCTCTCGAGAACGAACGTCAGAGTTATTGTTGATGGATCCGGTCCCAAATCCTGGCCACCTAGAAAATAACGCGCCCTAATGACAAGCTTGTCTGTCTGGAGCATTGATTAGCATTCTAGCAACTCACTGTTTCATGCTGAGTTCTTCTTTATTTGGCCGTTTAAGTCTTATCTCTTCGCTTCTTTACTTGGAATGCTAGGTTTCTCATGGGATTTCCAAAGTGAGGTGTTGGGGAGACTCGCTTTAGCTTTAAGTGTGAGTTGTGGGCAACAATTCCGCTCACAAATAGCTCGAAGGCAGGTCGTTTAATTCTGTTGCAAATTGTTGTCTAAAAAGTGTCAGTTGCTTAGGAACGTGAAACTCAGGCTTTTGTGGTGGTGACTAGTCCTGGCACATGACCTTTTCAGAAGTTTTTTCCCTTTGACAAGGCAAAAAACCCTTCGAACGAACACCAAGGCAACGCCTCGAAGTATTCGGCCCAGAGTTACGAGCTAATTTTGAGAAGTGTTTTTAGCTTTCTTTTGTTGAACAATAACACTGAGGAGTATTTCCCGCTTCCTATCGTTGAAGTATCTCTCTGCTTTCTTTAATATTTGCTTATATTTCTGCAGTTGCGTTTTTTCTATGAAGGTTCCCAGACGGCTGTGAAGGCATTATGTATGAATCAGGGATGGGCGGATTAGCCATTATCTGTCGGTTTGGAACCGGATAACTAACACCAAAACGTCACAGTTTAACAGTTTGACGTTCTTGCTGCAGTTCCTCCCCGATAAGCTTGGGTGCAACTCACTGACCCTGAGGAAGTAGATGACTTAGTTGCATGGGTGCAAACTCAGCTTAACAAAGGCTCGTAAAACATAGATAAAGCACTTCTTCTTATTTACGGTCCCAGAAAATCCTTGTTATGGCGTCATTAATATGATGACTGTGCAATATTTCAAAAACACTATTAAAGTGATTATTCCTTGTAATTGAACAGTGCTTGAACTCGTGATCTGCTGTCAACATGACTGAATTATAAAAGTCAGCTAGAACTTGCTGCCACCGTAACCCGGTGCATGATTGGAGCACGGTTGCTGCGCATCCTAGCGGATTGTCGCCAAACTTCTATTATTCCAAACTTCTGGTAGATGCCCAGCATATTCTACGATGTTCCTGTTCAAATACATTTGATTCCCGCACTAACGTGCCTACTGTGAAACCTTATGTATTAGCTGGAAGCTAGAACAACGAATATTTTTTTCTTCAAGTTTTCCGTGTGGTTAACCATATTCCATGTTATCAATACCGGATTCGAATTCAAGGACGCGCTCCAATCAAGCACCGAGTTACGGTGGCAGCAAATTCTGGTTGATTTCAATGTGAACATGAGAGCAAATTAAAGCCGGTCTTGTTTTGTTGTTTGTTCGCCATCCATTTTCCCGAAACAATAAATAGACTACAATATTTAGAAATAAGTAAACTACACAAACCTGGTTGCTCAGATGACTCAGTTTTTGAGATCCTAGTCGGGAGAGGAGAACCCAAAACGTATTATGTATATAGTTCATGTCCTAATCATTTGCAAACTTCCCAACCTTGCTCACAAATGTTATATATTCTTAGGCTTTCTGTGTCATTTATTTAGATTTCGTGAAATCGTTTAATAGCGGCCACCACCAACTAGGATTGCGCCGCTTTCTGTTTAAGAGCTCGATATTCAACAATTAGATTTGATTTTCTATTTTATTTGGCGCTGAGATGGGAGCACAACAGTGAGCGATTTTCTCTCATATTCCAATCTCTGCGAACTTCTTATTGTTTCGTATTGTATATTGTATTGTTTTCTAACGTTGTGCTCCTCCTTATACTGTTAGGTCTACAGGCTTATTTATACCTCAAAGTCTGTATTTCTAACGTACATACCAAATTTGATAACATAGCAATTCTATTGCTGTAGGCATGGTTGGCGGACTACCGGAGCTTGCAGACATTGTCCTTTTTAATAAAAATGAAGGATAAAGGACGGCGTTACTCAATCCCTTTTGGGATTCGCCACGCTTTCTACTTCAACGGGATGTCGTGGAGGCGATTTGAACGCGTATTTGCTCTACACAATCAAGTCAGCGCTTTATCCTTCCCGGACAAGTCTGGTACCAATTCACCGACCCCGGAGTGATGGAAGGCTTGGTTGGCCCGGGCAGGAAGTCCAAACCAGGAACCTGGTATCGGGTGCATGCGACTGCCGGCGCCTCTTCCGACTGCGCTACACGCGCACCATTGTTCTGTTTAGTGATACTAAATAAATATCAGTAGAAGTGTTAGAGCTGTGAAGCCAAGATTGTTATCCACACTTCATTTCGCTAACGTTTCGACGCAATCGCCTTCTTCAGAGCCTGGAAAGGTCAAGCGAGGTTTCTTCTCCCGGCTCTGAAGACGGCGGTGACGCCGAAACCTTAGCCGAATAAACTGTGGATAAAAATCTTGGCTTCACAGATCGAACAGTCCTCCTTATATCAACGCTGTGCCAAGATTTAACGACAGTCGATCATGGAATAGTAACTATTTAGTATTAGATTGTCCCATAAGTCCCCGCCGTTTTTTTCAACGATCGTTGTGGATTTCGCCGGCGGTCTCTTGCACAGCGCTATACAGCTTTCGAAACAGAATGATTTGCACTATCAGAGCTAGGTCGTTAAAGTGAAAAGGTGAAAAGTGGCCATCTACGGCAGTTGCTTCTCTCCGCTTAGGTTTGTAATTTTTTTGCGCAGTTTTTTGTAGCATTTGGAAGACAATGCTTTGCACTACAAGAACACGTGTTGGTGTTATTTGCTCATTTGTCCTTTATTGATTTTTAGATCATCAAATTGGGACGTCCGACTTTTCCTTCCGAATTTTTACCGACAGCTCCTGCTCTGGGGTGGATTTTTTTGCTTGGTGTTGTATGTCGTTCGGAAGAGAATGTCTTACTCTATAAGAATTTGTGTCGCGTTTATTGGCCCGTGCTGATTTCTGTGCAATATCAACAAAATGCCAAAAAGAGAAAAATCATCTTCACCAACAACTCCTTCGCCTTGCTCAGTTTTATTTATATGACACTCGAACGTGGATGTCTTGTTCTACCAAAATATATGATTTGTTCTTCGGCCATTTAAATTTTTGCTAATTTTCATGTCATCAAAATGGAGTGTCAGGTCGACAAGGATGAGCACTTCTGACAATTTGATGACCTAAAAATCAATAAGGGACAAATGAGCCAATAGGACCAACACGTATTCTTGTAGTGCAGAACATTGTCTTCCAAATGCTATAAAAACTGCGCAAAACATTACAAACCTAAGCGGAGAGAACAAGTGCGCAAATGGCTACTTTTTCACTTTTTCACTTTTCACTTCAACGACCTAAAAATTGACAAAATTCATGATGAAAAAAAGAAATGCAATACATGCTCTGATAGAGCAAATCATTCTCTTTCGAAAGCTTTGCAGCGCTATGCAAGAGACTGCTGGCGAAATCCGCAATGAATCGTTGAAAAAAAAACGACGGGGACTTATGGGACAATCTAATATAACAAAAAAAATGCTCTGATATAACAGATCTCGTGTGAGAGCCATAATTTTTGAGGATTTTTCTAGCAGGAAAGCCTCTCACTATGTGTTCGACTGGCTTTCTCCTGCGGTTTCTGTGCTACTAAAATAGACCCTAGGAAGTACCCTACCCCAGGGGCTTGATTCATCAACGACTAGCCGGCGAGTATAGGGGGTAGAGACTCACGATGAAGCCTGCGTCTCTGACTCTTGCCTTATCTCTACCTGACTCATCTTATCTTTACTCCTTATACCCCGCATATCCACGGGTTTAATTGTTCACGAATCCTGCCCGTGGAAATTATAGCTGTGAAGATAAAAGTTGCATTGTTCCGTTGATGACCGTCCCGTTTTAGGATTTATCCTAGTAGGTGGGCAAACCCTCCCTCTATCTATGGGATAAGGGATAAATAAAGGATAAAGGAGGCGTTACTCAATCCTTTTTGGGATGCCCCACGCATTCTACTTCTACAGGATGTCGTGGAGGCCGTTTTGAATGCATATTTGGCCATACAATGACTTGTGGTGGCCAGCCGACCAACAAGTCAGTGCTTTATCCTTCCCAGACAAGTCTGGTACCAATTCACCGATCCCAGAGAGATGGAAGGTTTGGTTGGCCTGGTCGGGAAACCAGAGCCATGAACCTGATGTCAGGTGCACGCGACAGCCGGTGCCTTTTCCGACTGCGCTACACCCGCCCATCTATGGGATAACGACGGCCAAATAAACAATTACACAAAGATAACACTAAATCAGCCAGCGGGAGACGGGAGCGAGAGCGAGGCGCTTTCTGCAGGTTTTTCTAGTAGGAAAGTCCCACACTATGTGTTCGACTGGCTTCCCTGCTGTGTCCTTCCTACTAGAATAGACCCTCTTCTATTGTCTTGCGACCTTTCTTGTTACGTTGTGACCTACTCGAAGTGTTGTGTTTTGTTCGGAATTCAAAATTATCTGGAGATTCGAAAATTTCCCTGAATTCGGTTTAGAAAGAGAGTGGAGGCTGGTGTGAGTGACGTGTGGTGGGTCTCGGGTCGTCGATTCTCTCAGCCTTCGCGTCGCCTCCATAGGCGTCCTTCCGGCTGTCACCGATGCAGACGGTGGTCTGAAGGCGATCAGCTGATGGTAGACATGTGGCGTGGGGGCCGAGTGAAACGGGAGCCGTTCGGAAGATGGATCTTCGGGCCCCCTCCTGATGTCCAACCCCAGTCCATGTGTGGCCACACAGCTGGCCGGCCGATCGATATCCCATTGCATCGTTACCCTCCATGCCCGGCCACCCGCTTTTCCATAGCCACACATACACACAGTCGGGTGTTCACCTCCTCTTCTGTATCCAGCGTTCAGACGATGTTCTTCATTCTCCAGGCGTTGTGGTCCTTCAGGTTGTGGTGGTGTGACGTTGAGTGGGCGTGAACGTAAACAGCTGCCCTGACGCCGCCGCCGCCGCCGGCATCCAGTGTCGCTTTTCGGCCTGAAGTGTCAAAAACCACAGCCAGAATGGGAAACATTCCAGCTTGAAGTGCAGATGTTATTCTGATGTGAATGTGCGCGTGTGTTCTACTATGCGGAATAATGCAGTAGTAATTAGCACTTTTTTGCGTCCACAAAAGAAGGCTAACAAACTGTGCAACATTAGCGAAACGTTAAGGTTGTGCTATTGTGTTTCTCTGCATTTCCTTTACATCATAAACCCATCTCATTGAATTGGTTATGCCCGAATTGAACTGCTGGGTGATGCCTGTTTTTACACGTTTTCTCACGAGTCTGAACAGAATGCCTTCAATTGACGGTTATTCGTTTCGACGACGTCGCCTTAGAAGCCTCTCCAGAAACTTCTGTGGCGACTATTCTTTACGGTTTTCAAACATAAAAGGTAAGTTTTCCTCACTGATTATCACTTTTTGATAACATCCACTGAATCTTCTCGAAATAAAAAACTAAGAACATGAAAGAATTGAGCAAGGTTATATTACTATGCTATTACGCATATAACAGCCAGGTTTTTTTTTTTTTGGAGTGGAGGGAGACACCAGTTGCAGAATTATGTTGCGTTTGGTATTAGGAATCCACATGTTTTCGAGTGCACTATGGAATAGAGTAAATGGTGTGAAGAAGAAAAAGACGAAATAGCTATGTCTGTTTATTCCAAGCATGTTGACGCTTCGAAAATTGATGAAATTTTTTAAAGTGTGCGAAACAGATTAAAATACTGATTTACTACTCGTCGGAGATGCTTTGACGGATCTATCCTAGTCGGGGGGAGGGGGGGGGGGGGGGGGCAGCGCTAACGCTACGGTTACGTATAGCATCCTACGACGCGGCACCACATTCTCTGAGCTCGCATGAGTGTCACCTTATCATTTGTCGGTAGCTGAAACTCTGAAATAAATTCAAGGGAGGGGTTGGAGACACAAAACACCGCATGCCTTCCTCCGATTAGGATAGATCCGCTTTGACTAGTCTTTTTTCGTGTTCTTAGGAGAAATATATGGTAGGCGTTACCAGATTAGTTTTTCTTCCATTGGAATGTAGGTCTTCTCCACTTGCGTAGTATCATGCACTTCCTCTAGTTATTTCACCACTACATTTTGAAGGCATGTCAAAAGATAAGGGTGCGTGGAGAGCAGCTGGAGAAGGCACCGAATAACGTGTTTAACTAGAATCGGTTTAAGGTTCGATTCCCGCTCAAACCGAGCAAACCATCGCTTCGAGATTGGTAATTTGGTATCTTACTTATCTGGAAGGATAACTAGCATTTCCACTGCCCACCTTTCTACGATATCCCATGTAGATAGAAGGCATGGCGCATGCCAAAGGGATTCACTAAAATTGATCTTGCTTTAATTCCTCATACCAAGAATCAGCATAATCCTACTACAGATGCCACCCCCCCCCCCCCCCCCCCTCGTCCACTCAAAAAAAAAAATTCTAAATGAATAGAAACTCGCCGGTACAATTCGAGTGAAGGGAGCCATTGTTTTCCCTTTCTTAACAACTTAGGTGTCTTTCTGCGGTTGTAATATGCGTGATAACACAGTGATGTATTCGTGCTCAACTTTTTCATCGTCTTTGGTTTTTTTTTCGAAGAGGATCTGTGGATGTTATCAAAGAGGTGAAGGCTAGCCCGCCTGCATTCGATTAGCACCGATTCGCATGCTCTACTTGTGTCCAGTCAACTCTGCATCGAGAAATCGTCATGAATACATCAGATGACTACGCTTTAGAAGCAGTTAGTCTCCCTTAGACTCTACGTCATAACTGTGAACCTTTTGCTTCAAGGTCTTCTTATAGGAGAATTGGGTTAGTATTAGAGTAGCTCACAGTGTCTAGAGATAATTTGAAAGAGGCACGATTGTCCATGAATGCGATAATTTCTGAAGGAACACGAATCCATCAACTTGCATACATTGACTTTGGCTACTCTTAGTTAATTGACATTGACGTATATCTAATTGGGGCGTAGCTATAGCGTAACTCCACGCCTAAAATGCTCTCTATTGGATTGACTTCGAAGCGAAACTTCAGGCTTCTGCGGGCTATCCACCATATTCTATTGATCTAACTGTTACTAGGTAAAAGGATAAGAGTGCCGTTGGGTTAGAAGTGAAAGTAGTCGAGTATGGGTCACTTGACAAAGTTTCTTTCAGAAGTCCCTAGATGAACCGGTTTTGTAGCATCTGAATGCTCCGATAAATTCAGCATGCATTCGGCGAATTTACAGCCACTTGGGCTCAGGGAATGACGACTAGATGACGTAGTCGATGGAGACGGTAGAAAAGGGATGACATATCACTACGTGTTGTGGTCTTGGACTTCTCGCGCCTCTTCTGGGAACTCGAGAAGAGAAACTTTTTAGAATCCATTAACACTCATGGAGTTCGAAACAAGTGCAATTCCTCGTTGCAATTTAACGTAGCCCAACTTTTTTTTTGCAGGACGTTATCGGTAGGCGTTTAGAAAGTCAACGGAATCACATTCAAGAACTGAATATGTTCATTTTCCACTTCCAAAAAGCCGCTTCTTTCAGATGAGAAACAATTTTGGGAGCCAGGGCTTGATTCAACCATTAAACTAATTATCTTCGTTACAGCTGAGTGCCTATGCGTCCCTGATGCGTTCTTTAAAAAAAAAAAAAAAAACTCGGTTAAATTGCTTATATTTTTAGCGAATGCATGTAGGAGGGGCAGGAATGACGCAGCCGACTAGTTGCCTGATCTTGAGCGGCACCATGGATCGATGATAGGTTTGTTTCTTCTCGGAAAAACCAACCATTTCATCCCTACTGGAATTCTGAGTTGATACGAGATCTTTCTTGGGAGGTCAACATACAAATACAGGGGTGGGTATGATATACCTAACATCGATCCGTGGTGCCGCTCAAGATCAGGCCACCTGCCGACTGCGTCATACCTGCCCCTCCTAAGTGACTTCTGAGTTCTGCAGAGTGGAAGGATTAATGTGGAGGGATTAAATGCGATCTCCTTCATCTGATAATAGTCATATAAAAGACAGAGCATTAAGACTTCTCGAGGTGTGACTTCTGTTTCTTCTTATGATGAAGTTTGGGTTTTGTTGCGTTTCACGATGGGCTGGTGCACGATGTAGTTCCACTCTGATATCGCCATCGGTTGAGCCTGTAGAGATTGACTTATTGTCGACGGTACGTTTCTTGGCGATACGCAGTTTTGCGAAATGGAATTTTGCGCACTTAAAGTGGGCCTGATCCTCCCCTGTCTTCGTTCCTCGTTAATTGCACCATCTCGGACATTTCTTCTCGAGGGGCCGCACAACCACTTGTTATTGGGGTGAAAACCTTATTCTATGTATACACATGTATATACATATGTGTATACATAGTATACACCTACATATATGCGTATGCACATATATATGTAGGTACGAGCTGGATATATGTGGATATACGGCTGCACAAGAATCCTGCAACACTCTAGCAACAGGAGCCGACCCTCAAACCCAATGGTACACACCCACAGGAGTGCAGGTAATCGCACCGGGTCCCCTCACCTGGCCAATCGGCGCAACCCGCCACACCCACTGCAACCGCTTTTCACCCCAATAGCAAGTGGTTGTTCGGCCTGTGCTTCAGCGAGTGCCAGAGATCGTTTTCAGAGTACTTCTAGAAATCGCGATCACGAACCCAAGTGTACAGTGCACGCTTTGGGCACTAGTCTAGATAGGTTTATGGAAACTTGTGATCCATAATTCAAGATGAAGGAGAGCATGATTAACGAAAACCATGGCTAAAAGAGGCTGGCCATCAACCCTAGTCGGAAGATGGCACAGAGTTTTCCTTCGCCGTCTGTTCCACTGAATTTGTTTTAGATCTGCAGTCACTTACCCGAGATATAAGGGTTCCTAGGGACATTCGGGAGAGCAAGTGGACGGATCAACGCATGAGGACATAGTTGTAACTTTGACGTCACCCCTCCCGAGGAGGATTGTCCTGAGGCTGTCCCAAGTGCAAGCGTCTTCGCTTCACGTCAAGGTCTTAGCCATATCTATAAATAGTCGTGAATAATAAGCTATCAAACGCCTCTCAGCCATGCAGAAAAGCCGAATGTGATTGATGATCGCGTTCTGGAAATGGAGTCTTTGGCGTCCGTCGTCCGTCATTCTCTCTTCGTTACGTTCTCCGCCATGGTCTCGTCGGATACTGTGCCGAAAGCATTCACTACTGGTTTCAACGATGTACATTTAGATGTGCGCACGTCATGTCTGACAAAGAGAAGGAACTGTGCCCGCGTCTAATAGATTATCTCGTAGTAGTTGGAAAGCGTAATAGACTTAGGTACGTTGGTTTCCGATTTTTGAAAATATTTCGCTTTTTTTAACATAAAGGGGCACAGCGCTTCCATTTTCGAATTCAGTAGAAATACAGGACCGCGAAGTATCTGTGAGTAGTTGATTTGTGAACATTATTCGGGCAGTGTGGATCTATCCTGGTGGGAAAGGCGGCACTTTACTCAATTTGCATTTGACAAAAAAGTAAAATTGAAAATTTACCATTTTAGGGAGGCTATTCACTGAGCTTAGCATTCAAGGGGAACTTTCTATGCAGTCTCCTATCGGGGTTCTACCCTGTATTTATGATTGTTACGCTTTGCTAGATGTGGCCCCTCCCCCCCCCCCTTAGGACAGATCCGGCAATTTCTTTCCCTATATCAGTGTGAGTGGAAACATTTTAATCAGGATCTATCCTACTTGGAGGGTCATAGTCCACTCAGTCACATTGACAATGGCGACAAGAAAAGAAAACAAACTGTTTTACAAAAGCTAGACTGAACTAGCCCACATGTGAATCTTTCTTTGCCATTTCCAAACCGGGAGAGGTCACACTTTGCTTTTTGGTTCTGGCCCATTAGGAGAGTTTGGGCACTTTCTTTCTTTATATCAGAGTGAGTTCTTGAAAATAGGGGTGACCCATCATTACTCACGGATTCCTTTTGCGAAACAACTGGTGATAAGTAAGTGCTAAAGAAACCAATCAATTTTTTAATGAATAAAATTATATGTACTTGTAGACCATTGTTATTGTTGTATGGGCATTTTTTTTGCAAATAGGACGTTGACGTAACGAGGTCTGTTTTCTTGGGATCTGTGTGCAAGTCCAAGTTCAGGGTTTCACCAGACATTCATGATTTTCTATACCTACCTGGGGCCGGATTCATCAACGACTTACAGCAGTTTTACAGAGAAAATCACAATCAAAATCCCTGATAGCGCGGCTTATCAAGCGATATGGCCGCGCTATCTGAGTTTTCCGTTGTGAATTCCCTCCTTGTGTAAGTCATTGATGAATCCGACCCCTAGATAGGTTGTGGGGACCTAGATTCTCTGGTATAGCCTCTTGAATGTTGGCAGCATCAGTGTGAGTATTGGCTTCATGTCAAATGTTCATGCCGTTTTCAGAAACGCGAGCAAATCCAGTGGGAATGGTCGGGCACACACGTCGATTACCTATCCAGAAATACTCAGGAGGTAATGCTTCCGTTCCGGTCGCATTCTAGTGTTCATGAAAGTCAGAACTCATTTCGACAGGTACCCGACAGACGACCACAAGGACTTCTGTCTTCCCACTGACGTCACGGTGTTCTGTCAACCGGAAGGCTGCGTAACATTAAGTGAGTCTAGTCTACTGTTATTTCTTGTGTTTAGGCTATGATACTGAACGTTCTATGTACTTCAGATACTCACTACAGGCGCGGTCAAACCAGAGATCCTCAATTTTTCGTTTTTATGTTAACTGAGAAGGACTCGGCTAAAATACGATACGGTATTTGCCTCAACTTCTATCAATGTTCCGAGAAGAAAGTGCTCAATTCTAGTCGACGTAGCGATGGTGTTGCTTCCACTAGAAAAGTGTAAGTCAGCGTAACTACTTTTGTTTTTCTTACTTTACTCCTTTTATTTCCTTTATTCTCTTTATTTTTCTCATACGGTGATTGACCATGTAGCTCTTATAGCTAAGAATTTTGGAAAGGGAGAAAAGAGAAGAATTTGTTTGCAAATCAGTGCTGGACGATCATTCGATTTATCCATTTTCTGAGTATCTTCTGTGGCCCGTAAGCGTTGGTATAAAAGCGTAGGAAGGCGTGTATACCCGTTTTCTATGTTCCAAAAAACAGACAGGACACAATGTGGCCCAGTATTATAAGTTGACCGCTTGTAAATTTCGAAGCCTGCTTCATGAGATGAGAAGGCTTTTCAAAAGACGTAAGAAATAGAATAGAATAGAGGTTTCTGTTTGACACGGATTGGTTTATAAAGCATGACACAGTCCCAGTGAGGAGCGACTCCCTTCATGTCCGCATCGTTTGGGTCGAGTGGTAGAAAGTTGTTTATTTAATCATGACATGGACCAAGGTCACACGTAAAAATGCAGTGTTAAGGCCTCCACAGAGTTCTGTGGCAGCGCCGCGGCCCTATGCTTAACCACAGGGCAGAGACGCAGAGCTCGCCGCCGGCGGCGTCCCTGCCCTATCCTTAGCCATAGCGGCGAGCGGTGTTGCCGCAGAACTCTGTGGGAGCCTTTAGAATAAAATACCAAGGAACTCAATCATAAACAAATAAATACAACCGAAGGTACCCATTTGTAGATTTATAAATAGTTTCCTGAAACTACGCAAAGGTAGACCTATGACTTACTGATTTGCACTCAAAATGGTTGAACTCCTTTAAATTTTTGTAGGTGAAGAAACCTGCTCGGGCTCGCCATTTTGCCACCGAAACATAAGGTCTGAGCCTCCCTCTTGTGTTCCTGGTCAGTCTAGAGCCAATGAAGTTGAGGTGGTTTATAGTGAGGAGCCCTACCTGTGAGTATTTTAAACATCATGAGGAGGTCAGATCTTTTCCTTCTAATGAAAAAGCTTGTTAAGCCTAATATTTCAGCTCTCTCAGTACCATTTGGTTTCTGATAATAGTTATAGGAATTTAGAAAAATTAGCAGTCAGATCCTTGTCCTCAATACAATAATAGCATGCACAGGGTGAACCAAAATAACGTGGACAAGATGTTTTCGTCATAATTATAAAGCAACCAACAGTTCGAGAAAACGTCAACTAAATTACAACAGTACAGACATTAGGGTGCGTCATGTTCAAGTGGTTTCGTAGTGGCCTCCCTTGGAGCGGATGCAGGGAGCCAAACGTTTCGCGAACTTTTCGACGATGGGCCGCAGGTCGTACCTGGGAACAGATTCTGTTCACGGATGAGAAGCTGTTCATCGTGGAGCAGGCGCACAATTGCCAAGATGGTAGGATGTGGTCTACAGAGGCTCCAAGCACCTCTGCTATCGTTAAAAACCCACGATCTGTCATGGTTTGGGGCGGAATCTGCGCCAGCGGCAAGACCCCTCCCTGGTTTTCGTGGATGAAGGAGTGAAAATCGACGAAGATGTGTACCACCTAGACATCTTTGAGTCCGTAGTTCTTCCTTGGGCCCACCAGCACTTCGGTGATGGCCATTGGACGTTCCAACAGGACTTTGCACCCGCATATAGTGCGAAGAGTGCGCAGACGTGGTGCAGGTTAATCCGCCGTATTCTCCGGATTTGAATCCTATGGACTACAGTGTGTGGGCATTTTAGAGGCTAGGGTCGGCGTCAAACGCCACCGCAGTCTCGAGTCCCTGAAGGAATCCTTGCACCAGGAGTGGGAATGGTTGTCTCCTGATGACCTGCGCCGAAAAATTCGCGAAACGTTTGGCCCTCTGCATCCGCTCCAAGGGAGGCCACTACGAAACCACTTGAACATGACGTACCCTGATGTTTGTATTGTTGTAATTTAGTTGTTCCGTTTTCCGTTTTCTTGAATTTTTGGTTGTTTTATAATTATGGTAAAAAATCTTGTTCATGTTATTTTGGTCCACCCTGTAGTATCTCCTCGGCCTGAGGTCTTGAAACAGAACGGATTTTTGCGAACCGTTAGCTAAATATAGAAGCGGATAAGTGAAGAGCTGGGAAAAACTGACTAGCACTGCCATCTGTTCCGAAATTCTGAGTAACATCAGAGAAACCGTTAAATGAGCCGGTGTTCCCAGCTTTGGCTTGACTTGTGGCTTGGCCATATAGGCGGCTGTGATTCATCAACTTTTTCCACCATTTTTCTGCACTTGTAAGTAACCACACTTTAATAGGTTTGTTGCTAAGGCTTCGATCTACGGGCTTCATGATGATCATAAAGTTATTTATGATCTAGTAACAACAGATGTCGATCATCCTTTTGCTCATCAGTAGTTCTTACGTTGGATTCATTGGGTTCATGCCCTGAACGATATTTAAGTTCATTAATTCATGTGTCGTTAGAGCATAGTAGGAGATAGAAGCTGCTGCTTGCACTCTTAGGCCGACTCGTGGTTTTATTTATTTTATTTTTATTTTATTTTCAATTATTGAGGCATAGACAACAGTCTAGCATACAACAGCGTTATAACACAGTACTGCATATCTCCTTTTCTCTAACTCTCTATAAACAACTTACAAGCATGCGCAAAGAGCCTCGTCACGTCTTTATACTTTCCAAATAGCAAGTTAAACTCCTTCAAAAACCTATAGGTTAGGAAGTCACACCTTATCCTCGATTTAGCAACCGGGACGCGGAGTTTGAGCCTTCTTCTCATGGATCTTGTCAGTACTCCATCAAAGAAATCTGTTGGATTGATAGATAATTTACTAGCGAGAATTCTATACAACATAATGAAATCTGGTTCTGGTTTGGTCTGAGTCAAAAAGGCACTCGACGGCGTGGACGACTTCGTACCTGACGTGTCTGTGAGGGGTAAACGTTGACTTTTTTATCGGCTGTTCATTGTACGTCATTGTACGGGCATATGAATTTAATCGTCCCGCGACATGCCGCCGATGTAGTAGGCATGGCGCATCCCACAAAGGGCTTGTTGAGAGCGGAACATTATTCTGTATCCTTTCATCAACTAGTTTTTTCGCGCACGTTTAGGATTCTTACATTTAGAAATGGGCTAAGCTTAGTTAACAATGGAAAACTGAGATATTATATGTAGCAATATTTCAGAAAGGACTATGCGATGTCACTAACGAGTCTGTGTCTGATCTCGCATCATCCATTTGTTTCAATGTTCCACGACTTACTTGTTTTGTTGAAACACATTATTGACAGCTGTGACTATCGTGCTGCACAAAAAGGAGGTGGAATGAGGTATGCTTCGAAGAATTAAACAAATTAAAATTAAAATTAATGGTGCCATTTTCAACAGAAATGTTTCGTTTATTATGCCGAGATTCAGTGAAAGATGAACCTGGTCAGGTCGTGCTATAAAAGGATAAAGGACGGCGTTAATCAATCCCTTCTGGGATGCGCCAGCGCATTCTACTTCTACGGGATGTCGTGGAGGCGACATGAATGCGTATTTGGCCATACAATGACTTGCGGTGGCCAGCCGATGAACAAGTCAGCGCTCTATCCTTCCCAGACAAGTCTGGTACCAATTCACCGACCCCGGAAGGATGGAAGGCTTGGTTGGCCTGGGCGGGAAATCCGAACCAGGAACCTGGTATCGGGTGCACGCGACAGTCGCGCCTCCTCCGACTGCGCTACACGCGCCCATAGGTCGTGCTATATTCTTTCATTATTAAGGCTAGACCTGTTCAGAGATATGGTGTGGTCTGTTCTTACGGGCCACTGGTATGACACCATTCCTCCGGAAGTGATGCGGGAGATTAAGGAGATCGAAACATGGATTCTCATGTTGCTGAGTTCTCCTGTGCCCGTGCCAGGAAAGACGAAAGTACAGCTGGAGGTTTGCCACTTCGCGTTTGTTGTCTTTGCATAGCCGTTCGAGCATCGTTCTATTCCAGGTGATGCCATCTGATATATCTCCGATCTTCGAGTTTGCCTTGCCAGATCATACGCGCTTTTCTCTCGTGGATTTCCCGCTTCACCTACCGTTTGAGTTGCTTGGAATTGATGCTGCGGTTCGTATTCTAGCAGCTATCATGCTGGAATTCAAGGTACTAGTAGTACCACGAGATGTTTTACTGCCTTAAACTTTCGGCTAAAAAGCGCTGTTCTACGAATTGTATTAAGGTTGTAATCCAATCCCGGAATTACAACGCCGTCAGCATGTGTGTACTATCTCTCGTTCATCTTCTGTACCCGCTGGAATATATGTTTCCGGTCATTCCCCTGCTTCCCGCCTACATGCCATCTGCGGAGCAGGTAAGCGCTACGAAACCATGGCTTAAAAGGTGATTTACCAACCGTGTACTTAACTTCAGCTCTTGCTTGCGCCGACACCTTTCCTAATCGGAGTTCCGGCATCGTTCTTTGCGCACAAACGGATCAAGGACATACCTAATGATGTCATTCTTGTGGACTTGGACACCAATCACGTCACCGTACCGGATGACCTCTTCATTCCAACTCTGCCTGAGCCTGATGTCACGACGTTGAAGGTCAGTCGAAAGTTCACGTCACGCTTTTCTTTTCAAGTATTGTTCCCTTTCACAACGCTCGGATGCGAATCGCATTGTTCCATTTCATCCTTTCATTCTCCATTTTTGAGTTTGTCTTAGAGAAAACAAAACGGGATTTCCTCTATCAGCTAGTAAGGGATTTTGCTTTGCAGTAGTTTTGGGAACAATTCTTGTTTATGTTTTTTGCACCAGTGTCTTTACGAGGCCTTTACATTATTGCATGTATTCTCCTTTTTTGTTGAAAATGCATTCTCTCCAGACTATATGGCGTACTGATGACAGTTGGGTCTTGCACTTTTAGGCAAGCGAATCAATCCTACATGTGATTGAGATAGTTTTCTGGATAGTTTTTCATAATTTGGTCTTTTCTTGACTGATCGGCTGTAAACTGCACAACGCGGATCGAAAACTTAGAGAATATATTGTTTTGATCTTTTTGGCTATGCAGGACGATTTACACTGGAATAAACGAATAGAATAAGGTTCAGATTCAGCATCACAAGTTGCTTTTCGACCATCGTCCAGGAATACCGTTTGAAATCGAATTCATAGAAGTGACGCGTTGTTTTGTTGAATTTTGAATGAATTGCGATTGAACTGAATATGAATTTTTTTCGAATTTTGCCTTCGTGGAATAGTTGGTACCTTGAACTCTGTAGAAATTTTAACAGTCATGTTCAGGCAATAACGGTTCCTAAAGAGTTATATTCTAGAGTTGGAATGTTGCATCCAGTTTTGCAGGAAACCACCACATCTCTGACGATTTAGTTTGAATTTTGCCTTTTTCTCTGCTGAAAAGCCCAATTTTGTACAGCGCAGAGAGAGATTTAAAACACCACCAGTTTTTGCATAGGCAGTGGAGATTATCAGACTTAAACTCTCTGCTGCGGAACACGACAAAAGAAAGTGCTTCTTGCGTTTAGCAGTCTTGAATACAGCCTTAAAATAGGGATATCCGGAGTATACGTAATGTTTTACTGATGGCATTGAATTCGACGTGGAGATTCAGGTGGAAATAGCTTTCTATAAATAGGTTTAAGGAAAAATCTTGCCGCCTGAGCGAAATGAGTTGTAGCGGCTGTTCTCTGACTGCGCTGTATGCCTTTATTTAGACAATGTTCTCTAAATGGCCTTTATTTCTTGACATATGACATAATAGCGAGAATGTGGTGAAATATCTACTGCCCATTTTCCTCCGGCAAGGTGACCGAACTCGTTGTTTCAATTAGGAAAATGTGGGAATACACAGTAGTCCTCCAATTGCTGTGTGATGTTCAGGAAATGGTCTCTGGTAATCGGATCAAAGCCGCCTGCTCTGTTGATCTGAATCCGCAGAAAACTTTCCCGAAAGGGGTCTGTTTGTTAGTCGAACATGACATTTGAAACTGTTGCGAAATTGCTGCGATCCATTGTTACCGCATAGCCAGAGATCGACAAAGACGTGGTATAGAATATAGCGAATTCGATGATAAAACAGTTATTCGAAGGGAAATCGAATTAAGCCAATAGCGCTGTCTGTTAGGGCTCTGCTGTTTTCTGTATGCGTGAGATTGTTGTGATGGTAAGTCTTAAGCATCTTCTGTCTCCAAGTGAATTATAGCTGTGTGGTTGAAATATTGAAATTTTATGCGATTTTGATTCAAATCGTTGTCTATAGCGAGCATCGGTTAGTAAGAAGAGAACACCGAATTGAATGTTAAAAATGGGGTGTTTGCTGAATGTGGAGGCTGCCTTAACATTTTGCATTGACATAGTAGTATTATGGATTCCAATTTACCAATTTTGAATTATTTCTTTTACTGTTGTTCTATTGTTTATCTACTTTATGCAGGGCTGCATAAGTCTTGTAACTGTAAAATAACACCAAGGTTGCTGAGACAAGTGTAAAGTAGACATTGGATCCGACACCGATTCGGATCATTCGGATATGTCATTTTTTCAAACCCAGGTCTATGGGGTTGTGCGGACAATAGGATTATTGGAAAGCACGGATCTGGGGAAATTTAGGTAGCGGTCATCTTCACCAGATCCGGTTTTCGGTGAATTCAAATAACCGATCTCAATCAGAAATCTGATGTCCTATCCGATTCGGATATCCGATGTGAGATTTGAGGATTCATTTCTACCATCCGAAAATCCCTCTTGTTGAAGCCGCATTATCTGAATGATCTCAAGATCCCGGGCTTTTCAAAAGTGCCATATTTGCATAATCATTTTGTCCGGGATTGAAAAAAATGACGGATCAGAATTATCTGAATCGGCGTCGGATCCAATGTCTAGTGTAAAGCTACCAGTTAACAGTAACGGAGTACACATCACTTCTGCAGATTTGCATCCAATTCCATGACGCATGTTAACCTTTTATTTTATTTTAAATTTTTGTTAAATAAATGAATGTCAGCATTCCTGGAGGCTAGCATTAGCTTTCGTCTAACATTTTTTATAACTAGAAATGTTGATCTGACTTAACGGCGTGAATTTCGTAGCCTTTATACATGTTTCGATTTTTTGCAGTTTGAAGTTCCAACACTCAATTTTTGCCTATTGGATATTCCTCTTAACCGTAGATTACTGAAGTATTTATTTTTTTATTTATTTTTTATTTATTTAATGCGTAGATCAAAGTCTAGCATTAATGATATTAAAGAAGAAAAAAACGAACAGCAAAAACGTTTCTAGAACAAAGCACAACAATCGCTGGTAAACGATGCATGAGTGCTAGTAGCATGACTTCGAGCACTTCACGGCATTCAACATGTGGAAGACCTCCTACACACTTGCACAGACAGCCTCATCAAATCATTGTACTTGCCAAGCAACAAGTTGAATTCCATGAGAACCCTGTAGGTTAAAAAAATCTGACCCAATTCGTGGCTTAGCAGCTGATATTCGAAGTTTCCTATGACGGATTTTGTAGCATCCCATCAAAGAAATCAGCCGGGTTGATTGATAACTTCTTGGAAAGCATTTATGCATCATGATAATATCGACAGCATTCCTTCTGTTCTTCAATGATGAAAGGCCAAAGGACTCAGACCGTTTGGAATTATTTAGAATCAAGCTATACTCCGCTGAAAAACATCTTATCATGAGCTTCCTCGTAAAGCTGTTTATTTTGGTGTGTAATATAATAGTATAGTTATAGGTATAATAGCGTTAGATGTTTCAGAATAGCCTGCACGTTGCCATCAACAAAATGAGTATGTCGCTTAACGAAGGGCACCGTGGAAGTATAGACGCATGCTATACCGTTGACGCCGACACCGTTGATGTATCGTGCCGAGTTGCAATGGTTCCTAACTAACAAGTTCTTTTGAAGATTTCGTGTGTGCGTGTTTTCTCATTGCCAGCTGCTTTACAGATCAAGTTCTTTAACTCACCTAATGTGTTCGGCGATTTTTCGGAGCATACACGAACACTTCGACTATATCCTCGACCTGTTGTGGCGTTGCAGTCCGAGTCGTTCCTCAGAAGTCGTCCTCAGTGTACTCAGTTCATCACTGACTTATGCAGGTGCTTCCTCCACTAAATGTTGCATGTTGACTTCACTTACATGACATCGAAATGCGAAATGAGTGTTTCAGCGATTTTCTTCGAAGATATTGAACACCTGCACAGAGAAACTATCTTCGTCAGCTAGCTAACCTGTTACTCACCAGTAGCTTTTTGCCCTCCACCCTGTTCACGCTTGTCCATCACTAACCTTAAACATAACTAACGACTAAATTGATATGATCTAGTAATCGGCTTGACTAAACTGTGCTAATTAGTGCTGCAGCAGCACAGGACGCATTGTGACAGAAGCTTCCACGTTCATTCGAATCTTTTGCCTAGGTTGAAAGTTTTTTTGGCACATGTCGCTTAGGCGCACAGCAGGGGTGTGGGAACGCGCCGTAGCTCCTAACGCGATCGCAGCGGCCAACCATGGCACCGATACCGCGGTGCGCGATTACGGTATAAACGCGATTACGCGCTAAACGATACGTGCCGTTTTTTCTTCAAATCCAGTGTATGAGTGCATCGGTAAGGGGCGTTGAGCTTAGTACGGAAAAGAGTTTCACATCTCCGTGGAAGATGAATTTATGGTAACTTTGCCCTGATTGATTGACTTTGATTGATTGATAGACTTTGATTACGGTATAAACGCGATTACGGACTAAATGACATGTACCGCTTTTTCTTCAAATCCAGTGTTGAAGTTATTTAATGCCAAACAGGAGCCAATTTCTTTGGATCGTTCGATCGATTTTTAATATAATTCCACCACTGTATGTACAGTCGTGTGGCTCAACTGGTAGGCTAGATAGTGCAGTCGGAAAGGGGCGTCGAGCTTAGTACGGGAAAGAGTTCACATCTCCGTGGAAGATGAAATTATGGTAACTTTGCCTAGAAAGCGAATGAGCTGTCCGTTTGGCAGCCTTTACAATAAAGGGTCGATGTGCATTTAAAGTCGGCGCAGTTCAGACAGGATGAAGTTAACTAGTGTGAAGTTCAGGCTAAGTAAGAAGAACTCGCATATATGAACCTATATTGCTTCAATAAACGACCATTTCTCATGTTCAAAGCTGTCAGACTAGCTATCTCACGTCGTTATTTGTCTCTGAAGCGCGTCGACTTTAATGTCGTCAAACAAAAAAAAAAAAGACTTTTGGCATTATGTGAGATTATGTTGCCACAGGGGGCGTAGAGCGCAGTCGCAGGAGGTGCCAGCTGTCGCCTGTTCCCGATACCAGGTTCCTGGTTCGGATTTCCCGCCCAGGCCAACCAAGCCTTCCATCCCTCCGGGGTCGATGAATTGGTACCAGACTTGTCTGGGAAGGAAAGAGCGCTGACTTATTTATCGGCTGGCCACCGAAAGTCGTTGTATGGCCAATATGCATTCAACACGCCTCCACGACATCCCGTAGAAGTAGAATGCGTGGCGCATCCCAAAGAGGATTGAATAACGCCGTCCTTTATCCTTTTTTATCCTTTATGTTGTCGCAAAATTTCAACTTTTAAAAAAGCTTTTCTTAATTATGGCTGTTTCAAATTTCAAAAATAGGAAGAAGAAAAAACAAGATACAAATCAGATAGGCAAATCTTCGTTTAGTAGAAATCAGAAGAAAGTTATAAAAGACCACTGAAGTTTTTTTTAAATCACAGTTTCAGTATCCGATGTATGAACTTTGCTAGTCCATTTACTTTTAAGGGCGCGGCATGGACAGCCAGAAAGCGCACATGCTGTTGCGTGCATCCCGGCGCATGTTTTTAGTTCGATTCCCACCCAGACCACCCAAGTCTTCCTTCCCACCGGGGTTGGTAAATTAGTGCTAGACCTGTCTATTAGGGATAAAACTGACTTGCTATCGGATGGCCATCTCAAGTCATTGTATATGCATTAGTCCGTTGTAATTCTTGAGATAAGGGCGAGTGTAGCGCAGTCGGAGGAGGCGCCGGCTGTTGCGTGCACCCGATACCAGGTTCCTGGTTCGGATTTCCCGCCCAGACCAACCAAGCCTTCCATCCCTCCGGGGTCGGTGAATTGGTACCAGACCTGTCTGGGAAGAATAGAGCGCTGACTTGTTTATCGGCTGGCCACCGCAAGTCATTGTATGATAATAGTCACGTCTAGATCAGAAAATCCAACAGCTACGCATTCAAATCGCCTCCATGACATCCCGTAGAAGTAGAATGCGTGGCGCATCCAAAAAGGGATTGAGTAACGCCGTCCTTTATCCTTTAATTCTTGAGATTCAAATCTCTAAGCTATTTAATTTTCTGATCTAAACGTGAATATTGTCATCTCCTCGACACTTCGTATAATTGGAAATTTTATTATTTTTTATTTACACGTTGCTAGGTTCAAGAAAAACGTATATGAATGATATTTTCAGAACGCAGGCAGTGGAGTATTTTGCGGAGTGTTGCTTGTGTCCGAAAAATGAGACGTTTGTTCGTGTTCAAGCGGGTATTGACAGTCCATCTCAAATCGGAGACAAAGCGAAATGGTTTAGCGAAGCCCTGATGCCTGTGCATTTCACGGTATCGTTTCAGTAGAAGTTTTCGGTTTCGTCCTAGTTGGGGGGGGGGGGTGGCTTCATCATGTCCGTTTGGCAACGGCGGAAAAACTGGAAGCAAACTAATTTGAAAAGGGCAGCACACGCTAAATGATCTTACGAGGGAACTTTTCCTCCCAATTTCCTAGCCTAAAAAAAGCTCGCTCTGTTTTTGTTTCGGTTCCCTAGCGCTGCCCCTCCCTCCGACTAGGATAGATCCGAAGTTTTCTTTCTCGCCATTCCCTTTTCTTCGACGTGGTTTGGTAGGATGATTGCATATTCAGGTATATCCTAACGAATCTTCGCTCTCATCTGCTTACTATGCATACACCCGTAATGGAGAAGCGGCGGATTCAGACAGTGATGAAAATGAATCGAGGTCCATTGATAGTTCATCCAGCATAGACGATTTGGTGTTCGACGATCCGGAAGAAGGTGCTGGTGAGTATCCCCTCCTTGTTTTTACGTTACTCAATGGACCTTGATGTCGAATTCAGAACGAGATATAATCGTGAAGCCGTTGGCCGAGGTGAATGATGTCTACAAAGAACCCCTAACACTGGAACTACCACCTAGCGACAGTGTCGCCTCTGTTAACAGCTCTTTCAGCAGCGGCAGGTTCGTCTCTTCACAGAAATAGGTTCTTATTGTTGTTGTTTACAACGTGAACCTTCAGGTCCAGTCCAGCGTCTTCCGTTTCAGCCTCTGCTATAGATAGCGAGGCCGATTTTGCAAGGCTCGCCGAGAATCTTGCCCTGAAGTCGGATTCGAAGGTTAGTGTTCTCCTTAGCTTATTATTTCTGTGCCTTCGTTATTCTCCTAGTTATTTGTGTAGTTGGTCGTTTGTTTTTCCCACGTAATGCGTTGTACCGAAGATTCTGCTATTTTGCTTTCTCAGAGCTCGCTTGTATTTTGTTATTTCGTTGCTATTTTTGGATTTACTGGAATGGATACAGTCGCGTACATGGGTTGCTAGGTCTGGCATAGATATTTGCACAGATAGTTGATGTTCTAACTGTCCCGCTTCTAAGCAGGCTGTACTAGGGCCGTTCCCAGTCAAATTCCATTTTGGCTATTTGGTGTCCCTTTTTATCAAGAGGTTGTGGTCAGCAAAAATCCTCTTCAGTGCTGTCCTGATTAGCAATTCGTAAGGGGAGCGGATCACTAAAGCAGCTTCTTGTTGCGTGGTCTTTATCACAGATAGTACCTCAAACTTGGGTGACTAAACCAAACAAAATATTATGCTTGACAATAACAGAAAGGTGAACAAGGCGGACGAATGACTATGGTGTGCGGTAGCATGCCCTTCTAGCATCTTATGCAGTTCCTTGCTACTTGGTCTTTACCACAGATAGGACCTCAAACTTGGGTGACTAAACGAACAGGACTAAACCAAACAAAATACTTAACAATAACAGAGAGGCGAGCAAGGCGGACGAATGACTATGATGAGCGGTAGCATCCCAAATCGCGGTGGCTAACCAAATTTAGCCATCGATGAGGTACACAATGGGACACATGAGCCCTTAGTTCTAATCGTAGACATGGTTACCCTAGTAAATCGGAAGAGACCGCGGAGATTCTCAAGTCCACCTATATAAGATTGTAGGGCGTTGTCTAGGAAGCACCGTAGTGGTTTCTAAGTTTCTTGCGGACCTCTGTGTAGGTCAAAAGTGGCAAAAACCCTAGCTATTCAGTGCGGGCTGATAAGCAAAACTGACGCCTGGAATACGTTTGTCGTGCCCAGAAATAATCCTGCAAATGTGGAACTTCGATCATTGTAGAATGGGATTCGCCAAATTCCTAATTGAAGCGAGAAGGCATATTCAGGGGAGGCATCCATCAGAACGACAATAGTGATTGGATGGCCGATTGTATAGCGTCGCGGAATTACAGGAGAATGGTCAAGGGATCGATTCCGAAGATGGGGTTTATGTATTGCTGGTGGAGATTTGCATTTTATCAATCTAGAGTGCATTTTAGTCTCGCCAGAGTTCAGTGTTCGCTTTTCAACCTCGATTTTAACCTTGTGCAGGATATGGACCAAGTTAGCCTTCGTTGAATAGAGATATGCCGCTGATCATTAAACGATGTTGGTAATTTCGTTGGAGACTCTCGTTAGATGCTATCCATGTGTGAGCCCTTTGTAATGTTTTCTGTGTATCTCGTACAAACCTGCGCGATGGAATCGCGGCGATGAGCTTTGCAGAGCGACGCGAAAGAATTTGAATTTCTCTGTGTTCGTCGCATCGCCCATTGCTCTGTAAAGGCCCCCACAGAATTCCGCGGCAGCGTCGCGGCCCTATGCTTAACCATAGGGCAGAGACGCAGAGCTCACCACCGGCGGCGTCCCTGCCCTATCCTTAACCATAGCGGCGAGCGGCGTTGCCGCAGAACTCTGTGGGGGCCTTAAGGGAGCGCGACGGCGATCCGTCCAGGACCAATGCTAAACACCGCGCGCGGCGCGAAAAAGTATGCCATGCCCGCGATGGGCGCGGGAAGCCATCGCGCGTGCCGACCGCCACTGTTGCGGCTGCCGCGGCGAAGTTTTTTTGACTAATCGGCCGCGTGCGGCGGAATAATGGCCATGAACTGAGCGCCGCGATGGCATCGCAGCGATGGAAGTATGCCTTCTGCCTAATGTTCAATTGGCGTGCGTTTGGTCCTTTAGACCGTCGCAATCATACCACTGTCCATGGCGGTCATGGGTGAAAACGATAGAAAGGAAAAGGTTGAGCTGGATATGGTCAGTTTTGTGCTTTAGCCCCAGGCAAAGTTATCACAGAACATTTCTTCTGATTTTTTGCCTAGCAGCTTCAGCTTTTCTCCACGCATGTTTGTTTAATTAATTCCGGGTTGATGAGATAAAATCGCGTTCCGCGACGATAACTGGCATTCTCAAGAGTCCTCGTGTTTTCAGTATTGCCGAGCTTATAGTTGTTCATATCACGCTCGTTCCTGCGTAGCAGAGTTGACCATCATTTCAGGGAGCTTTTTCGTTTGACCATGCGGACAGAGAAGATGCTGAAGCAACGCCAGTTTCCCAGCGACGGAAGCAAGTCGCAAGTGAACTCAGCACCCCGACGTCCATCAAAACGCCTCCACTCAAGGGAATGCGTATTAAGGTAAGTGCTGCACTTTTGTTTCATCTTCGTTCGTTGTTACATCATAATGGAGCTGAGGATAGAGATTTCGCAAGAGATGAATATCTGAAAACATTCAGGGTTTGTCGTCATTGACCGATTCGGGCGAGAAAGTGTTAGGACCCACATTCATGAGTGCTATCAACGGCTATGCTGAGAAGAGCCAGGGGATTTTCAGTCAGGTATTTTTTGCTTTATGATTAAGTATCCAATTTCCCGTCTTATTAGCGTGACGCGCACCGCGCCAAACGGATGTCTGTTTGCGTGCTGTTTCCTCCATCTCTCTGTGGCTCACCTGAGTTTGAAATCGAAAATGTGATGGGTCTGAACCCGTCGACTCCTATTTCCTCAGATCATCTTCTAGGGACCCCTCATTTTCTTTCAAGGCACAAAAAATCTCTATGTTAGTCTAACGTGCGAAAATTTTATCAGAGGCTTGTAAGAACGTGCGTTGTCATCTAGTTTATTACTTAAGCAAGGGAGGATGAATCTAAGGTGTGGTGAAAGATTTCTCAAAATATGGGTTTGTGGGGTTGTGTGGCGCAGTCGGAGGAGGTGCCAGCTGTCGCGTGCACCTGATACCAGGTTCCTTGTTCGGATTTCGCGCCCAGGCCAACCATGCACTTCATCCCTCGGGGGTCGGTGAATTGGTGCCGGACTTGTCTATGAAGAATAAAGCGCTAACTTGTCCATCGGCTAGCCGCCGCAAATTATTGTACAAGCCAAAGGCGCATACAAATCGCATCCACAACATCCCGTAGAAGTAGAATGCTTGGCGCATTCTAAAAGGGATTGAGTAACACCGTCCTTTATCCTTATCCTTTAGGAATTTGTGCCTTTTTCACGTCGAACTAGACACTTTTCAAAAGCAAACTATATCAAACCTTACAAATCAAAAAGAGTGTCTCCAAAACTAAATTCTCTAAGGGGTATACGATGATTTTCCGACATAAAAGTTGAAAAGCAAACCTTCTTTGAAAATTTGTGATTCGCCTGCCCCAAAAATTGAACTCAGCGGTTGAGTTCTCAATTTTTTATCCCTTCAGTCGAAAAGGTGTTTCTAGGCTTATTCTAATGCGCAGGAAAACGGCAATTTTTCTTCAGGCTACTGTAGGAGATCGCGCGTAACGCCGTCTAACACGTTACTCTGTTTACTTATCTGATAGTGTAATATTATAGAAGCTTACATAAGGCTGCGCAGTTGAGATAGTTATGTTATCCGCAATGGTTCTTGTTTCACCAATGAATTAACTCGTAACTCGTCCAATTCTTTTAACCGGGTCTGAAAAAAATGACGGGTTCGATTCGTCCGATCCGACGTCGGATCCAATGCCTAGTATGTATTAAACTTACGCTGATATCGGCATCTACCGAATCTCGTGGTTCAGAATGGGTAGTGGACAATGGGTCCGTAAGGCAGCGTTTATTATGCACGCGACACGCGACGCGATGTAATAAAAAGCACCTATATCGATTCATCGCGTCGTGTGATCGATATGCGAGCTAATAATTGCATCGTGTCGTGAGTCGCATGCGCACTAAACGCTCCCTAATAGTGGTTGTTGGGCTTGAAGGCTTTTTTAAGATCGAAAGTCATCAGAAAGATCAGAAACCATTGTCGCCAACGGGGTTATGAAACGGGTTTTGTTCATGTATTCGGCGGCATCCTTGCAACACGGTAAAGCCTTAATATCACGCTTTGTTTTTTAACACCACTTTCACACAAGGTGCTCAACAAAACGGCTCCAAAAGCGCAGGCTTTACGCGAGCGAACGATGAAGCCGCTCGCTGCCGCCGCCGCGAATACGATGGAGCAGAGCCAGCACCTGGTGAAGAGCAAGACCGTCGGTAATCAGACCAGTACCCAGGCGGCATCCCAACAGAGGTATGTGATGCGTTGTTGTTGTACATCTTTTCTGAAGGTCATTCACCCCAGCTTCTCGTTTCAGCAAGAATCAGCAGACCGTACGCGAGATTTGTGACCAGGTTATTTCCGGGCAAGGTGTTGGTGTGTTCACCTATCCAAAGTTGAAACGGTAAGTGATCACCTAATTTTACTCATTTTTTATTCATTGATAATAATGACTTTAGGTTAATGGAAGACGAAAGCTTACGAGAATTAGTTTGTTCAAAACTAAATCTGGGCCTAGAGCAACGGTTAAGCGATGAAGACTTTGTGAAGGAAGTTGTAGGTTTTTTTTTGAAATATTGCGTAATCCACCTTTAGTTTTAATTATTGTCTGTTTCTAGTCACTGACAAGGGCGCAATATAAAGGCTACGTTCGAGTACTACAAGCTTGTATAGCCGGAATTGAGGTACAGGTTCATTGTGGTAATGTTTCTCATGCAGGCAGGGTTCGATCAAAGGTATTGTTTTCTCTATTTAGGTGTCGTTCAATACGCCTGGTTGCTGTGGTCTTGCAAGTGTGTTCCACGTGCTCGAAATAGCACATACTCACTATTGGTGCAAAGGGAGTGATATAGCATCTCCGTCGAGTTCAACTCCAAGCTCGGTACGTTCTTAGACGATGTTTCTCCAATATAGAATGTGACATAAATGCATGCGCAAAAGAGTGCTTTGGAAAAAGCGGAAATACCAAGAGTGAATCACCGACATACTAGTGTCATCATGCCATTAAAAAACGTATGCAAATGCTTCAGAATATTTTTCTCGTTTCAAAAGAAGGTGGGATACTGCCTAACAAGGAAATGTTCCCAACTCATGGTGAGCTTTTGCGATGCTATTGTGATAGGATGTAGGGCCTTGTGAGCGGAGTCCAGAACCACAGTTAGTTTTTAGTGAACGCTTTTTTAAATAGCGGAAAAAGAGGTGTAAAAACGTGTGCGCAACAATCGTCAACCCCTATGACACCCCTCGAGATCTGCCTCAGTGGCGCAGTCAGTAGCAGTGCCGCCTCATAGGGGCATATTTGCGGGCTATTGAGTTCGAGTCCGCGTACTGCCAATATCTTTGCACGTATTAGTTTATTGTTATTACGCCTTCTCGTGATCACAGGAGTCAGTTTTAGACCATCAGTGCTTATAACAAACCAAGCCTATTTGCGCCTTCATATGTGCTGGTTTTTGAAAGATTCGTATCTGCACCATCACTATATTATATCTGATCACGAATGATAACCGTAACTGCACACGAATACGAATGCCTTACGGTTGAATATTATGAACCTGGGCCATTATGAGAGAGCGTAATAACAACAAAGTAATATGAGCAAAAATATTGGCATTACGCGGACTCGAACTCAAAAGCCCGCAAATGTGCCCCTATGAGGCGGCTCTACTCCTACCGACTGCGCCACCGAGGCACATCTCGTTGGGTGTCATAGGCTCCGTTTATACTTCGTCGCGGCGCGACGCGATGGCCACGCAATGAGGCCAAATTGATCGATCGCGTTGCACAATCAATATAGCCACTATACGTGGCGTCGCATCGCTCCGCGACGAAGTATAAACGGGGCCATAGGGGTTGATAATTGTTGCTCACACGTTTTTACACCTCTTTCCGGTCTTTAAAAAAGCACCCATCACAGAAACTAACCGTAATTCTGTACTCCGCTCACACGGCACTACATCCTATCAGAATGGCATCGAAAAAGCTCCCCATGAGTTGGGAACCTTACCTTGTAAGATTGCGCGCCTAACCCTTAACCTTAATTCGGTCCATGTGCTGGAAGTTTTGTGTACAAGAATTCGCCTTTGTGCCATTCTTCTGTGCAAGACTCTGTTACTGGGCTGTGCAATCTTACTCTTTCGATTTAGTCTTGATTGAAGCCATCTAAAAGAATTTAGTAACATTCGAACGGTTTTTATTTGATTGAGTGAAAACGCTGCTTACATGAAGCAAAGTGAGGATATGTATTCTTTACAATTGTTGTTGTTGCATTGGTATCATGTGTGAAACTCTAAGAAGACAGAAATTTTGGTATCAATCGAATAAAAATGGCGACGTCTTGGACGAGGGCATGGTGCAGTCTTTTTTGGCATCAAAAATGGTATTGAGTGCGACTTTCTCTAAAATCTTTGGTGCGTGTTAGCTTCTCACGACAATAAATGTTAAAAAACTGCAACAATCATTGTTTGTAGTTCACCGTTTTATAGATAGTGACTCCGTCCGCGTCTACTGCTGATCTCAAGGACCTTGCTGATCGTACCGCAAAAACAAAGCTTCCGACAGCTTCTGTTGATATTCGAACGCCGACTCGCCCCGTCGGTGGCCAAACGTCGACGAACGATTCAGCTGCGCGAACGGCCAAGTAATTAGATTAAAACGGATTTCCTTTGTTGTTGACGTTCGACTACTGCGTCCACCCAATGTTTCAGGACCGATCAGCGATCGTTCGAGCCATCATCGTCGTCCGCACCTGCTGTTCCTCCACCACCGTTGCCACCTCGTGATATGGCTGCGCACAAACTTCAAACGCCGTCTCACTCCATAGATCAGCCTCCTTCCGTTCCGCCCCCTCCTCTGGTGCCGTCGACTTCAGCCGGTCCACCAAAGCAACCGCCGCCGGAGGCACCACCGAAGTTTCGACCTCCAGAACGCAAACCGCCGCCAGTGCCTCCAAGACCGACAACGATTTTGGCGCAACACGAGCATAAAGAAGGTCCCGGTCCAATGGAGAACTCTGCACCGTTTAGGGTGAGTGAAGTGATTCGGTACATTTCGGGAAGTTGGCCAGCACCGCCGTGGGGCCACTTTCGTTGGCCAATCACAGCAGGGTTCCGTACTCTTACTCGATAACGAGGATGTACCAGGGCGATGGAAGGGAACCCTGTGATTGTCGCCGTCGAGAAGGGTTCGTAATCATCATCCTCCAGTGGCGCTGACCATCGTTCCGGAAGTACCGATTTTGTTGTGGGCTCTGTCATTTCTGACACGTAGTTTCCCTGAAGGGTGAATCGCGGGCTTTTAAAAGTAATAAAATTAGGCCTAGTTTATGGTTGTAACCATGATCGCCATAGATATCGATTTTTCGCACTGCCCGATCGATATCTATACAGACCATGATGCCGCTTTGCTCAGCGGCGCAAGTAAAAACTAGGGCTTAGGCCTCATTGACTTCTGTTGACACCTGAAGTTTGAGGTCCCCTAGGATCAAATCAGTTTTAAAAAATCGTAAAAAACGGATTTGTTGCTCATTTTTGACAAGCCTGGAGCCAGTTCGTCAGGTTCACCTTCTAGGTGCCTCCCAACAGTTTGCCGGTGTGGAAGGCGGAACCGCAAAAGGTTCCTGCGACACCGATCGAGCCACTGCGGCACTACATTTACCAGGATCTAATCTGTGGGTGACAGTTCGGTACCATTCAGCTCAGATTTGAGTTTTTGACGTGAATGATTTTCAGTGCCGACACAAAATCCGCTGTGGCAGAAGGTGGTATTTTGGGAAAATGCTTTCGTAGATGTTGTGGCTCAGGAACGAGACATCGTGGGAATGGATCAGGAACCTTCTGAAATGATCGACAGGTAGGCACAAAGCTCTGTGTTTGACGACTGCTTCAGTAGAACGAACTTAGTGCAATGAGGAGAAAATAAATCTGTCATGAGGACAGTTCTACCCGTTTCTTCATGCAGGGATTCTGCTTTCATTAGAGAGGCCAGGTGAGTGCCACTCAAGCATAAGTTCGTCTATGAAGTCTTTGGTGTATTTTTACCCTTTAAAAGCAATCGCTGGTGGCGCTCCAAATGTATCCTACAAGCCACGCTTGAGAAGAAATATTGTTGCTGGAATTTATGCTGTGGTCAAAGATTAAATGAGAATTGGAAGATGGCTAAACGCGCACGAGTGAATCTGGGGCTGTAGAAAATTTCTGTAACTTGTTCCCGCTTTATTGCTTTATTCTCAAGAAACGCATCATTTGCAGAGGTTCATGAAATCTTATTGCGCCTCATTGTTCTCATCTGGGATTATAAAAGAAGTGTCGAAATGAGCTTCAAAAATATCCTCTGCTAAGATATGATATGGTATCAGTGACGCTTCAGTCTCTTTCCCTTCTCAATCGAGTTCCACTTCCATGTCAGACCCGGCTTTGTTCGAATCAAATTTGACATCTATTAAATCAAATTGGACACGCTTCAGAAAGTCAAAATAAACTATAACTTGAAGGGTTTACTTACTTTCCAACTTTTGTTTTTTGTTTTTAAAAAGCTTCATTGTTGAGACCATGAACGAATTTGGCTCATGCAGCGTAGTGGAAGGAGGTGCCGGATGTCGTGTGCTCCCGATACCAGGTCCTTGGTTCGGATTCCCGTCTAGGCCGAACAAGTATTATAATCCTAGGAGTCGGTGGTACTGGTGCCAGACTTGGCTGGGAAGGATGAAGCGCTGACTTGTCCATCGGCTGGCCAAACCAAGTCGTTGTATAGGCTAAGACGCATTCAAATCGCCTCCACGACATCCCGTAGAAGTGGAATGCGTGGCGCATCCCAAAAGGGATTGAACAACGCCTTCCTTTATCCTTTAACCTTATCGAACAGATTGTGCAAAAAATTGTTTCACTGTATAAATGCTCACAAGAATCGTATTCTTTAAGCTACGTGATTGTATTTAGGTCTGTGTTAAGTTTCAAGAGAGCAGCATTTTCTCGGATGCAGTACGAATAGATTTCACCGTGGAATCGCAAAGTAGCGGCATTTATTTGATTGGCAATAAGAATGCTACGCGTGTGGAGTTGCAGATAAATCAGCGCTACAGAAGAAACAGACGGAAAAGCTCTCCAGTACGCAGCTCCTCCACATAAACAAAATTCGAGTTATCACCCTGATGCATTCGAGCAGCACAGTGACGTGCTGTTCGAATGCATGGCGCGATCTTTCCGTGCGACGAAGCGAAGAATTCATGTCCTTTTGCACTTTGAAATCAGTTTTAGAACATTTCCGTAGAGAAAAGTGAAGAATTTTATGAACATTTTTTGAGTGTGATAAATTTTTTTTAGCAACCTCTATTGAAGGTTAATAAATTTTCAATGAAAGTAAAACTAATAAAATTATTTTTTTTACAAGCAGAGAAAACTTGTTCCGACTTTCTTAAGATGTGTATAATTCAGTTACAATGCGTTTTTCCGTATGCCTTTTGTTCTGATGTACTAATGATGTTCGCAACGGAACTGTTCAGTATCATTCCATCCTCCATTCTTTGAATTTTTTAAGGGTGAAAATTTCATTGGACTACTTCTCCACAAAATTATTGACGGCCGTGATTATTAAGTGATGTTGATTATCAGGAAACTGTAGCGTAAAAACTGTGCACTGTACAAAGTGACGTACGAAAATTGTGTAGATTATTAATGTTAATGTATGTTGTGCCACACGAAGTTTTTAGGATGCCGAGTTTTCAAGTTGAAAGAAACTGGAAGCTAATTTTTTAAAAATTTATTTATTTTATTTATTTATTCAAAGCGAAAGTATGACTCACGCATAAAACGAAAAGCAAACCAAAAAGAAAAACAAAACGCTATTACACATTAGTCAACTACAATTACATTTAAAAACTTCAATAAGCAATAGCTCTATTCTAAACATTGTCATCATATCGTCGAATCTACCAAGAAGAAGGTTTAGTTCCGTAAGAGTTCTATCACCTGTGTCATCTGTCGTCCCGTTGATCATCGACTTGCTCGAGCGGGCGCCAGCAGCGTCTCCATTCGTCCCTGTCGCGTGCCAGAGTGCTCCAGTGGATCCTCCTCACTCGAGGGACGCGAAGAGCGTCATAGCGGTCGTTCAGGGCTTTCACGAAGAAGTCCGACCAACGCGTTGGTGGGCGTCCTGGTGTTCTCTTGACATCCCGCGGCATCCAGTCGGTGACAGCTCTCGTCCGGCGGGTGTCTGCGAAGCGCATTACGTGGCTGGCCCACCTAATTTTCGACAACTTGTCCCACGCGACAGCGTCTCTGATAGGAAGTTAAGAAATCTGTTTTAAGTCTTGACTTTGTAACTGCTACATGTAGTTCAATTGAAAATGTGTGGATTATTTTGGACAGAGAGAATAAAGAAATTCTTGTACTCGTGCTAATATACTCATATTTGCAGGTATGCGGCGCTGAGTGATACTGAAAAGAAACGGCTGGAGTTGGAAGAAGACCGATTGCTTTCCACGTTGTTGCACAACTTGACTGCGTACATGATAATGTGCGGAACAGGGCAGAAGGCAATACAGCAGGTACTATTTAGCAGGTGGTGTTGTAGGGATGAGAGTGGACCCAGATGTGCGTTAGATTATCGAATTATTAGGCACGATTTTCGGGAAATATTTCGCTCGTAGTTGACAGTCGGATTCTTTAGATGAGGGGTTTCTGAGGGCTATAAAGATCTTCTAGATGTCATTATGGGGTGCGCACGAGGTGACAGTACTGGAGCCACCTGGAGCATATGTAGCCGGTTCAGTCTTTAACCATGAAAGAAATGCTGTGCCATGATTCGGAGTGGAATCTGTCGATGGGAGCTGTTCTGCTTCAGAGGAGTTCACTAGAGGGACGGAGCCAAGTTCTGCCCTCCTGCGAAGCTGCAAGTTTTGGGGACGAGCGTTTTATCCCCTCGTCCCC
This sequence comes from Heligmosomoides polygyrus bakeri, assembly GCA_947359475.1. Taxonomy (NCBI): domain Eukaryota; kingdom Metazoa; phylum Nematoda; class Chromadorea; order Rhabditida; family Heligmosomidae; genus Heligmosomoides; species Heligmosomoides polygyrus. The sequence continues at coordinate 89,224,990 of OX375870.1, forward strand.
CTGGCCTGCCCACCCCAACCCCCTAGGCTTGCTTGAGAGTCCAGTGGCTGCCTTGCGAGATAGTGGAGACGCAGACATTTGCCACGCCTCTGTTTAAAGGGCGGGGGTAGAACGCCACTCCGCCGCAGCTTTGACACCTTGAAAGTCTTGATCTCTCGGCGGTCTTATCAATGCCAAACGGACTCTATACCCTATTATACTCTGTACCCAATAAATACCCTTGTGAATTCAATAAATAAATGATCAATTTTTTTATTTAAGAAAATTCGCCGTTTGCTTGGGAAAGCCCATATTGGACTGGTGTGCTCCAAAGAAATCAACAAACTACTGGACGAGCTGCCTCAAACGGTTCAGTTTTGTTCAAAACTGAAAGGCGTTTGGAATGAAACCAGTAAATGTTTTTTGTTTGCAGCAGGGGAACTCAATTCCTTTAAAGCCACTCGGAAGTCGACTGGTGCAGAAATTTTCTTTCACCGTGCACGGTGGCTCAAGTTCGCAAGACGACATGATGTTCATGGAAGTGGGTTTCTTACTCGCAGTTGATTATTTAGCAATTCTTTATAGATGGAAATAATTTGAAAATACGGAGCTATGCGGATTAGGGGAGGGGAGAGCATGTAGACGACAGATGGACGCTTCCTTTTGAAACAAAATGCAGTAGTGTGAGGCTATTAATATATTATCAGAAAGAGCTAAAATAACAAGAGAAACGTGGAAAATCGCAAAGAAATCAGCTAGAGAGGTTTGAAAAATCGCAAAAAGTGCGTCGTTTGAAGAAAAAAATCCTACCAGCAGGACAGCGCCGCCTTCTTTGTTTTCATACTTGTTCCGAGGTGCAGCCCTAGTTGGAAGGCCAGCTCGATTAAGTTATTCTATGAATTCTAACATGTCCATTTTAACAAGGGTTATTTGAGTTATTTGAACCACTTGACGGAGTTCCTTCCTCTGATCAGTTTTGTGCTATAGAAATAAATTGCAGAGCACGGAAAGAAGTAGCAGAGCTCGCTCCCGCCCTTTTAGGATCGCACACACTTTTTGTTGACAGTGACCTGATAGGTACATTAATTTCTTCTCCCCGCATGCGCTTATGTAGGCGTAGGAGAAATTATGGTATCTGCCACGTCATAGTTAACAAGGGGTGTGTGCAAATTCTAGAAGGGAGGCTCTTCTGCTTCTTTCTGTGCTCTCCGGTGTGTTTCTATGGTCCAGAGCTAGTCAGAGGAAGGAACTCCAGCATGTGGCTGAAGTAACGTACTCGTATTAAAATTAGCGACATGTTAGAATTCTCACAGTAACTTTATTGAGCTGGCCTTCCAACTAGGACTTCATCTCGGGACAATTCGGAAAACACAGGGATTGAATAACGTCCTTTATCCTCTGTCCGTAGTCTAATATTCTGCTCGTGTCGACGTTAAGATGTACCCAAGTTGTCCGTGTGGCGCTGTCGGAGGAGGTGCCGGCTGTCGCGTGCATCCGATATCAGGTTTCTGGTTCGAATTTCCGCTCAGGCTAACCAGGCCTTCCAGCCGTCTGGTGTCGATGAATTGGTACCATTCTTGTCTGGGATGAATAAAGCCCTGACTTATTCATCGGCTGGCTACCGAAAGTCATACAATAGTATGGCCAAATGCGCATTCAAATCACCGACACAACACCCCGTAGAAGTAGAATATGTGGTGCATCCTAAGAAGGGCTTGAGTATAGCCGTTCTTTATCCTTTATCCTTATCCAAGTTTTCTGTCCATATGAGGGGCTAAGTACCTGCTCTACTCTCAGTCTAATGCGCAGTGCGTCGAAAATACGGTTGAAGTTGTGGTGTATCCCAGAATAATGATGAGCATGAGTATCATATTCTTACGCTATTGCACGAAGTATCCGCTGTAATTCAGTTGTTCTAGTAGAATCTAGGGTCATCTATGAATTTTTTAAAGGAAATTTTGTTCCCTGACCCTTTTTCATTACAATAGTGTTACTTATCTGCTACTCGTTAGAGTAATATTCCCGTTATGGTACCACATTTCAGTGTGACAAATAACACTGTTACCTTTTTATGTGTGTGACGACGCAGTTGTACTACGTTCGGTCACCGGTGTAGTCGTGGAGCGGTGGTGGTACGAACGACTTGTTAATATGACGTACTCTCCCAAAACAAGGGTACGTCTTCCAACTTTTGCTTGTTGGGATTCTACAACGAATTAGAAACAAATTCACGTTCGTTAAGGTGCTATGTTTATGGCGACGGCACGAAGATAAGGTATACATGCACAAGTTCTACACGAAAAAGGTGGGTGATGGCTGTTTCGTTTTCTGTTCAGCTACCTGTATAGTTCTGTCTGTCTGTTCCAGTGTCGAGAACTGTATCAGTGTGTGAAGAATGCCATGGAGCGTGCAGCTGCTCGAGGAAGGGTGTCCGTCGAAGGTCGTGCTCTAGGCGGAGAGTTTCCGGTACACGACACCGAGACCAACCAAGGAGGCCTTCTACAAGTGCGCTGTGACGGAGTTGCAGTGATCTTTGCCAACAGTCAGGTACTCCAGGAAGCTTTCGAAGTGCATGTTCGAACATCAGCACTGTGATTTCTATCTGGTTTGCAGCATTTCATCGATCTCGCTAATATCAAAAAGTGCAATACGTTTGGAGGCAATGTCTTTCTTCTCGAGGAGTTCGGTATGCACATCATCATCAGTTTTTTTTGTAAATTTCTTGTTGTTGAACAGTTTATTGGTTCGCATGCTCAGTACTGAGCTAAAAGCTGTTAAGCCTAGAAAAGAATCATGGTAACTCCCTTTTTCTACGTTCTGGTTAACTTTCTCTTTTACTAAACTTTCTCTTTCTTTCCGGATTCGTTTTCTAGTTTCTAGAGTAAGCGACCAGCTTCAAACTTCTTCTTGAAATCAATGGTAATGGCTTACCAGCTTCTTTTCTCCTCATTTGTAAGTTTCGTGCTAATTTCTTCTACCATTAGCTGGTCGTGCACATTTTCGAACCATTAACTGTATGAGTTTATCTTCAGAATTTCATTGTATTCTTATGGGCGTAGTTGATAGGGTGGTGAGTCATCCTCTGATGGGGCAGGTTAGGTGACACCAGAGGTTGACCTACCAGCCTATACGTTTAACAGTACCTTTAACAGTCGTGTGTTAACCGCAGGACCTAGTCAAAAATTAAATTGAAAATTTTAAATTAGTAAGCATTCATCAGACGCTTTTAACTAATAGAATTCCTTGTTTTTAACGCAACGTATGTCTGAATGACTAAAATGAATATCACAGAAAGAAAATACACTTTTCAAATAGCAGAAAAGTGTGTTCCGTCTTTGGAAAGTTCTCGAACTTTCGTATTTAAAATCCTGAAGTAGCCTTGAAGGTTTGCTATGGAATCGCACAGTCATACAATCTAATGCCTTCCAAACTTCAAATATTTTATTTTATATTTTGCTGCGCGTGAAAGTGCGCATCTCATCAAAAGAGTAAAAAAAAACGCAGAAAGAAAAGAGAAAAATATGCTGAAATTTGTGAAAATACTGCAAAGCCAAGGCTGGAACACCTAATTCTGCACCTATGGAACAATATTTTTGCATCTTCTCCATATTCGATGTTTGGAAGCTATTGCGTTGTGCTACTGTGAGATTCCATTGTAAACCTTAAGTCTTTGATTCGTTACACACAAGAATTACAAGAACAGAGCACACAATATTTGCCTTTTACAGATGTGATAAACCTATAACTTTCAATACTCTATCCTAATGCGAGGGGGCACAGAGCGATTTGCGTCTTTATTATCTCCCAGGATTGCCTACGAAAGCCTAGCTACTGTCCTATGATACGAGGGCTTTCACTTAGATTCAGGGTACGTGGTGTCATGACATGGGATAATAAACACAGCTGGCAGTTTACGGTTGTCCCCTCCCGACTAGGATAGGTCCTACTTTTCTATTACTTGAAAGATGGAGATTCTTGCAATGGTATTCATTTTCGCCGTTGAGATATACGCCTGAGACATTTCCCTAGTCAAAAATAGAAGTGGTTTCGGATTGATCAACCATCATGGTCTGTAATTATCGACAGTAGTAGACTATTGATAGATTTATAAGTCTTCAACTTATAACGAAGTTTGACAAAGTTGCGATCAAAAAATAGGAAGGATAAAACTGGAGCACCCAGTTTCAAAGTTGCCAACCTAAAGGTTGCGCGCAACTCTATAGCGTTGCTTATCTTTGCGTTGAGTCGATATATCGATTTGCCTAGTGAGGTATTCTATTACTGTAGAAACTGGGAAATGTTCTTACTGTAAGATTACTGTGGAGGAATAATTTACTGCCAAAAATTGGGGGAAGTAGGCAAGGAGAGAATGGCCTATATGGGAAACGTACTCTGTTTTGTTGCAAGTCAAAGTTCGAAGGAAGTATTTTGAGAATGTTTTAGCACATTTGTTCAAACTTGGAGCGACAGATATAGAGGCTGTATATTCTTACAGGATTGTTTTTTATTGTTTTGCTACGACCAAAACTCTTGCGCCAGGTGGGACTCGAACCCACACCTCCTGCTTTCCGGGCAGCGATGCTACGCATTTGCACCACCGCCGCTGTTTGGCCGCACGTTAACATTTGCGGTATCCTCGAGACCTTTCGTGACGTTCGCCACGCTCCCTCACGACTCTTCAAGAGCACACACGCTGGGAGGCGCCCTGGTCCCGACGCGGAGGGCATACGGTTGTGCGCACGCGCCACAACGCACTATAAACGCCTGCCCGCGCGTACCCGGTAGTCTTCGGCTTCGTCGTCGCACCGAGCGGTCGGTCCGCTCTCCACTCCGGTACTCCATCGTCAGCGCAGTGTCCACTCCATTAGGATATCGACTCGACCAGCCGCGCAGGACTCCAGAACGACCAGGACAGGACGCGCAGAGACGACAACATAGGTAACCGCAGAGACCGACCGAGCCACCGTCCTCGCAAGGGAGGACCTGCGGCTTGCGCTTGGGGCTGACCCGTAGGTAACGTGGCGGGGCTCAGCCTTAACTCGTAGGATGTTGTACTCCTCTATTGGTATATTGTGTGTGTATTGGGTTGCCATGAAGTATGTTATCTATTGCGCATTGTCATGTGACTCGAGTGTGGGAAAAGGTTTATTCTGAGCGCAGTGGTAAATACTGCAGAAGGTCGGCTGGTTCAATTGTGTCACACGAGTAATGTGAAGATGGGCGAGAGTCGCCGGGGGGCAGCGCAGGTGCAGTCTACGCAGGAGATCCTAAATAACATCCGCATTGGTATGAGGTGTGCTAGGGGTCGAGGCAACAGGGGCCCACCCCTAACGTGGCAGGTAATGCACGAGCTAGCGCGCATGGGTAAGACGTAGACTCCGGTTGTGCCTCACACGTGACCTCGGGTTGAGGGTCACACGAGTTCTACCACCGGTGCAGCGGACTCACCCGGGGGACGACAAGGCCTGTCAGCACCCACCTGTAATATTGGAATGGGTATCGCGAGGATATTGCGCATGTTACGTACGGTCAAACAGCGCCGATGGTGTAAGGCGTAATGTCGCTGCCCGGAGAGCAGAAGGTGCGGGTTCGAGTCCTGTCTGACGCAAGAGTTTTTTATTGCAACAATGCATCCTGTAACAGTATATTCGGAGAATATAGGCGACGTTTTGGAGACGTGTGTTATCGGTGGGGCGAAAAAGTTGTTGTTGTACTGCCATGGTAAAGCAGCGAGCATTATACGTAGCGGTGTACTGTACTTCAGTATCATCGCGTAGCGTTGTAGGCGGTCTAGGCGTTTTAGTATGTAGTGTACCCTTTGCAGATCGAAAGAAGAATGAGCTGGTCCAGCGGCGATACTACTCTCAAATGGTATACACGTTACTCTTCATGTCTTATTTTTGACAACCTGACATGGCCTCCTACGCATGCCTATGTGGTAGCTGTGATTGTGTCCGCGACGTGTTCGTTCGATGTAAGAAGACTTCGATCGACATATACGTACATGAGTCGTAGTGCCTATACAGGAAACTGAGAGAGCAATTTCACACATGAGACGAATAGGTAGTGGTTCGTTGCACGTTTTGCTTCAGGCATGATGAAATTCGTGATTATTTTTTGATGAAGAGACGTGAACACGTCGATGCAGGCAAACCTGGCGCTTAAGCTGGAGCACCTCTACTCTACTAGTCTAGTCTTCTAGGCATTGTTAATGATGTACGAGAACGGGCTTATAACATTTCGGTGCTCACCTTACAGGCACCCTCGATTGCATGGGCGTTGCACCGCGTGTTTAGTGTACAGTTTGCTGCCGCTGAAGCTGCTCCAGATAATTCGTGCACTCGTTTCAATAGTGAGTGTAACGTATAGTAGACATTGCTCATCTGTGTGCTCGTCGTCTCCACATGTGTCGCTACGGTCAGTGAGTGTGATTCGATCTAGGTCGAGTAGTGGTGTCTAGCGAGTATCAGAGCATCAATTCATATTCGGCACACCCCCCTGTGCAATCTCCGTTGTTGTCGCTGTGCTGTTGTTGCATTTCTGTCGTTGCGCTTCTGTATCGGCTTCACCAAACTGTTACGTATTGTACAGAGTGCTGCCTGTCGCTAGCGATTGTCGTCGTGTCCGGCCCGGTGTAGCACCTACAATCCCGTTTTGTGTCCTAGTCACCCACCCACCGAGCCCCCATTAAGTTGGTGCTGGAAGAGATTCTTCCACGCAGCAGGAGGTCTCGTCTGGGGCAGGTTTCGCGGAATAAGAAAGATTTCACGCAGGAAACGATGGTGAGTACGATTTTTGACAGTTTCAGCATTATCTTGTACGAGCTTATGTTTCTGTGAATGAACAAAACTGTATACTTCCTACTTCGGTATTTTCCAAGTAGGTCTGCCTTTCAATCCCAATGAAAAATGAAAAACTGGGATCGCATATTATAAGATAGGGTAAGGTAGAGTCGTTGAGGCGGTTGACGTAAGGCCTCATGCATACTTCCCGTCGCCGCGACGGAATCGCGGCGATGAGTTTTGCAGAGCGACGCGTAAGAATTTAAACTTCTCAGTTCTCGTCGCATCGCTCATCGCTCTGCAAGGGAGCGCGACGGCGATCTGCTCAGGACCAACGCTAAACTGCGCGCGCGCCGCGAGAAAGTATGTCATGCCCGCGATGAGCGCGGGAAGCCATCGCGCATGCCGACCGCCACTGTTGCGGCAGCCGCGGCGAAGTTTCCTTTGAATATTCGACCGCGTGTGGCGAAATGGCCATGAATTGAGCGCCGCGATGGCATCGCGGCGATGGAAGTATGTTCCGGCCTAAGGCCCCGTTTATACTTCGTCGCGGCGCGACGCGACGCCACCTATAGTGGCCATATTGATTGTGCGACGCTATCGATCGATTTGGCCTCATTGCGTGGCCATCGCATCGCGCCGCGACGAAGTTTAAACGGGGCCTGGGCTTGTCCACCGCCCAGCGTATTCATGAAATTCACACTTCCAAGGGTCTAACCTGCAGAAGAGTTTATGAAGCCAATAGATTTTGTTGGACCGGTTGATACAACTAAGTCGCATTGATTTCTCTCTGAACGCCACATTGGTGTATAATTTTTCCATAAAACAGCATGATTTTAAAGTTTTATTTTTCTTCACAAAAGAGCAAAGGACGGCGTTATCCATTTATTCCCCTTTGGGATACGCCACGCATTCTACTTCTACGGGATGTCGTGGAGTGCGTATTTGGCCATACAATGACTTGTGGTGGCCAGCCGATGATCAAATCAGCGCTTTATCCTTCCCAGACTCTGGTACCAATTCCCCGACCCCGGAGGGATGGAAGGCTTGGTTGACCTGGGCGGGAAATCCGAACCAGGAACCTGGTATCTGGTGCAGGCGACAGCCGGCACCTCCTCCGACTGCGCTCCACGCGCCTAAGGCAAGGTTTCAAGGTCCAAAAAGGACGAGGCTGAGAGTTGGAAAAGGGGGAAATCTCATTCTTCAGGTGGTCGTAATTGTCAAACTTTTTCTAGCGCAGATGCTGCTTGAAGGTTCTGAAGACGTAGTAGTCTGACGGTGCCTTGTCAGGACTGTACGGTGGATGAGGCACTGTCGTCCAGCCAATCTTCTCCAGGAAGTCGCGAATTAACCTTGCCGTGTGCGGCTTCTAACAAAGGCAAACGAATCTTCCCAAAAAAAAAAAAAGAATTTTAAGAGAATTTGTATTAAACTCTCACCTCAACACGATGTTTTATGAAAAAATGTGTGCGCATTTTGAATGAGTATAAAATTCTTATTCATTGGCCAAAGCAATGTGAATAGGTTTCCCAATGTGTTGTGCCGATCGAGGTTCTTAGGCTGCAGTAATAAACATCCACCTAAAAACCTCGAGTGTCACAACACACTGAGAAGCGTAACCTACCGTGCCGAGGTTTCGAGACGAGAAAAGTTGGGCATGTTATTAGCTTCATTCGGTAGTGCTCCGATAAATTTCGCGTGTTACGAGATTGTGCCGCACCCTTCTCCAGAGCATTGAAATTTTTATTTAATTGATATAACAAATGTTGTTTGCCTCATGTTACATAGTAACGATTTGTGGCGTTTTGGTGTGTTGTGATTGCTTTTATTACTTCTACATAGATTCGATTTACATATTCGCGTAAGCTACACATTTAGTGCTTCACCAAACTCTTTCGCTTCCAGCACCTTAGCATTTACCTAAAAATGTTCAAGTCGAGTTAGGTTGGAAAAACAGTCTTTTCATTTTGTTCAAAGATTTATTACTTCACAACTACAAAGTCAAACCAATTGAGATAACCTCCATTTTGTTCCACTACGCTTTTCCAAAGACTGGGTAGTTTTCCAATTCCTCTCGCATAAAGGACCGCAATTCTGGAGTCGAAACATTGCCGAATCCAATTTTTGAGCTCTTAAGATAAAAACTCCTCAAAGAAAGGTAACTCTCACTTAGGCTATATCTACTATTTGAACGCTAGATACAAGGGAAGGGTCTGAAGCGTATGTCTGAACGGGGGGAGCGAGTCATATACGGAGAATCTTCATCCTTCAATTGGTTCGAAAATGTGTTTATTTTTTGCCAAGTCGCTAAACCCAAGGAGTAGGGGGTCACAATGGTATACGGCGCAGCACGCGTTTGGGGGTCTTGTAGGCCAGCATGCTCAAGGACTTCGAAGCACGTCAACTTGAAGTTGACGAAGACGAACAGCTGGAAGTGGTGGAAGAAGAAGAGGAAGATTGGGATCCGCAAGATGAACTGATGGACGTGGAGAGGCAAGCAAGCAGCGGGCATATGATAACGTTTTCGGGTGGAACTCTGGTTTCGGAGGAAAGGGTACGTCTTCAATTGGACTTCGATTTCGTGCTCATAACCATGGAGGAAGACACCGCGATTCACTACACAGGCACTTTGTACCTGTGTATCACTGGTGCTGAACATTTACCACCATGTTGAATACCACAGCGTGCAGCTGGAAAAATGCGCAGAAAACGTCTGAATATGGTATAGACGTCAGAATCCCCCAAATCTCAACCAATCAGTTGAAATGCAGAAATGCAGCAGCGCAGAGGAACCAAACCTCTGACCTCCGTCGCACGAGGCAACCCTCTACCCACCTGCGCTCCAAGCCACTAGCTGCAGACGCATCGCGAGCGTACAAGACCCCCAAACGCGTGCTGCGCCGTACCCCATTGTGACCCCCCTACTCCTCGGGTTTAGCGAATTGGCAAAAAATAAACACATTTTTAAACCAATTGAGGGGTGAGGATTCTCCCTATATGACTCGCTCCCACCGTTCAGGCATACGCTTCAGACCCTTCCCTTGTTAGTTCGATTTACAAAATGCCCAGTTTATTTTTAAAGTGACCGCTGCAAACCCAAAAGTGGCCCGCTAAAAATCAAAAGTGTCCAGTGTGAAGCGGTTCAAGGTTAGAATAGTATAAGAGGTTCCAACAGCTAACGCACCCTCAAACGAGCGCGAAACCAACTATGTTCGTGCAGTTCTTGCGTTAGAAGTCAGATAGAGGTCCTACAGTTATGACCGTAGCAATGAGAGGCAGAAGAGGCCGAATTGCAGTTCAGTTCCCGTTCTCGTGTTCTTATTTCTCAATTTTTTAATTTTTTTTTCGGATTCCAATCACCTGGAGATTTCAAGCTTTTCAAACTACAAACAGCGTAAAAATTCAACATCCGTTGCTGCGTGAAATCTGGTCCATTCCACAAGACCTAACAGGACGAGGTCGCCTGGATTCGCAGAGTGATGCTACCTCAGCCAGGAGGTGCTCAGTTTTCTGAAGTTAGTGGGTGACTAGGATAACGCACCTGTGTAATCTTTGTGCATTCCCCACGCATTCCACGTCTACTTTGTCTATTCATCAGTTTTAGGCTGATCAGATTTGTTACGCGGTGCTATGTGTGTTCAGCTTCGCTGCAGCTGGCCACAAGAAACCTGACTGAAGTACTTTTTACCGTTTTTTCTTATTCTAATGACTATTGTCTATTGTTGACTGTACCGTTCGTATCCAGATATTTATTGGTTGCATTTTTTTGTTGTTGAAAGTCGTCGGTCTCTGCTCCTAAACCTGCACTTTGAATATAGTGTTCTCTGTTGACTCTACTCTTCTATTTCTTTCTGATTGTGCAATAATTTATTACTGTAGTTGTGTATTTTCGATCGCCCACTTGTCTTGTTTCGTAGCTGCACACGCATGTGTTACAAATCTCTCAGTTTGGGTATATTGTGCAAACCTTGTTCCTGATTGTAACATTCCCAAAATGGACATCTAGTCACTGTTTGTAAATATGTTCGACATACATTCCCATTCTTCTCAGAATGTGTGGTATTTGAAAATTAGGATAATTTTTCCTAGATTAAATATTTTGTTCAGTGATTTCTTTAGATGAACAGATAAAGCTAGTGATTTTGTGTGTGTGTGTGCGTGTGTTTGTGTTAAGAGCAGTACTGCGCACCTAAAGTTCCATAAAAATACTCCGTAAATTTCGCACCTATGCGCCAAAAACTGAAAGGATACTGTAGGGTACCGTAAATTCATGATCTTTCAAAGTTGTTCCAAAGCTATTACGGGCCTAATTTCCGTTTTCAACTAGACATCACCCCGAACTGAAAGTTCTACTTTCTGTGAAAGTAGGAGGATCTTCTGACGAACATAAACAGTAGGTAATTAATAATTAAGGAATAGTAATAGTAATTGAGGCCCATATGAAAGCAGGATGAACACGCGATCAGCATCGCGCAGCGTGGAATGGTGAGGACGATGCTTGGAGTGAGACACGGCTCACGCATTTGAGAGAAGACCTCGGGAGTTCCGAGCTTCGTCGACGTTCGAAGACCAGAGACACTGTCGCATGGACCAGGTCGTCGAAAATTAGGTGGGCCGGCCACGTAATGGACGAGAGCCGTCACCGACTGGATTCCGCGGGATGTCAAGAGAACACAAGGACGTCCACCAACACGTTGGTCGGACTTCTTCATGAAAGCTCTAAACGTGCAATATGTCGCCATTCGTGTCTCTCGAGTGAGGAGGGTCCATTGGAGCACTCTGGCACGCGACAGGGACGAATGGATACGCTGCTGGCGCCGCTCGAGCAACTCCTTGGTCAACGGGACGATATGTGATACAAGTGAATAATAATTGCCTCCAATAATAATTGTTTAAAATTCTGGAATAGTACCTCTTTGGACTCTAAAACAATTCTAAAACTGGAGATTACAGTCAAGCTCAGACATTTCAGTTTCAGATCGAGCTTCTTTGGCGCGCTCTCTGTACACAGTTGTCGTATTTATTTGAATTGGGCTCCATTTAGAAATAGCTGATGGGCCCTTACAGACTTCAAATCGTTTGCCATGTTCTTTCTTAAGTGCTAGTATTTTGAAAGCATTTTTGGCGCCTCTTGGCTGTATCGTAATAATCGGTTCACTTGAGAATTCTGATTAAAATAAAATGCTTCAATAAAGGTTCTTCACGAACACCACAGTGATGGTGCTCTCAGAGAATCTGTGAGGTATCAGAAAGTTCCATCATGGCTACTGCTTGTTGATGTGCAGGCCTTCTGAATCGAGAAGCACGTGGCACGACGGCTGCCGCACTACTGAATTCCAACACATGTGACACGATGTCTGTGACAGGTCTTCTGAATCCATACGCTCGTGACACGGCGCCTGCAACACCACAGTTTGTGTGAATGTGGATCCGTATTTATGATACAATCAGAATACGTTGGCAGATGAGCGCTTTAAAAGCAAACGGAACATACGACATTTTCAAATCAAACTCTTAAAATATTTTCAAAACAAACCAACTAGAGTGAGAAACTGCAAAAAGCAACTTAACAATAAACAATAAAATAAGCGGTTCACTATTATGCCAACTTCTGCCACCGATATATAGATAGAAATTTCGAGCCTAATTACTGCATTGATAAACGGTAATAGTTATCATCAAATCGACCGGGAAATGAGGAAGCTGGTTTCCGACGCCAAGAAGTTTGATGCGTTAAAAAATTCATGATGTTAGATGCTTGGAAATCTGAGACCGGCATAATTGAATAGACTATTCTGTGCCGAAGGTAGAGTAAAGAACAACTGAATTCTGTCTGGGTCCTACTATTACACCACCTCATTAACACGTTGACGACTGTGTGACGCTATGTCGTGTCACGTCCTTTCTGGAGTTATTCCTTGCTCTGTGATCTACACCAATGCCGTACCTCCTGCCGCTGATGAGATCCGCGTAGGTGCTAAGCACCTTGCCAATTTCTGAGCCCTCCATTTTCCTCCAAATGAGAGGTTCCTGCATCTACATATTTGTCAACGCTTAACTAACGATAAATAAGGAAGAGATTGGGTGGTTTGAATTCGGAGGAGAAGAAGGAGACTGAATGACTAATCTGATGTCTATCCGTTCTCCTGTGCCTTGGTGTGCATGTGTTTTTATCATGGACGTCGGTCTTTGATGAGATGAAGGAAATTCCTTTCCGGACGGCTGTCGATAACATACATAACATAACGCCGGTTTCGTCATGTAAAAAGTGTACTTGTTGCGCTATCAATAACACGACATCATTCCAAGCATTGGTTGCTTCGACATTTCTTCATTTACTAATAGGTCTGCCTTACCATAGCCCATATTTTAAAGTTATCACAGTAAATGAATTTATTAGGTTATTCAATAAGTGATGTTGTTTTCTCGACGTTGACGTCAACTGAACAAGTTCTTATCACAACTCTATTTTGTAAACCAACAATGTAATCTCCGTCTTTTAACACACTATCTTAAGAATGGGGGCTGGAAGCGAGGACAATGTGTTGTTACAGGATGTTTTGTTGCGATCAAACTCTTGCACCAGGCGAGTCTCGAACCCGCACCTTCTGCTTTCCGGGCAGCGATGCTTCGCCTTACACCACCGGCGCTGTTTGTCCGCACGTAACATTCTATAACCAACCCGATATCGTAGGTGGGTGCTGACGGACCTTAAGGACATGGTACACATTCTAACATTGTATCTTCACCTGTGGTCCACGACATGAATAAATAAATAAATAAATAAATAAATATGCATAGCATTCAATTTTGATAGCGACTGTTGCGTTATTTACACTTGCGAAACTCGAAAAGCATCCAGTGCAGGACCTGTGGTAATAGTGTGCCAACACGAGGTTTTCTCAGGTGGATCTTTATGGCCTTACATTTCGACAGAACCATCATCTTCAGAGGTCAATAAACAGTTGTTTCAAAAAGGCAAGTCTCATTCTTTCCCTTACACCTTCGAGACATACACATTAGTCGTCATTGATCGAAAAGGTTGATCGAAAAGTCTTACGACACTTTACGCTATTGCCTGTTAAACTTGTTAAAGCTCTTACAGCATTGATCTTCTGTGGTGACGTCACAGTACATTCTCGAAGCTTCTTCAAGCACACTATATAAGGCTTCGTCGAGAACAAATACAGCATCAATGTCAACGATAAGCAGCAGCATCCTACGACCTGTCGTCTACTACGAATTCTGCAGGGCCATTCCGCAAGGACTGCAGCCTCCAACGTCTGCGCTGCATTCAAGGAGGAAGTCGTTCACTCTTCCACAGTGGTCCGTTGGTATCAGCGCTTCAAGGCTGGCGATATCTCTCTCGAAGATTGACCTCGTTCAGAACGCCCCTCTGTTGTGGAAGAAGACTGCTTGCGCGAAGCCTTCAAGGTGGAGCCAAATTCAACCACTCGCGAATTGGCGGCGGCACTTGGATATACGTAAAGCGCCGTCGTGAGGCAGCTGCAGATCCTTGGATGCGGCAAAGTTTTGTCGTCTTGAGTACCACATGAGCTGCGGGACTCTGCCAAGGCATGCCGAACCAGTGCTGCTGAGTCGCTGCTTCTTCGCCGGCACAGAAAGGACTTTCTGAAGGACATTATTACTGGTGATGAAAGCTGGGTTCTTTATGTCAACTACACTCGCAGCAGCTGGCGGTTCTCCCACGGGGAGAACCGCCACCAAGACAACCGAAGCGTGGACACCACGGTAAGGAGGTTCTTCTGTGTTGCTGGTGGGACTCAGAAGGCATGCTTCACTGGGAGTTGCTGGATAGTGAGACCACAGTCACAGCTTCTGTCTACGCTGCCCCGCTCCAGAGCTTGGCTGACGCCAAAAACGTCAGAACGGGAAAATGTATACCTGCTTCACGACAATGTGCGTCCTCATGTCGCAAAAGGGAGTCGCGAGAAAATCCAGGAGTGAGGCTAGGAAATTCTGCCCATCCACCATACTCTCCAGACCTCGCTCCTTCTGACTACCACCTGCTCAGAGTTAATCAGCATCTTCGAGGTGGAGAGTTCGATGATCGACGTCAACTGGAAATGGAGGTTTCTGAATTCTTTTCCTCACAGCCCTCGGAATTCTGGCGGAAAGGAATTGAAAGGCTGCCTGAAAGATGGGGCAGGATTTTAGACTTGGATGGGGAATCTATCGTGGGCTGAGTTTTTGTGTATTGCACTACATTGTATTGTATTGTAATATTGTTGTGCTAGTGTTGCAAGACTTTTCGATCAACCCAATAGTAAGCAAATAAACCAATGCACAAAAAGCTACATCACTTACTGGATGACCTAATAGAGAGTCGGATGTTATTTGACTGCTTCCAGCTGACCACTTCTGGTTCATCTGATCTTATCCCATCCGATGGGATAAGTAATGGCGGGGCACTATGTGTTGCTAATCGGGGCTGTCTGGGCGCAGATGAAATATGTGCATAGGGAGTGTGGATCGCGCTCCGTGCCTAATGCCTCAGGTATTTCCTCAGTCTGTGCTGGCCCATTACCCATACTCAGCTGCTGCCGCTGCTGCTGCTGCGGAATCGGGTGCATACATGTGAAACACCATCTCACGTGATATTGTCCTCCGTTTTCACTTCGTCGGCGGCGACACGTGCACCTTTGAAACCTCATCGTACTTCTCCTCCTCTTCTTCGTCCGTTTTATAATAATAATAATTTATTACGTGGTATAAGACACACGTTAGAGAAAAAAATCAAAACAAAGCAAAACACCGTGCAAAGAGAGACATCATGGTTCTCAAAATTTTAAAAGAGAACTAGCTTCTTCTCAGCCATACGTTTGAAAGAGCTTGAAACCTACACAAAAATTGTGTTCTAGAGACAAATAAGTCGATCCTGCTCTGCAAGTAAAAACCCCTAACCTTTGTATAGTTCTAGGACTTCGAAAAGAGATCTTTTCCGAACCACCTCTAGTTCTAGAAGGTAGGAGCGAGTAAAATTGAGAAGCATGATTATTTATTTATTGCAATCAGCTTTTCAAAAAAGCAAAAAAGGAAGTTTGTGTGATAGAAGAATACAAACAACATAACCCTAATGAATCATCTTTTGAGGTATCTGTAAATGAGCTTTCAATGTTGCGAGATGGAGATTGATAGAATCCAAAAAGTCCATACTAGCTCTTTGGGTAAAAAAGGAAGCGCGTAGTCGAGACCTTCTCTTAGAAAAACCGAACTGACCTTTTATACCTGCAGCCACCCATCTTCGAAGGAGAAGTTGTGTACAATTTGTCGAGACGTAGGCATACCTTCGTAGTGAACATTTTGAAAATTTGTTTAGTTATTTATAGTATTTACGGGCTACGATGGCTATGATGACTGGTCTGGACTGGCTTTCTTTGACTAATGTTTTTGTGCGTTCTTGTTTAATAGTCGCCTTTTATCGGTTATTTTTCGGACTATTTTTTTTGTTAGATTTTCTGGTTTCGTCTCCATGCTGATTTATTACTGCCATCATTTCTGCTTCCGTATTTTAAGCGCTACCTAGGACGCATTCAATAAAAAATCGTACTATATAGTAACGCGCTAAGCGCGGAGTCATACTATCGATCGGCGCCACCACAGAAATTAGTCATAAAATAAGGGGAAATCGGGGAAAATTAGTCATAGAATAGCGGAAAATACCGAGACTCCTTCTACGTGCCTGGCGACTCAGAAGACGTGCCGAACACGTCGCCTAACGTGCCTGGGGATTCAGATGACGTGTCGACGACGTCCTTCAACGTCTCTGAGGATTCAGATGATCCGAAATATATATATATATATACAGTATTATTTGCAGAGCAGTCAGTTCACCTCAGTTTTCTGCTCTTGTTGTGTTCTTGATTTATTTTATCCTTGTTCTTTTTATTGCGTTCTGACATTATGATGGTGTTCGTCCTTCATTGTTCCTAACATTTTTCCATTGTGGCACACCCATGTGTGCATGAAATAAATACATTAATAAATAAATAAGTCCTTCACAGCAGAAGTCAATCAATATCAATCGATATTATCGATTTTCTTTCAGATTCAACCGATTAATGTGGAAGCTGAGAGATTATGATCATCGACGGTAGTCTTTCACAGCAGGGGCAAGGCAATCAATATTGATCGATAATATCGATTTGCTCTCAGGTTTAACCGATCACGGTGGGAGTTATGTGATTATGATCGATGCTGCTGCTGCTGCTGATGATGATGATGGTACGCAACATCGCGCGAAGCGCGCAAGGGCAAGGCACGCCGATAGGCGTGACGGAGCACTTGTAAATAAATAAATAAATAAATAAATAAATAAATAAATAAATAAATAACGGGGTCATAGCATCGCGTCGGCCTATGCTACCCACTTCAGATCCTGGCCGACGTCATGAGCCAAAAACGCCCAGAACGGGAGCAAGTCTAGGCACAACATTTGGTCCCGGATGACCTATTCGAAAAGAAATTCGAATGATTTTAATTCGAATTTGAATATTCGAATTCGACTGTTCAAAAAATCACATTTTTGAATGTATTCGTATTCGAATGTTCAAGAAAGCGCATTTTTCGAATGTATTCGAATGTGAATATTCAGGAAAACCGTTTTTTCGAATGTATTCGACTACTAACCCTGAAGAAATCGCGTTTTTCGAACACATTCGAATTTGAGTATTCGAAATTTATAAGCATTCGAAACCATTCGAATATTCGAAAAAATTTCGAGTACGCAGCTATACTAGGCATCTCCTGCACGACAACACGCGTTCTCATGTCGCTAAAGTGAACAGCGGGAAAATTCAGCAGAGTAGGCTGGAAGGTTCTACCCCATCTACCGTACTATGCAGGAATGACTTCTTCTGACGACCGTTTATTTAGAGCGCTAAAGCATCAGCTACGAAATAAAGAGTTTGAGGACCGATAGTAACTGGAGACAGAAGTCTCTCACCTTTTTCTCCACACCCTGATGTGGGAGTGGAATCAAAAAGCTGCCCGCAAATAGGGGAAGAATCCTAAATTTGAGTGAGGGTTACATCATTGATTGAATTTGTAATTCGCTGTAGTTGTTCGTTGTCTTACTTGTTGTGCTGTAATGTTGCAATACTTTTCAATTCAACCTAATAGTTCGTTTTCAGTCTCAGACGAGTTTTGCAATTAAAAGCACGAATCCGCTGGTGCTGCTCAAACCTCCCTTAACGAGATTCATTGACAAGCACCGTTTTTCCCCACGAAACGTCAGAGCTTCCAAAACTGAAGGGCTCTGCTGACTCCATATGACGTTCTATGTATCGCTGTCCTTCCTCGGGAAATCCTTCCAGTTGCAGATCTAAGGAATGGTCCGTTTTATTAAGCCAGTTCAGTTGCCAGTTCCTTCCACCCTGAGCACTTTCGTACGTACTTCTGTGATCAGCATTTTCTAATCCTTGAAGCAATCCTTTTATAAGACCACAGTTGTTCCTCTGTGTTTTTTATCATCTAAACGCTGTCACATTCTGTATACTAGAGTCGAGCTGTTTAGAAAATAGAGGACGGTTCCCAATTTGTGAAAATTTCCTTTAAAAATTGTACTTTGAACTCACATTGCGCATCACAAGGCATCGTTTTATTGGATGTGGGATCGGAATTTGAGTCATGAGAAGGTGCAGTAGGGATTTGGACGCACCAAACTAGTTGTTCGTTTTTCATACTTTTTACAGTCAAAGTTACCGTCACACTTATATAGCTTTACCCTATTATAATTAATCAAGCTTAAGAAATTTTTCTTTTTTAAGGTTTTGATCATGAAATATAGGTTCCTTCTAATCAGCACTCCAATATTCTGGGCTGAAATGCCACAATGACCTTGAAGTACTTACCACTTAAAAGAACCCACTGTGCTATGTAGTTGTTTCCTAGAGTCCCTTTTGTGTAGAGGCACCGCTTCATTCAAAGAATAGATCTGCTCGCCCAAAGCCGCTCCAAGGTCTGTAGAAGTAAGTTCCCAGACGTGCAATCCTCTTATTCTAAGCCGTTTCAAGTATCTCTCCTCTTGGTTCGATAATAAGGCTGCACTTTGACAGGCTTACGGTGACATAGACACATCTCAGCGAGTCCCAAAAGCTCAAGAAACAAAAACCTGAGAACAAAACACGCTTCTGAAGAACAACATAAGGCTCTTGGAGCTTGTTAGAAGGGAGCTCCGACTCTGTCGCACCACTATAGGTTACTCGAATAGGATGAAGAAGTAAAAATAACCTTTAATGGTTCGTCTCGCCACCTCCTTTCACGCGAACCTCATGCATTGTAGCACTTCCCGGTGGCTCGTGAAAGACGGAGATGCTATAGTTGTAATTGCTTGGGCGCGTGTAACGCAGTCGGAGGAGGGGTCGACTGTCGTCTGCACCCGATACCAGGTTCCTGGTTCGGACTTCCCGCTCAGGCCAACCAAGCCTTCCATCCCTCCGGGGTGGGTGAATTGGTAACAGGCTTGTCTAGGAAGGATAAAGCGCCGATGTGTTCATCGACTGGCCACCGCAAGGGATTGTGTGGCCAAATACGCATTCAAATCATCTCTACGACATCCCGTAGAAGTAGAATGTGTGGTGCATCCCAAAAAAGATTGATGTCCTTTATCCTAGTATTATTCTTTAATTTAATCTAGACTTGAAAGCAAGCGCCGCCGTTGGAGTACAGATTGATCGCGTTTATTTCTCGCTGAACTTTAGATTATTAATTTTTTTAAAGTTTACATAGCTAAGGTTTTTCAAAACTTAATTTGAATAGTTTTTATTAAGTAATTTTTTGAGTATACTTTTGTGAGCTTTTCTTTAACAAAGATTTTTATCCGAACGTTTTTTAAAACTTTTATTTGAAATTGAATTTGAAACATCAACCACATTTCAAACGGTTCTCTATAAACAGTTATTATTTAAAAAATTGTTAGCTTGCAAACTGGACGAACCGATCTCCATCGTCTTTACACGTAAGTATTTAGCTCAAGTTGGATAAACCGCCGGTTTGTCCGTTAGCTAGTCCGTTAGCTACAATGCACCGTTTGGAGCAGATACGCATTCAGATTGCTTCTACGACATTCTGTAGGAGTAGAGTGCATGGCGCATCCACCAAAAAGGTGATGAGTTAATTAGTTTTGGCCTTTATTCTTTATTATGCTTTTACACGCCTTCTGAACCCGCACGCTCGTTGCATAACGGCGGTGACACGTCTTCTGAATCTGGACACCCATTGCGAGGCACCGATGGCACTTTTTCTGAACCTAGACACTTGCAACATTTCGTCGAACACACGTCTTCTGAAACTACATGTCCCCTGCACAACGGAGGTGACACGTCTTCTGAATCCACACGCTCGTTGAATAACGTCGGTGACATGCATTCTGGACCTGTACATCCGTTGCGAATCATCGGTGACACTTTTTTTGAACCCGGACACTTCCGACACGTCGTAGGTCGCACGTTTTCTGAAACTGAACGTCCCCTGCACGCCACGGGTGACACGTCTTTTGAATCCGGACACTCAACAACAGTTATATGAGAAACACAGTGAAGCAAGTTGAGGGTTAGCGAACGGTTAGTCTGTCTACTTGCTGGCGTTAAACTTGTTGATGTTGCGAGCGGCCTCCGAGTTGGCGAACTTGCCGAGTTCAGGAGGCAGAATCAGACGAGACGCAGAGAAGACGTCGCGAGGAGTGGTGGTGGAGCAGTTGTCGTAGCGGGCGAGGCGAGCTGCTTCCATCGAGAGGCGCTCCACGATGTCGCCCATGAAGTCGTCCAAGATCCGCATCAAACTCGCTTTGATGCCTACGTCCTGGTAGAGTCCCTCCAGCAAACGGTAGATGTAGATCGCGTAGCTGCTTCGGCGACGACGACTTCTCTTCCGATCGGCTGGCGCTGCTTCCTTCCTCGTGGCAGACGACGTCTTCTCCATGGCAGATCTGCGGTTCGGACGGTTAGTGGCTCGCTACACGGTGTGAGTAACACGTCTTCTGAATAAGGGTATCCGTTGCACAACGAGAGAAGAGGAAGCTTAGCTGGTCCAATTTCAAACGCCGCACCCTGTGTATACTTTTATTCCTTCACGATTCAGGAGATCAAGACGAATGTTCAGGATTTAGGAAATGACGACAGCACTCATCAGCCGTAAAACCTCATTCTTGCCCGCTATTTCGAGGTTGAATGACGTGGCGCTGTCCATCTCCAAAAACAAATAGAGGACGTTTCTTGAACCCTGCTCCGTGTAAACGATCTCCGGAAGCGGGCGGGCATTACTATTACGCGAAAAAAGCGCCGGTCGTGGAACAGCCTTAGATTGACAGGTAAATTATTTATGGGAAACACACTGCTTTCGGGCCAACTGATGTATTCACGCTCAATAAGAGCTGCGCGGACGAGGGGTAGCCGGCTGCGTGTCTCCCGTAGCCCCGTCCGAGACGTCCCGATTTCCTGTAATTCATGGCGTACTACATGATTCTTCCTCGGTCGACTCCCAGACTCGCACTTAGCCCTCGCCGATAATTTCCGCCAAACGTCAATGTTGACTTTCGGTAATCGAGCCATTAGCTCGCTAATACACTCTTCTAGACGTCGTCCTTTCTCGCTACTCCTTCAGAACTAAGATTCGAAGAAAAAACTTTTATAGCTTTAGATTAGGATAAGGATAAAGAATAAAGGGCGATGTCACTCATTCCTTTTGAGATGCGCCACACATTCAACTTCTACGGGATGTCGTAGAGGCGGTTTGAATGCGTATTTGGTCTCACAATGACTTGATATGGCCAACAGATGAACAAGTTAGCTTTAAAGACAGTAATGTTTAATAAAAAATATTGGAAAAGTATGGCGATAATGAAATCCTTTTGGAATGTGCCACGAATTTTACTTCTTCGGTATGCAGTGGCGGTGATTTGAATGCGTATTTAGCCTGTACAACGACTTGCGGTGGCCAGCAGATGGAAGAGTTAGTGCTTTATCTTTGCCAGACAAGTCTGCTACCAATTCACCGACCCCGCAAAGATAGAAGGCTTGGTTGGCTAGGACGGAAAATCCGAACCAGGAACCTGATGTCGGGTGCACGCGACAGTCGCCACCTCCTCCAATTGCGCCGTACGCGCCCAGCTCTAGACCAGCCACTGAAAATGCCCTTTAAAGGACTTTAAAAGGGAACGATTGTGGGCGAGTCTTCCCGACGTAGGCGTACATTGGCAGAGGCAGAACGTGGCTGTCGAATGGGTGGTCACGGAGCCGAAAGATCATCGTCTTCTCCATCAATTCTTTCGTTTTCGACGCGTCTACGAGCTACGTTAGCCTCAGAATTCTTCGCTTCAAAACTCTTCTTTTCAAGTTGCCTTCGTTTCACAGTTTTCCACTTTCTGAGCTGAGCACGAGACGATTCCCACGTATTATTTTTAAAGCTGGCGGCAAAATGTGTTCTAGACGGCGATTAGCGCCACCAGGTAGCCTCCTGTCCTCGTCTCAAGTGAGTTGCACTTCTCCAGTCATGGCTCTTTCCATTCCAGCTTGGGTTACATTCTTTTCTGAAGCTATGCGTGCATTCATATTTGTCGGTCATCTCTGGTTCTTCTTCTTCTTAAGGTCTTATCAGACGCTAAGCTATCTCACTTATGTAAGGTTCTAAGAAGCCATTTCTTCTATACTTTTAGCAAGACGCTCATCAATTCGTTGATTGATGACCCTATTCTTCTTGTGTCATTATTACTGTAACAGTGATTTATTGGGGTGCAATCCCAAATGGGGAGGCACCTTACAACGGGACTTGCGTCCTACCTCTCGTCCTCTCTGCGTGTCCACTCTCTCCCCATCCCCAATTCCAGAGTCCGCTGGGAAGCCCAACAGCAGTAAGAAACATTAAAACAAAAAATAACAAAGAAATACGTCTCAGACGTCCCGTGTCACCTCTTCATATCGTCCCACGATGAATCAGTCGACGCGCACGCATTCGGTAGCGCGGGAATTTAAACGGGGAATTGCCGCTGGAGGGTTTACATTTTTTGACTAAATTTATTCAATCCTTCAGCTACGAGACGGGCTGTTCTCACTGGGGGGGGGGGGGGATCAGGTAAGCACCAGTATATATTATGCTGTATATGTTTCACTTAATATACTACTTACAACTGACTACAGAGTGGTTCCGCTTGGGTTTGCACTTTTATTGGCTCTATTGGCTCATATTACCTAGCCATATGGTAGTGCAGTCTGAAGAGGAGCAGGCTATCACGTGCACGTTGATTCAAAGTCATTGATACGGATTCTGAAAGGTGAAATACTCTGACAGAACGGGAGTTGTTGGGCCGTGTCCCGGAGCCGCAATCTGCCCAGCTACGGCCCAAGAATGCAAACGTGGACGGAACCACCTGCCCAGCTCGCAGCACTTGGTCATCTCGGTCATTTCGGTCATCCTTTTTGAGGGCAGCACGTGCTGCCCGAGCTCGGCAGCACATCCTCCCTTTGAAATGAGCAAGATATGCTGCCGAGCTCGAGATGATTAAGTGCTGCAAGTTGGGCAGATGGTCACCCCCTACCCCCTTTTTGCATTCTTGGGCCGTAGCTGGGCAGATCTTGGGCCATAGCTGGGCAGATCGCGGATCCGGGACACGGCCCAACAACTCCCGTTCTGTCAGAATACTGAGCTGTTCCGTCCCGCACTTCATTGCACAGGCCAAACATGCTTACAAGTTGCCTCCATGAAATTTCGTAGAAGTGGAATGCGTGGCGCATCCCGGACAAGTGTAGATGGAAGAGTATATCATGGCTACTCACGCTATTAGACGTCGAAGGATTAGTTGTACTCCTAGTTTGACTTGTAGTCTTAGGTCTATCGACAAAAATGAAGACGGGGAAAGCCATACTTTTAAATTCATGAGTTTCTCAGTGAACAAATTTTCGCGGGAATAACATTTGCACTGCCAGTCACGACATCGCGATGAACAGGTGCAAAACTGCCGCGATGTAAATAAGTATGGGGGACAAAGTACGGAGCTAATCGGTTCTCTTGTGATGCGCCATGAAATCTACTTCTACAGTATGTTATGGGGCTAACTTGTGAGCGTATTTCGCCTATGCAATGACTTGCGATGGCCAATCGACGGACAATTCAGTGTTTCTTCCTTCCAGACAAGCCTGGTACCAATGCAACGACTAAGAAGGGATGAAAGGCTCGGTTGGCCTGGGCGGAAAACCGAGCCAGGAGCTTGGAATTGGGTGCACACGACAGCCGGCACCTCCGACTCGTCCTAATGCGCCTCAGGGGCCTAGAAGAAATGCGTGGCTCAATTTTGAAATCTAGCCTGCCAGCAGATTTGATTTGGGCAAATGTTGCTCTTTATTCAAATTAGAAGACCTTTACTTTACTTTCAGTCTAATTGAATTTTTCATGGTCACTCAAGCAGTATGAACATTCTTTTAGAATGCCTTGCATTTCGAAGTGAAGGTAGAGAATTTATGGAAGTTGATCCTCGTCCAGTTGTTACTCTAAATTCCACATATATTTGGGTGGTTTTTTACGACAGAGTCTTTGAATTCAGCTCTTTCTTCTGCACTAGTCACTAGGTACATGCATAGCCTTCGAGGTGAATTTAGAATTTAGAATTTATAGAATTTTTTAAACAAAATTTTCACCTTAGCAGAACTAAAGAGGGGATAATTTTTAAGAAATTGTCTAGAGCGTTGAGTGGACAAGGCAGACGTGATCAAACAACACCGGGCCAAAAAAGTAGTTTTGTTTTTGTTTCTGTTAAAAATTCCATTTTGGTGTGGCAACAACAGCGTATTCGGAATCCGGCGGTATGTCTGTCTACTTGTGTATCTAGCGGAAAATGGCTGCGGTGTAGTTGATTCTCGAACTTTCACATTTCTTTGGTTGACCATTCTGCTAGAATTACATTCATTTTTGTGGCAGATTCTGTGAATTCAGCTCTTTTGCCTGCATCACTTTCTAGGTGCATTGTCTTTCGTTGCTTTTGTACTCATGTATTCAGCATACAAGGTGGACTTCAGAAAACCCCTTCTACCCTAGATTCAATGTTCGTCGCCACAATATACGTTACATTTATTATACTATTATACATACCATTTTCAAGTCGAATTGGACACTTTTCAAATCAAATTTTGGACGTTTTTTAAACCAAAATTGGAGACTTTTCCAATTTTGGTTTAAAAAACGTTGAACACTCTTCTAACCTCAACTAAGGATTCAAATCAGTTTCTTTAAGTCTCAAATGGCTGGTATCGAGGTTGTAAGCTGTCATAACGATGTCTTGTTGCGATCAAAACTTCTAGCGCCAGGCGGGACTCAAACCCGCACCCCCTCTAACCGGGCGGGAATGCTCTACGCCATTACACCACCGGCGCCGTTTGATCAATGCTGATCGGTCCCACGAGGTGTGGATGTTGCTTTCGGGAGATGCGGGTTCGAGTCCCGCCTGGTGCTAGAACTTTTGATCGCAACAAAACATCGTTATGACAGCTAACCTAGGGCATTCCAAATCAAAGCGAACTCTTCCAAATCAAAACGAGCTTCTTCAACATTAAACTAGAGAGTCTCCAAAAATGTTGGAATAATTTTTTGTTCAAGGAAAATTTTAGTATAACTTTCTTTGAAGCGTTACTTTACTTCCCAATGAAGGAACACATAGTTTGAAATTTTATGAAAATTTTAATTTTTGAGAAGAAACAATGAATTGGAGCTTGTTTTAGAGAGCGGGAAGTCGGCCATTTTATGGAGATTGCGCCATGCCCCCGTTCGAAACATCGCGATTTTCATTCGATTGATAGCAACATTTCTGTTTGCATGCACTTTTACACCTGCAAGCAATGCAACACTAAAAATTCTAAAAAATACACATATCCCAACTTTCGTGTTGCTATTTACACTATCAATCAAATAAACGTTGTGGTGAACTTCTTGAGCGCATGGCTCGGTCCAGTCTTTTGATGCAGGAAATGATTCGCTTTACTGCGTCTTAACACAAAATTTAGTATTTATTTTTGTCAAAAAATAAAAATTTATATTTTTTTACTCATTCGGCAGCCAAAGTAAAAAAAATAAAAAAAAGTTGTTCTAAGCTTTCGTTGAACAAAAAACTATTCTAACCATCCTTGAGAGTCTTTAGTTTAACTTGTAAAAAGCTCGTCTCGATTTGGAAGACGCTCAATTTGATTTCAAGTTCATAGGCCAGCTTAGAAGAGTGTCCAGTTTGATGTGAAAAGTGTCCAGTTTGGTTGGAAAAGTGTCCAATTCGACGTGAAAATGGTATATAAATAAAATAATAATTGTGAGTTAAGCCCTTGTAAAAAGACAGTTTTTTTATCTCACTGAAAGTGTATGAGAAACTCTGATTTCACCATTTCCATTTTTTTGGGTCAGCACATTGGATTCGCATTCATGAACTTTTTGACTACAAAACTTTGAAGAAGAATCTCCGAAGTGCCATCTATTATGGTTTTCCTGGCTCCTGCTGTTGCCTTCTGTTACATTTTCTCCAATTTCGATAATGTAGTTGTAAGGGGCAACTCTCCCAGAAAGCACGGAGTTTTTCATGAATTAGCCGACGTCACCACCTTTCAGTATAATACGGATAGACGACATATAGAGGTGTTGTTGTCGCAGGTGCTCGGCATTTTCGGGTTTCAGTCCGATGGCGACTGGCTTTCTTGTTGTTGTTGTAGCGACGAATTATTCTCCGTCCGACGCGTTTTCAACTCTCAGAAACATGCCGTGAGTGAACACGAAAAAGCAGTTACTAGTTTGTTACAAATCAATTGTCAGGCCTACTGGTTGAGAACATGTAATTTTATTTAAAGCTAAATGTTTAAAAAAGGTGTCTTTTCTATTCAACTGGCTTAATTCAAATGAGGGTCATGGCCGAGCACTCGATATTCTCTTGAAAATTGGGTAAATGTCGCTTACGCGCATAGTAGGGTACGGGAACGTGCGGAGGGGGTGTGGGAACGCGCCGTGGTTGCTAGTTAGTGAGTCCTTTTGCGGGATTCGCCACGCATTCTACTTCGGAGACAGCTTGGATGTGTTTTTGCTGCTCTATGGAATGACTTCCGGTGGGTAGCCACCCAATATCCAAGATACCTAAGTCCCTGTTTTGACCATCCCAGACAAGTCTGGTACCAATTCACTGACCCCAGAGGATGGAAGGCTTGGTTGGCATGATCGATAAATCCAAGAGGCGGGAATCGGGTGCCCGTGCCGGCGCCTTCTCCGATTGCGCTACCACACGCTCAAGTGATATATACAATATTTACGTCAAATTGGACACTTCTTAACACATTGACGACAATATGAGCCGTCGGTGGCTCACGCGTGTCTGTCCGCGCGGGACAATATGAGCCACCGGTGGCTCATAACTTTTCGCGCTATTTTTTGCACTCCTGCCGTTGGTTTTTTATAGATGTTTCTTCTGTTTCCTAGTTACTTGTGATAGGTGAATGTCCAACAGGTATAAGCAAGAGAATTGCCTTTGCTTTCATTAGATATATCGAATTGAAAAATTTTACTAGGAAGGAGACCAATTCTACAATCAAATCAATTCAAGTCAGTATTTTTCACCCAAACTTTGCCCAAGGAGTATATTTGGGATGCTGATCACGAATTTGACATCCTTTTTCAAAACTTGGGCTAATTATGGTAGGTTACGGTAGGTGCGGGTGGGTAAGGCTGTCGGAGTCATGGTAACCGATTTCGCCCAAACCTTGCCTGTGGGGGTTATTTGCAGTGCTGATCACGAATCCGACATGCGTTTTTGATATTACAATAAAATTGGGTAGGTTACGGTAGCTACGGGTGACTAAGGCTGTCGGCGATTATCCGTACCTACCGTAACCTATCGTACTCCACCGTAATACCAAAAACGGATGTCAGATTCGTGATCAGCACCCTAAATAACCTTTCTGGTCAAAGTTCGACAGGAAAAAAACACGCAAAACAAAAAAGCGGTCCGCGAGGGACCTCATGAGCCACGGGTGGGCTCATAGCGCGGACGCGTAGAGGCGCGCGCGTGTCCTATACGGCATTCTGCCGCAAAACGCGATTGTCGTCAATGTGCTAACAACCCTACTGCTTTTGAAATTGAATTCAAGCTGAACATCTTCTAAATCAAAATGAGCTTCTTCCTTAATCAAGCTAGAAGCTCTCCATAAAGGCTAGAATAATTTTTTGTTGAAGTAGAACTTCAATATGACCTTCTTTAAAGTTTTAGCTCACTTCTTATAAGTGAACACAATGTTTGAAATTTTATAAAATTTTTTGATTAAAAATAATGGTTTAAAACTTATTAGAAATGGTGGAAATTTTTTAGTGCCAAAAGAAAAGAGTGAGTCATGCCCTCTTCTAGGACGACGATTTTTAATTTTTACAAAATATTAGGTTGTCCCATAGGTCTTCGCCGTTTTTTTCAACGATTCACTGCAGAATTCGCCGGCGGTCTCCTGCATAGCGCTGCATAGCTTTCGAAAGAGAATGATTTGCTCTATCAGAACATGTATTGCATTTCTTTCTTCATCATGAAATTTGTCAAATTTTAGGTCGTTGAAGTGAAAAGTGAAAAAGTGAAAAAGTAGCCATTTGCGCAGTTGTTCTCTCCGCTTAGGTTTGTAATTTTTTGCGCAGTTTTTTTATAGCACTTGGAAGACAATATGTGTTGGTCCTATTTTCTCACTTGCCCTTTATTGATTTTTAGGCCATCAAACTGGGAATTCCGACTTTTCCGTCCGAATTTTTGCCAAAACTCCGGTTCTGTGGTTGGACTTTTTTGCTTGGTGTTACATGTCGTTTGGAAGAGGATCTTGCTCAGTAAGAATTTGTGTCGCGTTTATTGGCTCACGCTGATTTCTGTCGAATACCAACAACTGAAGAAGGAGAAGGAGTTGTTGGTGAAGACGATTTTTCTCTTTTCGGCATTTTGTTGATATTCAAAAGAAATCAATAAACGCGACACAAATTCTTATAGAGCAAGACATTCTCTTTCAAATGACATATAACATCAACCCAAAATATCCAACCGCAGAACAGGAGCTGTCGGCAAAAATAACCATCCTCTCTCGGACGTCCCAATTTGATGACCTAAAAATCAATAAAGGATAAGTGAGAAAATAGCACTAACACATATTCTTGTAGTACAGAACATTGTCTTCAAAATGCTATAAAAAACTGCGCAAAAAAATTACAAACCTAAGCGGAGAGAACAAGTGCGCAAATGGCTACTTTTTCACTTTTTCACTTTTCACTTCAACGACCTAAAAAATGACAAATTTCGTGATGAAAAAAGAAACGCAATACATGTTCTGATAGAGCAATTCATTTTCTTTCGAAAGCTATGCAGCGCTATGCAAGAGACCGCCGGCGAAATCTGCAGTGAATCGTTGAAAAAAACGGCGGGGACTTATGGGACAACCTAATATTTGCTGGTATGAAGTTTCACACCTGTACCTGATACAACCAAAACATAAACACTAAAAATTTCATAAACATTATTACACTCGTTCGAACAGCTGAACTTAAAAAATTCAAAGAACGTCAAGCTAAATTTTCTTTAGGCTGAAAATTATTCTAACAATTTTAGAGAATTTGTCGTTTAGCCTGTATGAAGCTAGTTTCGATTTGAAAGACGTTCACTTTAATTTCAGAAGCATTGAGTTTGTTTAGAAGAGTGTCCAATTTGAAGTGAAGTGTCCAGTTTAATTTGAAAAGTTTTCAATTTGACGTAAAAACTGTCTAGAATAATTTGAAAAAAGTCCATTTTGACGCGAAAAGTATGTAGTTTAATTTGAAAAGTGTTCAGCTAGACGCGAACGATTATGATAGTGGTTCTCGCCCACTGGTTTTGTTTGATCTCCCTTTTCAAAACGAACTGATCAGGAATTATCGTACGAAAACCCATAGAAACCGTGAATTTCTTCGAGTCCACGACGAGCTTTGCAATCAT
The DNA here is from genome assembly GCA_947359475.1 of Heligmosomoides polygyrus bakeri. Classification (NCBI taxonomy): domain Eukaryota; kingdom Metazoa; phylum Nematoda; class Chromadorea; order Rhabditida; family Heligmosomidae; genus Heligmosomoides; species Heligmosomoides polygyrus. The sequence continues at coordinate 89,254,714 of OX375870.1, forward strand.
GTGCGGTGGTTTCTATCGTCGCAGCACTTATAACGCCGTGGTGTATGTAGCTGCACAGTTTAAGGAACAGATGTTAATCATATGTAGCGAAGAAAACTGCTTAGATATTAAGGCGATGGGTACCGACACATGTCGTCGTACATCTTGATGTCCCCGATGTCCTTGCGCTGAGAATGAATTCGCTCAAGCTCACATCCACTGTGCCCACGGGTGAGATGTGCACTTGGTATTTCATCCGCGAACTGCTCTCCATACATTATAGGCATCCAATATTTTGTTTGTTGTTACTGGATTTTTCTCGGGCGCGTGGAGCGCAGTCGGAGGAGGCGCCGGCTGTCACCTGCACCCGATAACAGGTTCCTGGTTCAGATTTCCCGTCCAGGCCAACCAAGCCTTCCATCCCTTCGGGGTCGGTGAATTGGTAACAAACTTGCCTGGGAAGGATAGAGCCGCTGACTTGTTCATCGGCTGGTCAAGTCATTGTATGGCCAACTATTCATTCAAATGGCCTCCTCCCCATCTGGTAGAAGTAGAGTGCGTGGCGCATCCCGAAAGGAATTGAGTAACGCCGTCCTTCATTCTTTATCCTTTATCCTTTGGCCTTTAACGCTGTCTTCGAAATGTTGTCGTTTTTCAGCACGTGGACTCTGTCTACGTGCCGAAATAAATATCCTAATATATTATATATAATAAATAAACCTAAATAAATAAATAAATAAATAAATAAAAATAAATAAATAAATAAACATCTTGCCTGCAGCGCAGCATCCTCGTCTCCATTAGGTTTCTGTTTTCTGCGCAAATAATAAAGGATAAAGGATAAAGGACGTCGTTACTCAATCCCTTTTGGGATGCGCCACGCATTCTACTTCTACGCGATGTCGTGGAGGCGATTTGAATGCGTATTTGGCCATACAATGACTTGCGGTGGCCAGCCGATGAACAAGTCAGCGCTTTATCCTTCCCAAGTAAGCCTCGTACCAATTCACCAACCCCGGAGGGATGGAAGGCTTGGTTGGCCTGGGCGGGAAATCCGAACCAGGAACCTGGTATCGGGTGCATGCGACAGTCGGGCCTCCTCCGACTGCGCTACACGCGCCCTTCTGCGCAAATAAACAGATTCAATTTGAGAAATGTTGCATCAAAGTGTTCTTTTGAAGTCGTAGCGAAACAGACCTGTATAAAGTTTTTTAATTCTATTTATTTTACAAATTGAATGCGTAACTTGTATATAAGGCACGTGGTGGTGGAGTCAGTCGAGGCATCGGCCGTCGCGTACCCACGGGAACAAGGTTCTAGGTTCGAGTCTCGCCCTGGAGAAAAAGGAAAGCCATCCATGGCTCAGGGTTGGTCAATTGGCAGCCTCCATGGTATCGCGCACAAGTAGAATGCGTGGCGCATCCCAAAAAGAGATTGGTTAACGCAGGCCTCTATCCTTTCTATACTTAAGTGAAGGTTTGTTGTGTCGTTCAGTTAATCCATGAATTGTTAGTGCATCTTTTTTTGATGGTGCTAGTGTTTCTGAGGTTCGTTGCTTTGTCAAATTCTGTCTATGTGCATAAATAAATAAATAAATAAGGTAGTGCGTAGTTCTTCTATAAAATGAGCTGTTGTCTCAAAAAGTCCAGAAGGTACATGTCGCGAAAATGGGCAGCATTGAGAAGTCGTCCACTTTGGATGTCCTCCTACGTCTTGCAGGACCTCAGAAAATCGAGAGGATGCGTGAAGTTGACGGCACTTTTAGCTTCCCAATGAAACTCCACTAGAAGTGGAAAAGAACTGCATGAACAAGGAAACTAGCAACTTCGGGCGGGAGTTTGAAATGAATCAAAACCTGTCGAAAAATACGCTTTAAACGGTTCATGTCAGGAAGATGGGCAGCACTGAGAAGTGGACAGCGCCCGCCAATCGTAACCAAGCTGAGCACCGACCAAACACTCGCCAGCCAATCAGGCTACCAGCCGCGCACGCCCTCTCCGAATGACACGTCCTGATTGGTTGGCGCGTTCCCACCACTCAGTGCTGTCCACCTTCACGACTAGTGCCGTGAATAAAATACTCGTACATACAATGTCAATGGAATAGACAGGTCTGGTGGGGAATCGCCGACTCCGAATGAACGAAAGCTTTGGCTGGCTTTAACACGGTCTGAACGATGAGTCAATTCGAGGAGAACACGACAGTCGACGCGTCTTCCGCTGTGCTGCACGCGCTCCCAAAATAACGACTACAACTTATTTGAAACCTTCCGACTTAAAAATATTAAAATTGTCACATTTAAATAGCCCACCTCCGTAGAATTTTTTCACAAAACAACTGATTCATTGGAAATTTGGGTTGTGTCGGGAGCTCATAATCTGTCTAAAGGCGTTTTTCACAATTTTTCAGTCCAGAAAGGCGTTATAAAACTGTTTTCGGAGATTGGAAGAATAGGAGAACGTTGGTGATATGTGTTGTGGATAAGGTAGAACATCTCCATGCAATCAATAAAAGTCATATACAAGGTCAACCATGCTGGGTGGCCCCGCGGGCGCGTAAGAACTAGAACGCCCCTCTTTTTAAACCCCGTGCCTGCCTTGGTCGAAGGTTTTGCTCATTCTTATTTGAATAGGTAGCTTCTTGAACGTTAATGGCTACACGTCACGGTAGCAGTTCATCATGCATTGCTCACGACCCTTCACCGGTGAATTCTGGTTCTACGGTCACTTAAGGAAGATGTTGGTTCTTGGTGATTTTTGCAATGCTTTTCATACTCTCTTCTATATGTATTGATTTCGTGTTGAATTTTAGGACCGATGTTCAACTGTCGAGTTCTGATTTCATTTGAGGTAGTATACCGGTTTTAAATTAGTTGTTATCCGTGCTGAAAAAGACCAGCTCGCTCTTTTTTTAAATGCGAAATCGCTGAATTTCAGTAGTATCACTGTTTAAACAGCATTTTAGTAGTCTAGTACTCCTAGGTAAGGATAAGGATAAAAGAGGGCGTTTCTCATTTTTTTTTTTGCGATGTGCCACGCATTCTACTTCTACGGGATGTCGTGGAGGCGATTTGAATGCTTATTTGGTCATACAATGACTTGCAGTGGCCAGCCGATGAACAAGTCAGCGCTCTATCCTTCCCAGACAAGCCTGGTACCAATTCACCGACCCCGGAGGGATGGAAGGCTTGGTTGACCTGGGCGGGAAATCTGAACCAGGAACCTGATATTGGGTGCACGCGACAGCTGGCACCTCCTCCAACTGCGCTACACGAGCCCCTGGACTTCTACTAACGTCGAAATTTTATATTGCTCTCTAATCCTTTCTTTATTGTTTACGCATTGCTACTCTTGGGTTTTTCTTCAACCGAGCACCTTGCTTGATAAATTTTCTAGTCCTTAGAGTGACAGTGCATTATGCGCAATGACCCTTTAGTCATCGTCTAGTTTTAGACATTTGTAATATTTTGCATTTTAATAATATTTTAATAATATATCTCCTCTTGCTGTCGGCCTTGGGGTGCGAGTCCGTGCTGGTTCCTGGCTGGTTGTCCACTCCTTGTGGTTGCGTCCGTGGTCGTCGGTGGGTTGTCCTCGGTGAGGCGAATCCGGGGCGGGTAGGAGCGAGCGATGAAGTTATAGCGACCCCCTTCCAGCCCCTTATATAGACGTGCAGACAGTTCTAGAAAGATCAGTCGCCTCGTAGTTCAAGAGAATTGGTCTACATGACTGTGTTGCCATGCACGTTATGTTGAACAATATTTGGGATTTCAGGAAGGTTCTGTTTTTTCGACCGAGGCCTCTCGATGCGTAGTCAATGGATTTGCCTACAGACGCCGTTCAGTTCCAGGAATTAGACAAATTGTTCCGATCACAAAAGTCCTCTGCTTTTATAGAAGTCACCTTCTCGATTACTTTTCTGGCTAGCCTCGTGCGTTGCTTGTGCTACATGAGTGTGTCAATTGAAAACGGCTATGTAATAACGTTTTGTTCGCTGCATTACACTATTTGTGGGTATTTAGCAGAATGCTAATAGATCCTCACGACCTCCCAAGGCAGCCTTTGGGGTGCGTACCAGTTTAAAGAGGCTTTTGAGATACAGGGCCCGCCCCTAAGGTTAATTGTCTATTATGCCTACTGGTAGTAGTATCGTGAGGCATCTGCTAATGTACATACCCATGGTCAGCGCACCTCCGTCATGACATCACCAGGTGCTCCACTCAAGCTCACACGTATTTTTGTCACGACTCACTCTTGTACGCAATCTCGCAGCGGCCAGGCGTATTTCTGCCCGTTTTCTGTCCCTTTTTTTCTCTCTCTCTCTTTCATTTTTTCTCAGCTTCTCTATGTTTTTTTTTGCGAAGTGCCAACCATTTTCTGAAATCTTCCCTGTTTACCTATGCGTGCCATTATTTGTGTTGGTCAAATAAATAAATAAATAAATAAATAAATAAATAAATAAATATCTCGAATAATCGTATTATTGCGAATTTTTGATAATATCGAAAATCGTCGGTTCCTTTATATGAAATAGCTTCAATTCGTAAAACTTTTACAAAGACCTTCAAGGTTTTGATACTGTTTCAAAAAGTTTTTAAAGGCCTGATTTTTCAAAGCACGAAAATGAAGAATTCGACGCGATATCTCGACTAACCGAACCTAAAAATAGTAAGAGAATTTGGTGGCTCAAAACTCTGAAACTTTTCGCTACGGCTATAATAATTCACAGTTTGCGTTAAGTGAACAGTGAGACTTAATTGCTTCAGTGATAGCCTTTCCTTTGGAGTTGCTACCCATGAGTAGGGTATCAGTATCACGTTATTCTTACTGCGTGAGCCTAAGCGGTTAGTTAGTAATTCCTCGGCAGCCTCTTCTGAACGGGTAATCAGGTGGTCGTCGCCAGCCATCCGTCTGAACACCCTTCCGCATCTCGACCGAGAACGACCTCTGCCCTTTATTGCGCGACAAGACCTAGAGTAGTTCTGCTCTAGGAAATCCAGGCAGCTCCAGCGGATGCGATCAGAGCTATCTTTGAACATAGCAAGAAACCTCTCAACTATAGCTGTAGGCCTTCAAGATCAGAAAACTACGAATTGTGAGAGATTTTGGTTTAAAAAGTTGTTTAAAAATAGGAGCATCGTTTGACTCATAGCAAGATCTCTCGCAAGAAATCAAATGTTTTTTTACTTCTTGAGGGTAGGTTTGTCGAGACGTCCTTATTCTTAATCGATTAATCAATTGCTGTTAGAAATTGTTTTGCTCGACAAGGTTTCAGACGATTGAATGACGCTGTCTTTTATCCTGTTCGTAGCAATTTCCATTCTAGAAATCCTCATCTTAACTATCTAAAACCAAATACTTTCATAGACCTAAAGCCCTTTCAAAAACACAATATGGGAGAAATAGGAAAATTTTAAAAAATCGTGAAAATTACTTGCGAGAAAAGGTTTCCACTCTCGAATACGTGCTAAAAAAGTGCCACTGGGGATAGAAACTGAGTCAATTTGTGGTATACGCCATACATTCTATATCTACAGGCTATACAGAAAATCCGATTCGGGCGCGTGTAGCGCAGTCGGAGGAGGTGCCGACTGTCACGTGCACCGGTACCAGGTTCCTGGTTCGGATTTCCCGCCTAGTCTAACCAAGCCTTCCACCTCTCCGGGGTCGTTGAATTGGTACCAACACTGATCTGCGAAGGATAAAGCACTGACGTGTTCATAGGCTAGCCACAGCTAGTTATTGTATGGCCAACTACTCACTCAAATTGCCTCCACGACATCTGGTAGAAGTAGAATGCGTGGCGCATCCCAAAAGGGATTCAATGGCGCTGTTCTTTATCTTATTTTTAGCAATCTCCATTTTAGCAATCCTTATCTTAACTATCTAGAACTAAATGCTTTCATACAAAAAATTCTGGGTATAATATTTTTTATTTATTGCTTTATTGCACTCAAAGGAGCGCCTTCCAATCGAGCGAAACAAACTTATAACGTAGAAATAAAATGTTTATAAATCAATAATTAATATAAAGTAATATGTCTGGAAAGGGTAATACACTGTTTTGTACATCGGTTGGTTTCTACATTCCGTCATTATATGGACCAAGTACGTATTCAAATCGTTTCCACGACATCCTGTAGAAGAAGAATACGTGGCGTATCCCGCTGAAGGATTGGCCGACGCCAGTCTTTATCCTTCTTTTGCCTTCGCTTCGCCAATGAGGTTTCAAGTACATACTTCAAAAAAGTTCTGTTTGAAGATTCTACGTATGTAGGCAAGAGGTGCCTTTATAAGAGCTCCTCTTGCCTACGTACGTAGCTTCTTATTAGAAAAAATTGTAATTTTCACATTGTTCAATAAACTGGTTGTTTTACATTGTTTCTAACTCTATAGTGATATTCGACTTCATTTACTTTTGCCTAGTGCTCCAGTGCAAGTCGAATAGTAGAATAGAGTCGGCTAAAGTGTCGAGAGTAATTTTACGCCTAAGTTCCTCGTGATTCGCAAAGCGATGGATTGCCAGGACGGACCGGTCGGCTGGCCGCCCGGATTTATGAGGTCAAACGCACTCGGTCTTCTAAGCTTTCAGAATCAGGGTAGGATTGCACGTATCACAATGACATTATAAGATCTTGACGTGCAGAGCAGAAGCGAATCCACCGGCTTAGCATCAGTATTCCGTCGGCGACATTCAGATCGAGCGTTGCTCAGCTTTTTCTCCCCATTATTAGCTGTCCCATGTTTCAATGTGTATAGATTCTTCACAAAGGTCGTTAAGTTGCTAAGCAGTAGCGCCCAGATTCTAGGGCTTTCTGTACAAATCTGTCAGGCTGGTTAAAAGTGCCGTTAGGCTTCTCATTTTCATATGCGTGTTCTGACCAGTTTCAAACTTCCGTTCAAAGTGACTAGTTCGACGACTGATGAAACTCCGTTCACCTACCGGTGGAATTTTAATGATGGACTACAGTTGCCCTTCCTTTCCTTGCGTAGAAATCCTTATTCTGCAAGTACACCGCTAGAAGCCAGTTAGGAACGCTGTTGTTTAAAAACGCTGTGTATTTTATTACCTCTCCGTAATCTCATCCCGTCACCGCAAGTTCATCGGCGGTTGACCGATAGGTGTTTTGAAAGTACCGTTGCACCAACTGTGCTCCATCGCCCTACCGAAGCGTCTCTTCCTGTTCTTTTTTTGCTTACATTGCAGAATTTCAGGTAAAATTCAGTGTTAGCTATAAAGGTCCATTTAATTTCACAATGATGACGCCGATCAGTAGAAAACAAGAAAAATTAATGACTTATAAAAACATGACTTCTTGATTTTTTTGAATTGGCTGCAACGATAGCGATAGAAGCAGCGGCGCGTTCCCGCACCCCTGCGGTGCGCCTTCGCGACATGTGCCCGATATTGATAAATTAATTAATTGATTAAATTAAATATTGTTGCATGAATCTAAATCTAAGTCTTTAGAGACACTGATGTTTAGTAAAAATAATGAAAAAAGTACGACGGTAATGAAATTTTTTTGGAATGTGTCACGAATTCTACTTCTGTGGTATGCAGCGGAGGTGATTTGAATGCGTATTTTAGCCTATACAACGACTTGCGGTGGCCAGCAGATGGACAAGTTAGCGCCTCGTGCTTCCCAGACAAGTCTAGTACCGATTCACTGACCTGGGAGAGATGGAAGGTGTGGTTGGTCTGGGCGGGAACTCCGAACCACCATGAACCCGGTATAGGGTGCGCGCGACACCCGGCACTTCCACCGACTGTGCTACACGCGCCCAATTCAGATTTTCTGTATAGTCTATAGATATAGAATGCATGTCGTTTACCACAAATGAATCGACTAACACAGTCCTTTATCCTCAGTAGCCGTTTTTTTAGGACGTATTCGGGAGTAGATGCCTTTTTTCGCAAATAATTTTCACACTTTTTTGTGAATTTTCTTATTTCACCCATTAGTCGTTTTTTTCTTCTTTTTGCCGTTAATGTGTTTGTTTGATTAGACCCTACGTTATGCGCGTAGTTTCAGTTTTCCTAATGCATAAGTGTATAGTGATTTTCCTACAGTTTTTCAACTCTTCTGATAAAATATGAAACAATAATTGCCTGCTTTTCGCTTGAAACAGACCAAGGCTTACTTTCCTCCTTGTGCTTAACCCTGGTCCATTGAATGAGTAGGTAGAATACTGAAAACGATGACTGGCTGTCGTACCGAACTCCCTCCACTTGCCTCCTTAACGCTTGCGGAGAAAGTTACCTAAATGATATCTGAATCGTCAATATAGGGCGTGTAGCGCAGTTTGAGAATACGTCGAGTCTCGTATGCACCGTAAATTGATTGACGGTTCAGATCCCGTTGGACCAAGTAATTCCATCTCTCCAATGGGTGGCTAACCTATACCGGACATGTCTGGGAGGGAAAAAACAGCTATCAATCTACCGTCTGGCTGACCACTGCAACTAGTTGCATATATTTTTTGTTTTCATGGAAGACCCGCCTAGTTTAGCTGAGAATGTTTGTCTGCTTTTTGCTTATGTTTTCTTGTTGTTTTCCTTACGTGGCGCGTTTTATGATGTATTCAATAAGTAAATAAATAAATAAATAAATAAAAAATCATACACGCCCTCAAATTGCCTTTACAATATCTTCTCGTAGAAACAGAGTGCATGGCGCTCTCCATGATTTGATTAATGTCTACGACAATATTTTAAAACAGTTTTCAATATTATTTTAGTATTAGATTATTATAGTTTACCTTTAGACGGGTTAGGTTCGAGGACATTTATGGTTATTCAAGTAGCTGGTTTTGGTAGCAGTGTGTGAAAACATTAATCGATGTGAGGTATCGTCCCCTCATATTGTTTTGAAAAATTTGAATTGGTTGACCGCGAAGGACGATTTTCAGTTCTTTCTGGCCTTTCTGACTTACCCTACGAACTTCACCTGATCACAGGTGAGAGTCGGAGTCTAAGCCAATGCAATAATCCCACTGTAGTTATATGCAAACAGTGAAGCGGGAAATTTTTCAGTACATTGTACCAGTTAACAAAACAGAAAAAATCAAGTTTTGACGTTAGAAAATTCATAAAACACCACCTTTCTTGCAGATATAGACTTTAATAAAAGCAAAATCGAACATTTCTTCCTATTTTCTATGCTTCTGACAACCGAATGAGTATTGACCTTCATAGGATGTGAATGCAATATGGCTCGATTACAGGTTTTAAAGTCCAAGGCTAGGTAGACAGCGGTATTCGTAGGGTGAGATGCACATTTGGTTTACTTCCGCGATATCATCTCAAAGCAGAACGCGTGGCGCATCTCTCACCATTCTGGTTGAAGCGAGACTTTTTATTCTTGAATCCTTTAAATCACTTAAACAGTTTGCAAAGCTGATCTATGTACTTACAACCTACCTGCAAGGAATGAAAGATAGGATAAGGAAGAAGATGAAGGACGATCAATTCCTTCTGCGATGCGCCTCGCATACTGCTTCTACGTGATGTCGTGAAGGCGATATGAATGTGTAGTTTGCCTATACAATGACATGACCTGCGGTGGCAGGTCGATGGACGAGTCAGGGCTTTACCCTTCCCAAGTCAAGTCTCCGACCTCGAAATGGAAAGCTTGGTTGGCCTGGGTTGAAAATCCGAACCAAGAACCTGGAACCAGGTGCACGCGGCAGGCCCTGCCTCTTCAGACTGCGTTACCACGCGCCCATTAGTGCCTTGTTTTTATGAATGAGATTACGGATCATAGATTTCTTCTGCATTACGGTATTATTAGGTTGTAACGAATTAAATGAGGACGCGTGTAGCGCAATCGGAGGAAGCGCCGACTGTCGCGTGCACCCGATACCAGGTTCCTGGTTCGGATTTCGCGCCCAGGCCAACCAAGCCTTCCATCCTTCCGGGGTCGGTGAATTGGTACCAGACTTGTCTGGGAAGGATGGAGCGCTGACTTGTTCATCGGCTAGCCACCGCAAGTCATTGTATGGCCAAATACGCATTCAAATCGCCTCCACGATATCCCGTAGAAGTAGAATGCGTGGCGCATCCCAAAAGGGATTGAATAACGCCGTCCTTTATCCTTTATCCTTTAACGAATTAAATGGCACTGGCTCGCGCCATTTTCTGGCGCGTCTTTACGCATTTTCAAACCGTAACATGTGGCATATCATTTAGAAGCGCAAACTTTGCTCTACCGGTGAGTACCAAATATTTTCTATGTAAAAGTGGGAAAACTTTGAGTTTTATTGACTTTTTTGAAGATGGACAAAAGGGTAATCCGAGGCATTTACTTGTATGAATTCAAGCTGGGCACTACAGCTAAGGAGGCGGACGAGAAGATCAACGCCGCATTCTGTCAAGAATGTTCCACAATTCGGACGGCGTATCGTTGGTATCAGAAGTTCCGGAATGGAGATGAGAGCTTGGAAGAACATGAAGGTCGTGGGAGGCATAGTGATGTTGATGAGGACAAGCTGAGAGATGTGGTAGAGGAGGATCCACACAAAGGTACCAGGGAGATAGCGAAGGCTCCTGGCGTCAGCCACAACACAGCTGCCCGGCATCTGAAGGAAACTGGAAAGACCAAAAAACTGGAAAGATGGGTGCCTCACGAGCTCTCTGAGGAGCAAAGAAACCGACGATATGAGATCTCGTCCGCACTGCTTCTACGGAACGAAACGGACCCATTCCTTGATCGCATCGTAACCTGTGACGGGAAATGGATAATGTACGACAACAGGCGACGATCGGCACAGTGGGTGGACAGCGATGAGAGCCCCAAGGTTTTTGCGAAGCCGGAATTGCACCAAAAGAAAGTAATGGTGACAGTATGGTGGTGTTCGCTGGGAATTATTCACCACAGCTTCCTCCCTCCCGGTGAATCCATCACGGCAGAGAAGTACTGCATTGAAATTGAAGAAATGATGAAAAAGTTGAAGGATATCCGGCCGGCCTTGGTAAACCGAAGGCGAGTTCTCCTTCTGCACGACAATGCTCGCCCCCATGTAGCACGAATGACGTTGCAGAAATTGAATGAGCCGGGCATTGAAACTCTACCACATCCTACGTTTTCTCCCGACCTCTCCCCAACAGACTACCATTTCTTCAAGCATCTTGGCGACTTCTTGGTAGGGAAAATATTCAAATACCAACAGGATGCCGAAAGTGCCTTCGAAGATTTCGTCAATTCCAGAACTTCTGATTTTTATGCTACTGGGATAAAAAAGCGTGTGTCACGTCGGCAAAGATGTGTAGAATCAGAAGGTTTTTATTTCGATTAATAAACTTGCCTACAGGCCGCCTATATTAACTGTTTAAATTTACAGTGGTTCAGTGCCATTTATTTCGTTACAACCTAATATTTTACTGATACCTTTTAAAAATTTTATAATATAGACGATGTTTTTTAAGATTTTTTAATATATAACTAAGCATCATAACAGCACCACTTATATTTTAGGAAGACATACTTGTGGGAATCGGGCTTAAGAGACGGTGCTGTCTTTATTGCGCATCGCAATATGTTCGGTCTTCAGCTTCAGGCGTAATTCATCAAGTGGCGTTTCTTCTGAACTCCGGCTAGCTAAGACTGATTGTTCCAGTAGGTGCAGGCGAAGGCCATTTAAGCCCGTTAAGCCGGTCTTCTTTCAATTCTCGAAGAGGACTTTGCCCTTTACAAAGACGTTGCATTATATTACAGCATTAAGTGTCGTTTAGCGTGCGCGCGACGCGCGACGCGACGCATTCGTAGTGGCCAAACTGATTGAGCGACGCGATTGATCAATTCGGCCACCACACATGGCATCGCGTCGCGCGTCGCGCACACACTAAACGACCTCTTAGGAGAGAATAAGAATTGTCAGCTTCAGAGGCTTGCCTACAGTAAAAACACTAGCGTTTTAACATGGCTATTACTATTTGGAATTAAAATGGTATGCTTGACCCTTCCGGTAAGTTACTTAAATCATGTCATTTTTACGTACAGAGAACAAACTGTGAATGAAAGCAATGTGATATTATGGATCAATCGCTAGAGGCGCCATCTCCTAGTCATCAGAAGCTTTCGTTGAAGGGAGCCCACGAGAAACGGTAACAATGCATCAATTATTTAGTTCATAAAAAAAAACTCAGACGCCTCAAGATGGTTAGAATTTTTCCTGTTCTGGAAAATTTGGTATTGGGTATTTCTGGTATTTGTTTGAAATTGTTTTGCTCAGCAGCCAAAATAAGTGCTACAATATTATAATATTTTTCTGAGAAAAACAATAAATAAAATTTTTCATATGCAAAAAAAGCAGCAATCATTTAGTGCACTAAAAAAAGGATCGCGCCCTGCACTAGATATGCATTCTGCGACTATTATTTGATTGGTAGTGCAAATGCTGCTTACATGAAGCATCCAGTTATTTTTGCGATATCGTTTATAGGTGTGAATCTCCATGCATACAGAAATTTGGCACTATTGTACTTTCACAACTCCACGGGTCGAGGAGAGGTCGAAAAAAATTTTTTTGCCCAAGCTTCGTCGAAGGGAGTTATTTGGGGTGCTGATTACGAATCTGACATCCGTTTTTCGTTTTGCGCTGGAGTACGGTAGCTTACGGTAGGTACGGGTGACTAAGGCTGCCAAGGTCATGATTACCGATTTCGCCCAAACTTCGCCTTGGGAGGTTATTTGGGGTGCTGATCACGAATATGACATCCTTTTTTCGTTTTATGCTGGAGACTTCTCCTCGACCCTTGGAGTTGTGAAAGTACAATAGTGGCAGGAATTTTATTATTCATCGAAGAAATACCACTAGAACAACTGTATGCTCCATGCTTTAAAAAATTAATTAAAAATTGATCATAGGGTCCTTAGCTAGGGCATGTACAGTGTCTTTTTTTAGCACTAGAAATGCACTATTTAAAACAAGTATTAAACCGTTATTTTTCTTCAAAGAATAAGAATCAGGTTTTGAAGAAATTGTTCATTTATTGGGTAAGTGAAATAAAGCCACAAAGAAAGTCACAGTAAACTTTCCTTGAAAAGAAATTATTCTAACCGTCCTGAAGTCTCTAATTTATTGTGTTAGAAAGAGATTTGAAAAACGATTCCAGATTTCTAGATTTTGAAGACGTTCATTTTGATTTTAGAACTGCCAAGTTTGTTTAGCCGAATGTCCAATTTGCTATAAGAGATATGTATGTATAAAGTGATAGTCAAAAACTGAGGAATATGGGCCGTTTTTCGTGACAGTAGAGTAGTTCGAATTTTGTGTCATGAAACGGTATAGCTTGAATTTCAAGAATTGTCAAGAATTCTCAAAAATAAAATGATAAAAATTGAAAAATTAAGAATTAATTCAATTTGGAAATACATCAAAGCTTAGGGAAGCAGTTCTTAAAAAAAAATCAGGAAATTAGTAATGAAATACTGACATGAAACCTTTGCACGATGTATGAAGCTAGCAGGTTTGTTGTTCAGCGTAAGACGATTGGGCAAGGGCACCACGGGTACCAGATAGCCACAAATCTGCCCTTACCTTTTAATGTGCCACACGCCACACGCGAATATTTCGTCCTTCATCTGGTGACGGAACGCCTTTGAAGCATAAATTAAGTCGTCAACACGGCAAGAAATCACATGAACTGAGTTCTGAAATATGAACGATGCGAGCGCGGAATTCGTCACAACATCGCATGCTGAAGCGCATATGTTCAGAACGCATATTGCGATGCGGACGGAATCTTTTTCGTTCGTAGTGGAGAGTGCAGCTTTTATGTTGTTTCGCCACATTGTGTTGGAACATGAAGAGATCTGCTATAGTTGTGCTCTCGAAATGTTTTCGAATATTCGAGTGGCTTCGAGTGCATAAAAATTTCGAATATTCGAATTGAAATGTATTCGAAAAAGGTGCGTTTTCTGAGTATTCGAATTCCAATACGTTCCAAAACCGCAATTTTTGAACATTCGAACTCGATTATTCAAATTCGAATAAAAATCATTCGAATGCCTATTTGATCGAATAGGTTATTCGAGCACAACTATAATATGTACGATGCTCTAGGTTCGTACTATTGGGTTGTTCGATAATTAAAATCGTTTTTTTTTCATTGATTTCAAAGTGAATTTGTTTATAATAACAGCAAACAATAATTGGCATGTTGACCATTTTGTTGGATGATCTTTAGCCATCATTCAGCAGGTTGAAAAATTCCACGTTTGAAGAAGCCTTGGTTCTTATTGGGTTAATCGAAAAGTGTTGCAACACATTACACTACTGTCTGTTAAATTAGTTAAAGCTCTTACAGTATTGATTTTGTGTAGTGACGTCACAGCACGTTCTAGAAGCTTCATAAAGCGTACTATATAATGCCTCGTCGAGTGTGAATACAGCGACAATGTCAACGATAAGCAGAAGCATCCTACGACCTATCGTCTACTACGAACTTCTGCAAGGCCATTCCGTAAGGACTGCAGCCTCCAACGCTTGCGCTGCGTTCAAGGAGGAAGTCATTCACTATTCCACAGTGGCCCGTTGGTATCAGCGCTTCAAGGCTGGAGATGTCTCTCTCGAAGGTCGACCTCGTTCCGGACGCCCCTCTGTTGTTCCTGCTCGTATAGGAGACTTTTCGATGGCTTCTTGCCTGCGTTCCGACGAGGCCGAATCGCTCATCCCACCCAGCTTCCGTTCCCTATGCTTTATTGGTTGTGCCGGTACCAGCAGCATTTTCTTCATTTCCGTCGTTCTCTCGTCAGCGTCGCTTAGCACGTGGATATCGCGCTCGAAATTGCCGGCGTTCTCTTCTCGTCGGTCTCCGTCCGTTTCCAGCGATGATCGTCCGTCCAACGCCTGTCACAGATGTCCGCTGCACTGGAGCGTCTTCTGGCCACAGAGGCTCAGTGCCACTTCAGGTCCAAGCTCAAGTTTTTGCGTGCACTTATGGCCATCCATATTATGTGACTAATGCATATGATTAGCGGCACAAAGCACTGATGAATTATGGGAGGCCAAAAGGTGGACGGGTGGTGGTAGTCGTCGGCAAGCAGTGCTACTCACTGGCCTTCTAGAATCGAATGCACAGCAGTCTCTTCTTCAAAAATGATTTTTATGCCTTCTTTTGGATATGCTAGAGCTTCATGCTTTTTCTCGTTATTTAGAGCTCGAGTATACAAAGTAGCACCTATGTAATAGGTTGAAAAAAAGTATTTTCATTTTTTTGAAAAATTTAGTACTTCACAGCTACAATATCAAATCAATTGAGATGAACTTTATTTTGTTCCACTACACTTCTCCAAAGACCGGGTGGTTTTCTAGTTCCTCTCGCTCAAAGGACTGCAGTTCTGGAGTCGTACCATTGCTGAATCCAATTTTTGACGTCTTCATCCGTTTCAAAATATTTCTCTCCAATTTCTTGCTTGATCACGGAACAGATGGCGGTCGGTAAGGGCGAGGTTAGGGCTATACGGTGGATGTGGGATTACCTCCCAGCCCAGCTCCTTTATTGTTTCTCTTGTGAGTCTTGCAACATGTGGTTTTGCACTGAGTGTCTGACAGGGCATGCGGAATCCAAGCTCCAATTTTCCATGGAAAGCCAAGACCCTTCAGATGGATTCCCACTATCCTATGAGACATCTCGAGCTTCTCTGCCAGTTGACGTGTCGTCTGCCTATTATCGGTACGAAGAAGATGGAGCAGTTCAGTGTCGTCCAATTCAACCCAAAGAGACGAATCGGATGGTACCAACCGTTTCTCAAAAAAACCTCAAATTAGAGGAATTGTGAGCACGCAGCAGTTTTCGACGGTTTGCGACCGACAACTCGTCCGCGGCCGCCCTTCGCAATGGAGCCCAAGTTTTCAATTTCGGACATTTTCAAGGTCCCATATGAAATATGTATATCGAACGATAGAGCTCGAGCTCATGAGCTCAAGTATGCCCTTGGTTTTTCAAATGGGTGAATTTTGGGTGAGTATTATCAAAAATACGGCGTCTATTCAATAGACGCTTCCGGTACTGTAGATAGCAGAGGAGCCCAAATTTTTTTACAATAAAACTGTAGATATCGTACATATCATATTCCAAGGCTCTGCAGCAGAATAAGCTCAAAACGTGGCTATATTGAATCTTATTTTGCAATAGTCCAGTAGCTTGTTTAGCGTAGCCAAGATTGGTACAAGGCTTTATTTCGGCTGACGTTTCGGCGTTGTCGCCTTCTTCAGAGCCTGGAAAAGTCGAAGTCATTTGAGAAAAGCCGTGCATGTTGACACCACACTAGTGTCAACATGCACGGCTTAACCGTCTCACAGGTGATGGAGCTCCTCAAGGAGTGTTTGCAGTGCAACATATTCCGGTGGGCGGGTGAGTACTACAAGCAGATCAGAGGTCTCGCCATGGGCCAAAGACTTGCTCCAGTTCTCGCAGTAGCATTCATGTCCAAGGTGGAAGGCCCCGTTCTAGAACGAATGCCTACCATTTACTGCCGCTACATTGACGACTGTTTCGTCATCTGTCCAACTCAGCTTGAGATGGACACGTGCTTTGACTTACTAAACCGGCAGTCACAACACATCAAGTTCACACGTGAAAGGCCTACGGAGAACTGGCTCGCATTCCTCAATGTGCAGGTTTATCTATCCGATGGGATATACAGGACCAGGTGGTACCGCAAGCCGACAAATAGGAACATCATTATTCATTGCACTTCGGCTCACCCAACCAGCATGAAAAAGGCAGTCGTCCAAAACATGTTCCACACTGCTCGCGCGGTCTCGTCTGAAGGCGCTGAAAGGTCCTGCTCGATGGATTTGGCTCGCAGCATTGCGATACAAAACGGATACACTCCTACTGGCGGGGCTAGTGGGAGGTACCGGCTATCAGCCATCGTAAGAGGCCAACAGGACGACCGGTCGAAAGTGACATTCTGCGTCCCTTTCATTTCGGACCAATTGACTGCAGCAATACGTGGCTGCATTCAAAAAGCAGACCTGCAAGACGAAGTAAGAATCATAGCAGTACCTCCTACAAATCTGAAAGGGCAGCTGGTCCGAAATCGTCTGTACGACCGACTGTGCACAACACCATCGTGCGTTATTTGCCCTTTCGGAAGGGAGGGAGACTGCCTTATGTCTGGGGTAGTATACCTCATTACATGCTTGGAATGCAGGGAAGAGTATGTGGGGGAAACAGGAAGACCCTTGTGTGTAAGGGTCAAGGAACACTTGGATGGGTTGCGCAGGTCCCACGTCTCAACTCCCCTGGGCGAGCACCGGGTGCGGCGGCATGCAAACAGCTGTTTTGGGGTGGAGGTCAAGATCCTTGCGCGTGAAGATGAGATTTCGGCGCGCCGAACTCTCGAGGCGCTGTACATTGCGGCGAGGTCCCCCCAAATCAATAGGAAGGACGAGTGCTTGGCTGTGACCCAGGAGCTGGCGCCGTACGTCGCCCTGTGTGGGTTTTGACCTCTGGGTCATGACCCGTTAGGTCCCTAAGGCATGTGGTCCCAAGGGCTCTATGTCATTCACCCATCTTCCGTTCAGCTAGGGTGTCAGTGGCTCATTTGTCCACTCATAAAGGTTAGCCTTTTACTGACTTTATACGTTGTCGTTCTCTTGGTCTCTTAGCCTTTTGGATGTGCTCCTGCAGAATGAAATGGCATTTGGGAGGGTAGTTTCTCAAATGACTTCGACTTTTCCAGGCTCTGAAGAAGGCGACAACGCCGAAACGTCAGCCGAAATAAAGCCTTGTACCAATCTTGGCTACGCTAAACAAGCTACTGGACTATTGCAACATCAAAGATGCCAAGGTTCATCGAGAGTCGAACATGGAATGAATCTTATTTTGTTCTACATCTTTCTTGGCGCTAAAAAATCCTTCAGAGGTGTTAGGTGTACATATTTCATCGTGATCTTCTGTTACGATCGTCGTGCTGATGTTCGATCTTTCTGTAAAGGCGACATTGGTGAATATTTTCTTGCTAAGGGCTGTTGGCAGAATGTTCATTTTAGAATAGCTCAATTAGAGCAGTTGGTCTTTTTCATGGCATTAGAAATTTTAAAAAATCTGATACTTTCGATGGAGTGTGATGGCATCAGCAAACTCCTCTGATACCACTCGTTCTTCACACCTCATAAAAAATTTCCCGTGCTTGGAAACAGTTCGAATCCTTCGTTCTTTTAAAATTAAGTTGTCGAATTCTAGGGTTTGACTACAGAGCAGATGCCAGTTACAAAGGGGTATTCTTAACTAGAATTGGAACAAATGAAGTGACGACTGATCTTTACTTCCGTTAGAGAGATACCGTGTTATCACAAGCCTTCGGTTTTTTGAAGGAAGGCTGCATTTGCCGCCACCTTTTGTTGCTTTTCGTTATGCTCTAAAATGTCACTTTTTTCTGCATCAGCTATTATACATAGATCCGACTTGTAGCCCAATCTGTGCCCTTCCGCAGTAATGCCTTGAATTCTTTCATTCCCGCTTTCTTATTTGCGATTGACCATCATCGGCGCTTATGGAACTCACCTACCTTCTTCTTACTTGAAGCCGTCTCTTGGCTTCTGTCGGACAGGCGGAGTGCCGAATTGGATAGCCGACTTCGCTGTTATTCTTGAGAAACATATGTATTGCGGTGGTCGGGTAGTAGCGCAGTGGTAAGATGCGCGTGTCGGCTATGGCGTGCACGCGAGTTCAGGTTCTTGGTTCGGGTTTGCCCCCTCGGCCAGCCAATCCTAACTCTTCCGCGATCTGTGAACTGCTACCAGACATGTCTGGAAAAGGTAAAATGCTGACTTCCCCAGCTGGCCTTAGCAAGCCATTGAATAGGCCAAGCAATCAGTTAGCCTCCACGACATCCCGTTGGAGTAGAATGCGTGGCGCATCCCAAAATGGAATGGCTTGTTGTTTTTTATCCGTCACCTTTTATGTATTGCAGTCAGCCACGTTCACGAAAACAATCCGACAGGTATAAGCTGGATTCCTGCTTTCCTCTGCAGTGCAGCGTTGTAGCGAAGACGCACCGTGAGGGTGCGGGAACGCGTCGTTGCTCTTACCGCAACCGTGGCACCCAATCATGCACATCATGCACCGGTTCAGCCGCACGGGCATGGCACATGATTGGCTGCCGCGATTATGGTAATAGCAACGGTACGTTCCCTTTCCCTCGCTGCACGTTTCCATATCCCAGCGATGAGTCCTCGCGACATGTACCGACTTGACGAGGAGCGTTCAGTAGGGTTTCAGAATTGTGACGCTGCAACACTTCCAGGCTGGAATTTCATGTTTTTTTAATGTAGAAATACCTTTTGTGGACAAGTAACGTCAGTCACCGAAGATGAGAATAATTCAACAAGAGTGCCTAACATTCTTCATGAGGGTTAGATCGACTCGTTCTGACGCCCAACTCGATCGCAAAGTGCGTGCAAATACGTATGCAAATATTTGTTGAATTTGTGTTCGAAAAATTGAATTTGGCAAAACTGATTTGCGACCCGAAGTTATAACCTTTAAAATCAGTTAGCTCAATCTGCTGTTATAACATCTCGCACTGTAAGAAGCTGCTTAAGATGTGCTTCGCCAACGCTTTCGACATTAGACTGTGTCGAGTGCTTCAACTGTGAAATTGTTGCCTTCGTGGAAACCTACCGGCGTTTTTCTGCCTCTTTCGTTTGTTTCCGAGACCAACTTTTTTACTGCGCGCTAGTAGGTGTCGTGTCTAATATTTTTTAGAATTTTCATTGCTTTGACCACTATGAGTTCGAGCCGGAAGTATTGGCTTGGAGCACCTGAAGCGTAGTGTGCCGAAGGGCAGTGCACTAGATACGGCTGCTGCTAATGCTGAACAGTGAGCAGCCAAGGAAAGCACCAAAGAAGGCTCTACGCTTTCACCCATTTCATAGAGCAGCTGAGGCCCTTCAAAAACGTGAGAATTCGTTGACGCTGCTGAATCTAAATGACTATGATTCCTGAAGATAATGTAGACTCTCTCCCAATCTAGGATGCAGTGAGAGGAGTTCATAGTGCTTGCAATCAGTGATCTCGAAGTATTAGGTTGTCCCATAAGTCCCGCCGTTTTTTTTTCAACGATTCACTGCAGATCTCGCCGGCGGTCTCTTGCATAGCGCTTCATAGCTTTCGGAAGAAAATGAATTGCTCTATCAGAGCATGTATTGCATTTCTTTTTTCATCATGAATTTTGTCAATTTTTAGGTCGTTGAAGTGAAAAGTGAAAAAGTGAAGAAGTAGCCATTTGCGCACTTGTTCTCTCCGCTTAGGTTTGTAATTTTTTGCGCAGTTTTTTATAGCACTTGGAAGACAATGTTCTGTACTACAATAATATATGTTGGTCCTATTTTTTCACTTGTCCTTTATTGATTTTTAAGCCATCAAATTGGGAATTCCGACTTTTCCGTCCGAATTTTCGCCAAAACTCCGGTTCTGTTGTTGGACTTTTTTGCTTGGTGTTATATGTCGTTTGGAAGAGGATGTCTTGCTCAGTAAGAATTTGTGTCGCGTTTATCGGCTTACGCTGATTTCTGTCGAATATCAACAAGTGAAGAAGGAGAAGGAGTTGTTGGTGAAGACGATTTCTCTCTTTTTGGCATTTTGTTGATATTCAAAAGAAATCAATAAACGCGACACAAATTCTTATAGAGCAAGACATTTTCTTTCGAATGACATATAACACCAATCCAAAAAGTCCAACCACAGAGCAGGAGCTGTCGACAAAAATAACCATCCTCCTTCGGACGTCCCAATTTGATGACCTAAAAATCAATAAAGGGCAAGTGAGAAAATAGGACCAACACATATTCTTGTAGTGCAGAACATTGTCTTTCAAATGCTATAAAAAACTGAGCAAAAAATTACAAACGTAAGCGGAGAGAACAAGTGCGCAAATGGCTACTTTTTCACTTTTTCACTTTTCACTTCAACGACCTAAAAGTTGACAAAATTCAGGATGAAAAAAGAAATGCAATTCATGCCCTGTTAGAGCAAATCATTCTCTTTCGAAAGCTATGCAGCGCTATGCAAGAGACCGCCGGCGAAATCTGCAGTGAATCGTTGAAAAAAACGGCGAAGACTTATGGGACAACCTAATATAAAAGGACAACCTGAAATTTGTATTTAAAATCTCCATAATCATCGTCCTTGAAACACCCATGCGACGATTCTTCCTGTACAAGGTCGATAGAAATGCATTTGGGCACTACTATCCAGCTTCTGGCTGGAAGAACCGTCGTTTTTCGACTTCTTGTAACATCCAACAATGCGATTTTCTACCGCAGCGCAGGAAGCGGTCTCTGTCAGAACAACCGGTTCATTCTCAGGTTTGGGTGCAGAGATGTCCATAGGGTGTAATTAGTGAAGACGCAGCTCGTTTACGAGCGCCCTCTGGTACTTCGGGAAAATGAGTGCTCAAAATTTAGGCCGAACAAAATTAATTCAGATAGTCCTCTTCAATATGATCTGATTTCTGGAAAAATTTCTTAGGAAGGATGAAAATGAATGGCGTTACGGCAAATGAACAAAAACAACGCGGATGACGCGCCTACCGCGCTCTTTTTCCAATCCTTATGGTGGGTATTGTATACCACTTACAGGGATCTATTCTATTAGGTTGTAACGAATTAAATGCCACTGGCTCGCGTCATTTCTTGGCGCGTCTTTACGCGTTTGATCAAGAACAAACCGTAACATGTGGCATATCATTTAGAAGCCCAAACTTTGCTCTACCGGTGTGTACCAAATTTTCTATGTAAAAGTGGGAAAACTTTAGAGTTTTATTGACTTTTTTGCAGATGGACAAAAGGGTAATCCGAGGCATTTACTTGTATGAATTCAAGCTGGGCACTGCAGCTAAGGAGGCGGACGAGAAGATCAACGCCGCATTCGGTCAAGGATGTTCCACAATTCGGACGGCGTATCGTTGGTATCAGAAGTTCCGGAATGGAGATGAGAGCTTGGAAGAACATGAAGGTCGTGGGAGGCATAGTGATGTTGATGAGGACAAGCTGAGAGATGTGGTAGAGGAGGATCCACACAAAGGTACCAGGGAGATAGCGAAGGTTCTTGGCGTCAGTCACAACACAGCTGCCCGGCATCTGAAGGAAATTGGAAAGACCAAAAAGCTGGAAAGATGGGTGCCTCACGAGCTGTCTGAGAGCAAAGAAACCGACGATATGAGATCTCGTCCGCACTGCTTCTACGGAACGAAACGGACCCATTCCTTGATCGCATCGTAACCTGTGACGAGAAATGGATAATGTACGACAACAGGCGACGACCGGCACAGTGGGTGGACAGCGATGAGAGCCCCAAGGTTTTTGCGAAGCCGGAATTGCACCAAAAGAAAGTAATGGCGACAGTATGGTGGTGTTTGCTGGGAATTATTCACCACAGCTTCCTCCGTCCCGGTGAATCCATCACGGCAGAGAAGTACTGCACTGAAATTGAAGAAATGATGAAAACGTTGAAGGATATCCGGCCGGCCTTGGTAAACCGAAGGCGAGTTCTCCTTCTGCACGCCAATGCTCGCCCCCCATGTAGCACGAATGACGTTGCAGAAATTGAATGAGCTGAGCATTGAAACTCTACCACATCCTCCGTTTTCTCCCGACCTCTCCCCAACAGACTACCATTTCTTCAAGCATCTTGGCGACTTCTTGGTAGGGAAAATATTCAAATACCAACAGGATGCCGAAAGTGCCTTCGAAGATTTCGTCAATTCCAGAACTTCTGATTCTTATGCTACTGGGATAAAAAAGCTTACGTCACGTTGGCAAAGATGTGTAGAATCAGAAGGTTTTTATTTCGATTAATAAACTTGCATTCAAGCCGAGATATTAACTGTTTAAATTTACAGTGGCTCAGTGCCATTTATTTCGTTACAACCTAATACTACCTGTCAAGGACGTTCGCGACTTAGACTTTTTGATATCGCACAACGTCGATTTCAAAAATCACTACAGCGCACTCGTGAAGAAAGCAAACTATAAGACCTATTTGTTGTTTATGATTCTGCGTACGGATAACCCCAAATTACTTTTACAAGCTTACAAAACCTACGTTCGCGCGATAGTGGAGTTTGGTATAATAGTATGTAATCCATTTAAAAAGAAAGACATAGAGCTGCCAGAAAGCGTCAAAATTTTTTTTACTTGGAAGCTATATATGAGATGTTTTGAAAAAGATTATAACGCCGTTCCTAACGGCATTAGGACAGCCAGGGACCTTGACCTTCAGCCCCTTCAGAACAGACGTAGGAAAATAGATCTGATTATGGTGTTTAAAATTCTGACAAAAAAATTTAAATTGACCCCAGTAATCTTTTTTTTGGTGCACCACTGACGACGTGAGGAAGCGGAAGGCTCAGACTTTATATTCCTGTGGCAAAATCCCAGATTAGGTCAAACTTCTTTACGTACAGAAACTTACGGGAGTTCAACAAATTACTTAGTGAAGAGGAAGATATCCTAGGACTATCTGTTCAGGCTTTTCAAAATTTTATTATTTGTAAAATGTATGGCTAAATTTGGTGGATGCTACTTTGTTCAGATTTGTATGTCAATCAGTTGAAGTTGCCTATTTTATTCTAACAAATCTAACTAAATTCTCTTCTCCTCTCCGTCTCCTCATATTGGTTTTTCTAAGTGTTACTGTTTTGTCTGATGTTCGTCTCTCACACGTCTTTTTCTGCTTATCACGTGCGTTTATGTTACACGTCAATAAATAAATAAATAAATAAATAAATAAACAAATATGTAGGCTGGATGTCTCATTGCACATACCAGAAAAATCGGTACAAGCAGTGTTGCCCAATATTCAGGGACAGAACAGACATGTTCGTTCATTAAATTCTTTTTCATTCTTTTCCATTTTTAGAAGCAGCGTATACTATTTTTTGCGTGTCGCTTGCGCAATATTCATTACGCCTCTCTCCAATTTCTGCCTATGAGTTTTTCACGATCTTAATTCTTAAAGAAAAAATTCCTCAATATTTAGGATCAAAAGAATGGGAAGCACTAAGACTGTATTATATGTTTTTGTCTCTATAAAGGAAAAAATTAAGGATAAAGAACGGCGTTACTCAATCCCTTTAGGGATGCGCCACGCATTCTACTTCCAAGAGATGTCGCGGAGGCGAAATGAATACGTATTTTGCCATAAAATGACTTGCAGTGGCTATCCGATGAACAGGTGAACGCTCTGTCCTTCCCAGACACGTCTGGTACCAATTCACCGACCCCGGAGGGATGGAAGGCTTGGTTGGCCTGGGCGGAAAATCCGAACCAGGAACCTGGTATCGGGTGCACACGTGACAGCTGACGCCTCTTCCGACTGCGCTACCACGCACCACTCCGGATTTGAACATCAAATATTCCTAGCTGCGAGCCTAGAACGGAGGGGTAGGGGGGGGGGAAAGAGGTGGGATACCGTCTATTTATTTCACACCTGGCAATGTTACTCTAGCCAAAACAGACATTAGCTACTTGTATAGTCGTTGTTCAAGCGTAAGTCTCCATTTAAAGCCTTTTGCTACGAGCCTGGCCTGGGCGGGAAACCCGAACCTGGAACCTGGTATCGAGTGCACGCGACAGCCGGCACCTCCGACTGCGCTACACGCGCCCAAAGAAACCAGGAAAATATATTCATCGATTTATATAAATAATAGTTAAATATTGTAGTTTTTGAGATCGTCTTCCTTGTCGAAGGCAGTACCCCTCATTGGTTGGACAGGGTGCAGAAGGGGTGGAAATCAGTTGGTGTGAGGTCCGGAGAGTACGGTGGTTGCTGAAAAGCCTCCCATTCGAGCTCTTGAAGTGCGGCTTTTGCGACTTATGCAGCCTGCTGTGGTCGTGAAGGAGTATGGTCAGGCGCACCTAGGCTGCCAATTTTCGGCAAATTTCATCGAGTGGAGATGGTTGAGAACTGTTTTTTGTTTGCAGTTCATTTTGCCATTTAATTCACATCTTGTTCGGCGACCGTTCTCTTCCAAAAGCTGCTTGAGACGCTCTTCGTAGATTTCTGAAGGTCTTCCGCTACTAGGGCCATCGTTGAGATCAAAGTCCTGTCATTGAACTTCGCAAACCATCTCCCTGCCGTAGACTCTCCCATGACACCTCCATTCGTAGATATCCCGGGTGCATCGGCTGTTTTTCATCACGACAAAATGCAAAGAAAAGCTAGTGTCGAAGTTCTGATTATTGCCTCCTGGGTATTCTATTTTTAAGCCAAAAAAAACACAAAAACCTAAATTGCCTGTATAATGTTGTCATATAATCTGTATCTATCGTGTATAATTTTAATAATATTCATAATTATTATTATTGCTTAATTTTAATTGATCATAATTCTCGTTTAAACAGCTCCGGTAGTGTAAGGCGTAGCATTGCTGCCCGGAATACAGATGGTGCGAGTTCAAGTCCCGCTTGGCGCAAGAGTTTTGGTCGCAACAGAACATCCTGTAATAACATACATATAACCTCTTTACCAGTTGCTTCAGTCTTAAACAAATGTGTTAAAAAACAAAATTAGTCTGAATGACCAATAGCACAGTTTTGCAGAGCGAAAAAATTTGTTCGAATAAATACAAAGAGTTTGTCAGACAAAAATCAAATCGAAACAAATGACTAAATAAATAGAGCTTTTCGAAGAAAACGCTAAGAACTTACGTATTCCTTATCCTAGTATATTCCTGATATGGCGATTTGTATAGTGAATCTCCTAATGGATAAAGGCCGGCGTTACTCAACCCCTCCTAGGATGCGCCACGCATCGTACTTCTACGAGACGTTGCGGAGACGATTTTTTGAATGCGCATTTGATCATGCGATAAGTCATGGGAGTCAACCGATAAACAGCTCAGTGCTTTATCCTTTGCAGGCAAGTCTAGTAGGAATTCACCGACCCCGAAGGAATGAAAGGCCTGGTTGGACTGGGCGGGAAATCCGAACCAAGCTATAACCTGCTATCGGGCACGCGCGACAGCCAGCACCTCTTCCGACTGCGCTACACGCGTCTGTGCAGAAAAAGTACTCTCTAGTAAATACAAGCAGTTTGTCAAACGAAAATCACATGGTTCAAATAGAATTCTTCGAAGGAAGCGCTACGAACTCATTCCTCAATCTAATAAAATCACACAAAGACAACGTTTATTAAATTGTGATCTGTACAAAATCAGCAGCCGCGGATAGCACTTAAAAATGTGTATTCAACCTATTCAGACGTTAAACTTGAGCGAAGTAAAATGAATGACGCGGTGCTTCTTACGCAACCGATGCGCTGTCAAATCTTTTATGTTCGGCCTAACGTGGCGTGTGACCTGAAGGACGGATCTTTCGTCTTCTTTTTCTCCTCCCGCGTCACGTCGTGACTTCCTCCGATTCTGTTCCCAAGAAACACTCTCTTATTATGATCTCTCTGCAGTGGGACATAATTTGATTCCTTCCGCCGAGATTATGTGAGCGTGTCCGCGTGTGTGCTTGTGTGTATGTGTGGACCCCTGGCTCAGTGACTCCACTTCAAAGCCGAATCGACGTTCGTACTCGTTCTGATGTGTGTTTTGTTTGGTGGCGTGGCTAAAGCATCCAGAGGATTCTGGTGTGTACCCCAGTCTATGTATAAGGCGCTCGTTTGCTCAAGTTTGTGGTCCACACTTGGACATTTTTGATTGTATTAGGGTGGTGCAAAAATAAAGGCAGATCTGATTTTTTGTATACTTTGTTAAGCTGCTTATATACAGCAGCATGTAGCATTAAGATTCTGAAAATCTCTAAGAAGACACGGTCCACTGTTTGAAGTTTGAAAGGGCAGAAAATTCTCTACCAAATAGCTAAAGTACGTTCAAAAAATACGATGTAGTCTTGATAGGCTGTTCACCAAGATTTTAAACGGCTCTATTCCGACTGACATTCCTGGAACCTTGCCTTCTTCGGAGCCTGAAAAAATCGGAAACGTGAATCTTTCATGAATCACCTGTCAGGTCAGGTCAAACCCCTTTCACTGACCCTGTCTCTATTTTCCTTAAGAAAATGACTTTGTAATTTTAAACGATCATTGGACGAGTAGCGTTGTGAACTTTTCAGTTGTGTTCCTAATTCTGCTCGCTGTATGTGGGGTGCGAATGAATGATTGATAACCATTTTAGGCTCCTTAGCTTCACAGAACTTAGAAAAGAAACGTCAGCATTCAATGTTCGACAGCGGCCATCTGGAGCCTACGATTTCAATTCCTCGATTTGATTAGAAGATGCCCAGCGATAAATCCGAAAACTCTAGCAAATGTAGTACAGGTCTAGGCCAGACGATCAGCTCCAGAGGGAAGCCTTTGATGTATTAAGATGAGCCTCTTTGCTCCATAGGCCTGCAAAACGACTCTGTGACCGGAGATGATTTTCGTAGTGTCTACAAATTACCTCCAAAGCCAGCTGAATATGGCGACCATTTTCCATAGTCGTAAGCATACGTGGCAAGCTGATGTTACTCCTTCATCGAATGAAGTGATGGAAGAATTTGCATTACCTATACTTACTTTACTTTGATACTTTGATGGTCCTTTTGTCGGCTGGAGGTCTTCTCAGCGGGGACCACAACTCTTCCAGACCGCTCGATCTCTGGCTGTTTGCATCCAGTGAGGCAGACTCCGCTCTCTGAAAGATCTTGAGAATGAGTCTGCCCATCGCGTTGGCGGTCGTCCCAGTGGTCTCTTATGGTCTCTCGGGAGCCATTCTGTGACACGGAGACTCCATCTATCGTCCTTTCGTCGAAGCAGGTGTCCGGCCCAGCGATATTTGGACTTCTTCATGTAATGCAGCGGGTCTGCTAATTGCGACTTCTCCCGTAGCTCCTAGCTTGGTAGGCCTTCTTGCCATTGCTGACGAGGCTTGTCCCCAGAAGACATCTCTCCAGTGCACGATGCGTAGTTTGCATTGCTCTGGCGATTGTCTTGTTGTCGGGTCAGGTTCCCGTCGCGTAACACATCACAGGCAGTACAGAAGCGTTGAATATCGAGGCCCTGAGGCCGGGATCCTTGACCTGATCGGTGACTTCGCGAATCGAACTGAAGGCTGCCCATGCTGCGCGTCTCCTGCGGGCGATTTCAGGAGCGAGGTCGTTATCCGTGTTCAGCTCTCTTCCCAGATAGACGTAGGAGTCGACCTGTTGTAGAGCGACTCCATTTAACCTTACGAGTCCCGTGTCACACCACTGGTTGACCATAAATTGTGTTTTGGACATATTCATGTCCAATCCAATCTTCATACCTGCCACATTGAGCTCGTTCAGCATTTCCTCGACTTCTGCCGTGCTAGTAGAGATGAGAACAATATCGTCGGCGAAGCGAAGGTTGCTGATCCGTTTACCGTCGACAAGGTAGCCTTTATCGTCCCAGTTCAAGCCCTTCATGGCATCCTGGAGTGCCGCTGTGAATAGCTTGGGAGAAATCGTGTCTCCCTGCCGTACTCCTTTCCCGATAGGAATTTTAAGCTTTCGATCGAACAGCTGGATGGTAGTCGATGTGTTCGAGAAGCACTCGTCGAGAAGTCGGATGTAGGGCGATGGTATACCAGCGTGCACAAGTGCGTTCAAAACGGCGTTGATTTCCACAGAGTCGAACGCTTTCCTGTAATCCACGAAGACAAGGACAAGTGGGAGGTGGTATTCGCGGCTCCTCTCGATGAGCTGTGAGACAGTCTGAGTATGGTCCATGCAAGAGAAATCCTTGCGAAACCCAGCTTGCTTCACTGGCTGATATTCATCCAATTCATCCAATCATTCGTGCATTACCTATAGTTAGAGGAAACCCAACTTCAGTGTTATCTATGTGGCTCAGCATTCATGAAAACGAGACAGAAGAGTTGTCTGGTGAATAATAATCTACAAAGGGCTGCTCTGTTTGGAAGAATCCTAGCGCCTGCCCTAGAGCAAGTCACGTCAGGCCAAGCCAAAGCCACCATGCCTCCTGTATGCCTCAGCGGAGTCAAGAAGAAATCGGATGCGTGGCGGATCCCAAAAGCCCTCATTCGCACCGGCCACCAACCTTGAGAGACACTCCAGAGACTGGAGGAATTCGTGCTTTACTGGCTCCTGTTCTGTCCTGTGGTCACTGTATAGTACTAGACTTGTCAGCCGAAGATAGATAAAACACCGACCTGTTCATCGGGTGGCCACCAGAAGGCCTAGATGTCCATCTGCGCGGAGCCGAGTTATGTGTTGATTCGGAGTGATCGCGAGAACTGGCACCTCCTCCAAAGCAAGTCAAGTCATGCCGGGTCAAGTCCATCGAATGCCTCCGAGTACCTCAGAAGAATGTCAAGAAGAACTAGAATGCGTGGCGCATTCCGAAAGCAGCTCATTCTTTCCGGCCATTAGGCTTCTGGAGGCCTTCGCGGGCTGGTGCTTCCTGTTCTGACCTGACAGCTTCTGCGTACTTGCCACGCTTCAACAGGTAGCAGCGACCACGTGGCAAGTCCGTTCGCCGGAAGAGCAGTCAGTCTTCGCCCGTGTCCTCCTTCTGAGCGGTCGAACCTCCGCCTTCTGACCGGCATAGGTGCAAGTCTAGAGTCGGCTGTCGCTTGCACTGCGATTTATTGCTCCTGGTTCGGGTCTCGCGCTGCGCTTGAAAACCAAGAATTTTACCCTTTGAGGTAAGTGAGTAGTTACAAATCTAGTCTGGAAGGATAAAACTCTAAGTTTCGCATCAGATGGCCACTGCAGGTCAGTGTGTATATCAGATATGCTCTCAGCAATCCTTTCAATCGAGGTTCCGGATTCAGATTTCCGCCCGGGTAATTCAAGCCTTCCATCACTCCTGCGTTGAAGGTGTAATACTGGATTTGTCTGGGAAGGATAAAACCTTGATTTGTCTATTGGCTGTCCCCCCATCTCAAGTCATTGTAAGGCCAAATACGCATTCAAATCGCCTCCACGACATCGCAAAGAGTTAAAATGCGTGGCTCATCTGGCAAGGAAATTGACTAACAGTGTGGACAGTATGGGAAATGGATGTAATTGGCAAATGCAAACTCACTATATCGGAGGTAATGTGGTAATGTTGTATTTGTTACGTACAATGACTAGCGGTAACCTGACTGGTATCAATGCAAAGGCCCCGAAGTAAAGAAGAACGTAGTTGGACTGGACGGGATCTGAATCATGCATCAATTGGAGATGATAACTAGAACCAGCGTGTCCTCAGGAGCAGGTCAGGACTGGCCAACACCTCAGCAGAGAATCAATAAGAACTCGGGATGCATGGCGCATCCTGAAACCGCTCATTGGCGCAGGCCACCAACCTTGTGGGACGCTGCGAAGGGTTGAGGCCCCTGAAGTGTTGTTGCTTCCTGTTCTGATCTGACAGCTTCTGCTAGCTGCACACACTTAAATCGGGTAGCAGAGACCACGTGGCAAGTCCGGTCGACGGAAGAGCAGTCAGTCTTTGCTCGTGTCCTCCTTCTGAGCGGTCGAACCTCCGCCTTCTGACCGACTTCGGTGCAAGTCTAGAGGGGGAGGAGTGCACACAGTATCCTTTCCATAAATGGTAACAAATTCTACGAATGTTACGAAGGAGAAGAACGGTGCCACCTCTATCCCCCATCCTAGACTTGCACCCCAGCTTCCTTTCCCGATCTGCACCACCGTCTCTTCTTTTTCTCGCTGTTATCGTTTCGTATTTTTTGCCTAATTAGTGTATTTTTTTAGTTACAACGTTATAACCATTTTGCCGTGCTGTTGTTCATCGGGTGGCTACCGAAAGGCTTAGTTGGTTGCCTGGGCGAGTCATACATCAATTCGGGATGATCGCGAGAACTAGCTCCTGCTCTAGAGCAAGTAAAATCAGGCGATGCCAAATCCACGGAATGCTTCCCGAATACCTCAGCAGAATGTGAAGAAGAACTAGGGTGCGTGGCGCATCCCGAAAGCCGCTCATTGGCGCCGGCCACCAACTTCACATAACGCTGCGAAGAGTAAAGGCTTTGGTGCATTCGTGCCTCCTGTTCTGACCTGACAGCTACTGCTTGCTGCACACGCTTCAACCGGGTAGCATCGACCACGTAGCAAGTCCCGTCGACGGAAGAGCAGTTGGTCTTCGCCCGTGTCCTACTCCTGAACGGTCGAACCTCCGCCTTCTGATCGACTTCGGTACAAGTCAGAGGGTGGGGTGGTTCATCCTGTATCTCTAGCTGTCGTGCGTAACGCTTTCCGCTTCGCTAGTCACTGTATGTTAATGCATTTCTATGAATGTTAAGAAGGAGAAGGCGGGTGGACCTCCGCTTCAGAATTGCACCCCGCCCTCTTTCACATTCTGTAACACTTTTCCGATTATCATCAACCTCCTTTTTTACCTTGATGCTATTATCTCGTGTTTTCTGCATAAATAGTGCAGATTTTCGCTTACAATATTATAACCGTCTTGTCATGTGTCCTTGGGCGCATCGTAGCGCAGTCGGAGGGGCGCCGGCTGTCACGTGCACTGCGATTTACTGCTCTTGCTTCAGACTTCACCCTGAAAAACCAAGCCTTCCATCTGTCCGAGGTCACTGTATGGTACTAGACTTGTCAGCCGAAGATAGATAAAACACTGACCTGTTCATCGGATGGCCACCGGAAGGCCTAGATGTCCATCTGGGCGGAGCCGAGTTATGTGCTGATTCGGAGTGATCGCGAGAACTGGCGCCTCCTCCAAAGCAAGTCAAGTCATGCCGGGTCAAGTCCATCGAATGCCTCCGAGTACCTCAGAAGAATGCCAACAAGAACTAGAATGCGTGGCGCATTCCGAAAGCAGCTCATTCTCTCCGGCCATTAGGCTTCTGGAGGCCTTGTCGGGCTGGTGCTTCCTGTTCTGACCTGACAGCTTTTGCTTACTTGCCACTCTTCAACAAGTAGCAGCGACCACGTGGCAAGTCCGGTCGACGGGAGAGCAGTCAGTCTTCGCCCGTGTCCCCCTTCTGAGCGGTCGAACCTCCGCCTTCTGACCGGCTTTGGTTCATGTCTAGAGGGGTAGGGAGTTCACCCTGTATCTTTCCCATAAGTGGTAGCTTTACCTTAATGTAACCCACCGTGCGTAACGCTCTCCGCTTTAGAAGTCTGTATTAATTCTCGGAGTGCTACGTAGGAGAGTGGGTGTGGACCCCTCACCCCGCTCTAGACTTCCACTCGGCTTCCTTCACCAATTCGCACCAGCGTCTATTTTTCTTCATTTTTCTTATTTTTCTTCATTTTCTTGCTGTTTGTACTTTGTGTTTTCTGCCTGGACTTCACAACATTGTAGCCGTCCAGCCTTCGCCTCAGCTGTTTTTGTGACAATCAGGTCTTCCGTCATTAAAGTGCAAAATGGTAATAATCAATTAATCAATTCAGTGCAATCCTAGTTGGGGGGGGGTGGGTCCTGACGACAATATTGCAACAAAGAAGAACGCAATAAATGAGCAATAACACGTCGTAAACAGTAAAACAAGCTGAACGTGAAGAAAGTTAAAAAGTTATAAATTTTAGATTTGCTTCGCCACCTACACATCTCCAGATGAACCTTTTTTGTTATAACACATCCCCAGTGGCTCGCTCAGTGAAGATGAATTTGTTATATTTTTTTGGACGTTCAAAAGTCAGTAGGATTAATTCAGCAAAATTAAATTTTGAATTAGAAAGAAAGGTGCTTTAAGAAATCTAATATTATAGTTTCAATTTTATAGTATAGAAATTAGTACAATGGTATAGTAGTTATATAGCAAGGATAAGGATAACAAGGACGGCGTTACTCAATCCTTTTTGGGATGCGCCACGCATTCTTCTTGTACGGGATGTTGTGGAGGCGATTTGAATGGGTATTTGGCCACACAATGACTTGCTGTGGCCAGCCGATGAACAAGTCAGTGCTTTAACCTTCCCAGACAAGTCCGGTACCAATTCACCGACCTCGGAGGGATGGAAGGCTTGGTTGGCCTGAGCGGGAAATCCGAACCAGGAACCTGGTATCGGGTGTAGGTGACAGTCGGCGCCTCCTTCGTCTGCGCTACACACGCCCTGTATAGTATAGTTATATTAGTCATATTTCATTTTTATTTAACTTTAATTTTAATTCTATAATCTACGTATTTATGATATAGTTAGTATAATATATAAATAGTATAATTAGTGCTGTTACAGGATGTTTTGTTGCGAACAAAACTCGTGCACCAGTCGGGACTCGATCCCGCATCTCCTGCTTTCCGGGCGCGATGCTGATGGGTTAAAACAGTATAATTAGTTTTATTAGGATAACAAAGGACATTGAACCTACACATAGTTTGTCGATCAGTATAATTAGTGCTGTTACTAGCTATAAGCAAATTACAGGGTGCGCCAAAATTATGGCGACAAGGTTTTCAATTCGCCGAGAGAGAAAATGCGGTACTTTCGAGAAACCAACTATGTGATAATGTTTATCAGTCAATTGTAAACTATGCGCAACATTGAGATTCGAAAATATCTCCATCGGCATCGATATCGACTTTGAGACGCTTCGGGAAGGCATCGACGGCGGCACGCAAGTAAGGCGCGTTGAGCTCATCCCACGCTTTCCTTCAAAGGATCCACGGGGCGGTGAGGTTTCCTGCAGGCTTTGGCTTTCAGAGATGGCCAGACCGTGTAATCCATCGGATTCAAATCCGGAGAGTTGGCTGGCCGCTCGTGGAAGCTGATGAATTGCGGAAAGTTGCCTTTGCACCAGTCTTGCAGCATTCTTGCTCTGTGAGCTGGAACTCCTTCTGTTTGAACGTCCAGGAGGGTGCACGTGGGTCTTCTTGTAGGCCTTAAGTCCCAGTTTACGGAAGATTCTTCTCAACGACGTCTCCATGATGTCCATTTTCCCGACAACCGGCGGAACGAGCGCGCCGGCTTCCTGCGAGTTCGTTCACATATCTTCCTAATGTTGTCCGTAGTTGTCACAGATACGTGTCTTTCCCGTCCGGATCTATCATCCTCGGTTCCCAGGTCTTCTTAGCGTCTGATAGACCTATTCATAATACTTTGATGAACTCCAAGACGGTGGTGAATGTAGCGTGCCGAGAAGCCTTGACGGTAAAGCTCAATGATTTAAGAACGGTGGCACGAACGTTTCACTATCTTGAAAAACGACTTATTGTTATGTTTTGCTGAGGTAAGCATAAACTAATTGACTCAATAAAAACAATAAGAGCACGAAAAAAAGCAGAAGCTCCGAATAAAAGGTCAAATTGTTTGCGCATGTGCTGTCGCCATAATTTTGGCGCACCCTGTAGATGGCCAGCTTGACTGCTCAGGTATGTAGGAGCAGTTTTTTTTGAATTTCTAGATGGGGAAAGCATTCTAAAGATCATTCATTTTCCAGGCGAACCTGCTCAGAGCACCAATGGGTGCTGAATAATGGTAGGCGATCTGTGAAAACGGTAATCCTAATCCTTTCCTAACGAATTGCCATGAAAGGCTTGCGCTTCTGACAGTTCTTATTTTGGCTAAGAAACTGGTCTTTAAGTGGAGATATTTTAATTTGAATATGCCGGCTGAAATCCGTGATTATTCTTTGAATCAACCTAATATTTCAGCGTGAATTGTAGTAATAAGGTATCTTTGAAGCTGAAATTTTCCTTCATGTTAAAAAAATTAATTTTACATTTGTAGCTCTATGTATGTTGCTGCCGTCTTCTTCAGCACGGGATGGACATGAAATTCATAACACAACAATTAGCGACTATTCTTCTGCTCTTGCGATTTGTTCCATTCAAGCCAGCGTTCTGCTTTTTAGAAGCGATGGTTTTACAGGCTTCGATAATACAAAGACGCATATTATTTTTACGTACATGTTTAGGCAGCAAAAACATTTTTTGTTCAAGCACACAAACTTTATTTACAACGAACAGCAGCTTATTTTTTTACGATTAAAAAAAAATCGGCTGGTTGCTTCTAATCTCCTCGAACTGGGTAGATATCTTTTTTCAGTTTGAGTCAAAAATACGCGTGATATTTATTCATCGATGAATCCTAGCCATCTACTAGGAAAAATAATCAGTTTTTTTTCTTCAATTTCAATCTCTGCTTCCTGTGTCGGCTGACTTCCTTTAGCTGTAGGTCTTTTTTTTTACATGATCTACATCAGGAGATCAATGACCATCGTTTTCGCTGGCTTCCACTACGAAATTTAAATGCGCGGAAAAATCGATAAAATCGATAGGTTGGAGTGTCGACTTCTAGACGGCCACCATACTTGAGTGATTTCCATGGCAATAGGTAGATCTTCTCCACAATCCTCCCCTCCTCCACCCTCTCCCCTCAAACCACTTACTCTGCGTGCCGTCACCGGTAGACGAACAACTCGCTTATCCAGATCTAGACGAACAACTCGCTTATCCATTCTATAGGATGGAATAGGACAGGATCCTCAAAATGGTTCGTGCTACATATGTTCGTTAAACATTCCCTATTCGTGCTATTTTCTGAGAGGTTTATTCTAGAGAAAAATCGATAACGTCGTTCGATATTGATTGGCCGGTTGATGGTGTTTACTGTTCGACCGCATTCAGATTCATGTAAGTCTCACCAGTGGTCAATACTTCGTAGTAGGTGAATTGGTACGAGGCTTACTTGGGAAGGATAAAACAATGACTTGTTCAATGGTTGGAAGTCACTGCGTATGATCTCGTTTATACTTCCGACACCGAGCGAGGCGATGGCATGGATACTGGCCAAATTGATCGATCGCGTCGCTCGATCAATGTGGCCACAATAGGTGGCGTCGCGTCGCTCGGCGTAGAGCTATAGACAGACGGTAAGCCACATGCGCATTCAAATTGTCCCTACAACTTATTTATTTATCTATTTATTTTATAAATTATCCGCTGTATGCAAAGAAGCTGAGTCTAAACAAAATTCGTTATTGAATAAAACAGAAAGGCATCTTGAAAAATATTGAAAGATAAGGAAAATGAGAAAGAAGCAAACGAACCGTCGGGGAGAACGGCACACGACATATACAATGATTTTTTTTAATCATTCGAACTTTTAAACTTTTATTTTTTTATTTATTTTCTAACCAATTAACCTGTTGTATACGTACCTATTATTCGTGTTTCTTTTTAACCGTTTTTAACCGTGATGAGGCTTAACTGGTTGACACCATTCCTAGTCAGCTTCTCGAATATCGGTAGGGTTCTACCGGCAGAAGAGCACTGGCAGTTTTTTTCTTAGTAGCCTTAGCCTGGAGATATCTGACCCTTCCTCTGGTGATAGAAATCATCAGAGAAAGGAGTCTTCTTCCGGTTTAATGCCACATTTTCCAAAAAATTTTTTTTCTGAAGTAGTAGCAGATCATTGGCTTTTCTTTTAGACAATCTATAGAGATCTAGGTATGATTTTTTCAGTCCTAGATGTTATCTGTTTATGAGCAAAACAAAATTTTTATTTTAATTAGAATAAGTAGCGTACCTAGGAAAAGCAATTAACTTGCACCGCGTTTTTTCTTTGTTCTTACTCGATTACGAACGAATATGTGTATAAATATAAAAGCGTTAGGCCGTCTGACCGTGTGTGTAGCGCAATCGGAGGAGGCGCCGGTTGTCGCGTGCACCCAATACCAGGTTCCTCGTTCCGATTTCCCGCCCAGGCCAACCAAGCCTTCCTTCCCTCCGTGGTCGGAGAATTGGTACCAGACTTGTCTGGGAATGATAGAGCGCTGACTTGTTCATCGGCTGGCCACCGCAAGTCATTGTATGGCCAAACCAGCTGTCAGAGCGGC
Organism: Heligmosomoides polygyrus bakeri; assembly: GCA_947359475.1. Lineage (NCBI taxonomy): Eukaryota > Metazoa > Nematoda > Chromadorea > Rhabditida > Heligmosomidae > Heligmosomoides > Heligmosomoides polygyrus. The sequence goes on from OX375870.1 coordinate 89,291,431, forward strand.
CTCTCGGCTACACTGACGTCTTCTCAACGGCTTCGCCTTTGTAATAACTTCTCATCATCAGTTTTAGCTGCAATCTGTGTCATGGCTTCCCCAGGAAGAACACCTTAACTAGGCCGATTGCGGCAAGTTAGAGAAAAACAGAAGGATGAAGGACATTCACAAAAATGGATAAGTTGATCAATATCGATTGATAGTGATCGATGCTTCAAAAACGAACTTCAGGTTCGTGTTCAGCGACCTCGATTACCCCGGAGCTAAAGTTTCGGGCTGCTTTAACGACATCCACAGAATGTCGATAATTTGATCAATATCGATTGATGGCGATCGATCGGGCACGGCGGGAAATGGGGCGACGGGTGGGACCGTGTACGCAACGCACTCCCCCCCCCCCCCGATTTGTCTGAGAAGGATAATAGAATGCGTGGCGCATCCCAAAAAGGATTGAGTAACACCGTCCTTTATCCTTTATCCTTATGCTTTAGCACTGACAATTAGACAAAATTCAAAACGGGTACAGTAATGTTACACATCGATAGAGAGCACATTTTTTGCGCTGTTGTACGAAATTATTGCTGTTTCACTACCGCTATTTCTTCGATTTCGGATCGCTTGCAAACATTCTGCCAAGAAGAAAATGCGTCGTTTCGCCTGACAAGTTCAAACTCACAAATCCGGAAGAACTCGGAATGTCACCAGGACATGGGGTGAGGACACCCAAGAACATAAAGGATAATACACGATCTACCACGTACCACGTATAAATCGCTCGAGCAAATCCGAGCTGGAGGCTTCAGTCTCGAATGTCGGGAGGAATGCGTTCGGCTGTTGCAGGTTGACAACGATAAGTAGAAGGCAGTGGTAACTTCCAACCCAAGAACATAAAGGATAATAAAGGACAAAGGATGGCGTTGCTCAATCCCTCTTCGGATGTACCACGCATTCTACTTTTACGGGATGTCGTAGACGATTTGAATGCGTATCCTACTATATATAAAGGAGTAGTGTGTGTGTGCGTGCGTGTGCGTGTGTCCGTGTGTCACAAACCTGTGTAAGCATGTGAAACTAGTTAAACAGGTGAAGGTAACCCGGACGTACATGTAAAACCTGTTAGGGGTCGTTTAGTGTGCACGTGATGCGCGACGCGACGCGATGTTACGATAGGCTCCCATATCGATCGCACGACGCGATCGATCGATTTGGCCACCATCCATGTCATCCCGTCGCGCGTCGCGTGCACACTAAACGACTCCTTAAGGATACTCTCATGTGCAATCGATGAAAATGGGCGAAAATTGTCAGATTCAAAAAAAAAAAGAAGATAGAAGGACTTGATCGGACGATTAATGCCGACCGATAATATCGACTTTTCGCCGGAGTTATTGGTTTTCGCTCAGATTTGTTCCATTGGAGTGGGACTCATGCGATTTTGATGGCCGATGGGTCGACTTCATGCAAGTTGTAGGGTACAACTGGGCGACCAATATCTATTCTTTCCACAACAAATTCTCAAGATGAAGTACACACACACAAAAATGTTCTCTCGAAAGATTAGAGTCCAAGTAGGAATTAAATTACAAGGCTGTGACTTGACATCATGTCATACTGTTCACCGATTCCGCGTGTGACACGGCATCGTGTCACACTCTCATCAACGTGTTAAAGCAGTTTCGTTTATCGTTGTTTGGTTCTTTGATGAAAACGAACAAAATAGCTTCTTTGCGAAATTCGACTATTGGAACGCGACTTCCGTTATAGAGCGGATTTTCTTCAATTCCCTCTTCTTTTCATGTAAAATACGTGGCGCGTTCCGGAAAAGAGACTGAGTGACGGTGACTTCCATCCTCTTTTACCTTATCTTGCTCTGTAAAATTAAGGCATTCTCCTTCCTCTGCTGTCTCGTTTTCTAATTTATTCGGCCTTTCTTCTTAACCATTCCTTACTTCATCATACATTCTTCAAATTTAGATTGAAGAAATCACCTGTATCCTTTGTCGCCTCGTTGATCATCATGCTGCTCGAGCAGGTGTCGGAAACGTTTCTATTTTTCATTGAATTCATTCATGCAATCAGAGCGATGGAGCCAGCTTTTCACGTCACTCGGCTTCAATAGCAACTTCTACTGGGTTAACTTCTGCATTATGTTAGGAGTTTTTTTTATTCGTTCGCTTCTCAATCAGGATTTGTAGCAGTTCAGTTGGCTGGTTCAATAATCAAATATTCACCAACATCAAACGTAAAGACCTCTCCTAGAAATGACATTCATGCAGTGGTGACTCTTATCATGTGGATTTTATAGTACTATGTAAAATTAGGCACATGTCGCGAAGGTGAGCAGCATTGTTTGGTGGGGGCGCGCCAGCCAATAATAGCCAAACAGAGCACAGATCAAACACATGCCAGCCGATCAGGGTACCGACTGTGCACGCCCTCCATGAATGGCATGCCCATTCAATGCGATCTGATTGAATGGGCGTTCCCATCTCCCAATGCTGCCCGTCTTCGCGACATATACCCAAACTTATCACGTTGTTCAGTGGAAACTTCCGCGCGAATTTCGCAAAGAAGCTATTTCGTTCGTTTTCATCAAAATACCAAACAACGATAAACGAAACTGCTTTAACACGTTGACGAGCGTGTGACACGATGCCGTGTCACACACGGAATCGGTGAACAGCATAACATGATTTCATGTCACAGCCTTGTAATTTAATTCCTACTTGGACTCTAATCTTTCGAGAGAACTTTTTTGTGCATGTGTACTTCATCTCTAGAATTTGTAGTGGAAAGCGTGGTCCACGAAATCAATCTCCGCTTACTTATTTATTGAGCTTCTCGACAAGTAGTGGCTTCAATTATGAAAAAACTAAACGTTGCAAAGAAATCGATTGGTCAAAAATCGATATGTTAAATCAAATATCTTATAGACCACTCGGTCGCATAAAAGCGCAGTCGTCGCATGCCTTCTGCATCCCGAATAATGGTTCTTGGTTTGGGTTTCTCATCCAGGTTAGCCAACCATTTGATCCTTCTGGAGTCGGAAGCAGGTTTTCCTAGGAAGGACAGAGCACTAACTTGTTCATCGGCTGGCCACTGCTAATAATTTTATGGGTCAAACACGCATTCAAAATCTTCTGACATCCTCTAGAAGTAGTGCGTGGCGTACCCCCCCCCCAAAAAAAAAGCGGCTTAGTTAACACTGCTCGCTATATCTATCCTTTATCCTTTAATGGATCGCTTAGGAAAATCATTGGAAATCTAAACCCCAGGGATGAGATATGAAGCGGAAGATGATGTATAAGCTTTGAGCGATGGAGTAATTTGTGCGGCGTCAAAAATTACGCATAAATTAGCAGCCGTGTAGTTGGAGGGAAATGTGCTTGCGTATTCGGACGCGAAGGCGGACGACACAACTTCATCAGAAGTGCGTGCTTCCTTTCTGAAAACTGCTTTTGACCCTAATATACCACCCGGAAAAAGGCACTCTCATGAGCTGAGTATTCCGACCAACATGCACTTGTAGTTCTTCAAATTTTCTTATATTCGAAAGCCTGCCTGCTCACATGGAAACCTACTCCTTTTTTATTGATTGCCAACCTGTCGTTTCCATTTTTCTTCCTTTTATTTTCTCTACTGTGACGTCATTCTGCTCATCTTCATATTGATTACTGTTTTTATCAGTGTGCTCAAATATCGACCATTCGTCATTTTAAAAATATTAAAAAAACTGCTTATGTTTGAACTTCTGTTGCTGATAATAAATTTATTAAGGATAAAAGGATAAAGGGCGACGTTACTCAATCCCTTTTGGGATGCGCCACGCATTCTACTTCTACGGGATGTCGTGGAGGCGACTTGAATGCGCATTTGGCCATACAATAACTTACAGTGGCCAACCGATGAACAAGTCAGCGCTCTATCCTTCCCAGACAAGTCTGGTACCAATTCACCGACCCCGGAGCGATGGAAGGCTTGGTTGGCCTGGGCGGGAAATCCGAACCAGGAGCCTGGTATCGGGTGCACGCGACAGCCGGCGCCTCCTCCGACTGCGCTACACGCGCCCAATAAATTTATTACCATTAACATTATTTTATGTTTGACCACAGTGTAATATGTGGCAACCATAGCGATTAGCATCACGGTAATAGAACGTACGTATTAAACCGCCTTGGAATATATAAGTCGACGAAATTTTATAGCGAATTAACGATCTTTTTGAGCCATTTTTCTGTTGTTGTTGGAAATGGCTGAGTTTTCGAGCAGTCTTTCAGAGAAGACCAGACACATCTAGTATAAATTTTATGTTTTACTGAATGAATGCTGAATTTTGCCTAAAATATGTACTTCAATATTTTCTCTCTTAGTTTAAAAAGGAATCTTTTTGAAGTTTGTATGGTAGACAAACTCATGACGGAGAAACTTAATCTGGACTTTACGGTTTTTTTTGGGGGGGGGAGGCCTATGAACTTCTCCCAAAAGATTGTCAGTGAGACCTGTACGATGTTTTAGGGCATGTGACAAGGAGCACAGAAGTGTTTTTCGTTTTTGCTACGAGCTACAAAAACTGTCGCAAGACTACCCGATATGATTGACGGGATGCCGTCCACCAGCAGTGCCGAGTTGGCGGAGTGGGTAGTGTTGGCGACTCATGAGCGCGAGTTCGGGGGTTCAGATCCAGACCTACGCAAATTGCTATGGTGGTTTTGCATCTTCTGCGTCTATCATGAAATCATAGAAGTCTTTTCATCTTCACACTGTTGCGAACCATTCTCTCTTGCGCAAAAAACTTTGGTTGAAGAAGGGTCAGCACAGTGGCGATTCATGTGCCAGTAATACTGATGTCAAATATTAAATAAGAGAGGCTTCGCTCCCAAACCCCGAGAATAGAACAACGCCAATCTTCGTTTATTCTCCTTTAGGCCTTCTTACTTTTATTAGGTAAAAAATAGGTTTTACCATATAGTTCAGTGCAACGGGATATGGTAGGGCAGAATCTTCGTTGCTCCTATGAACCCCATCCACCCTCTGTCGCACGATTTATTCTCCGAAGTTCTCTCTGTACGCGATTTATTCTCCGAAGCGCCCGTTTCCTAGATGGCGAGAAACATGTCGTGAGAGTCCCAGTCCGAATTGCTTAATCTGCAGAAACATAATTAAAATTAATCGATATTGGTCGATAGGTCGATTCCGTTTACTGTAAGACGGCAATAATACTCCTCCGAATCACGTATTCACTCCCCCTACTTCTTCCTCCCCTACCCGCTAATACTTTCTTACCTATGTGCTGGCAAAGAGGTGGAGTGATAGTCAAGACACATGTGACACTGTGTCCCGGCTCACGTGTCACCACGTTGCGACGACGTCTATGACTCTCCTTCTGCACCCCGACTTCTGTGACTCGTCTTCAGAAAACCGACGCACATTGGACAATATTGAACGAAAATGCTGGTCCCACCTTATTCCCCCCCCCCCTCTAATGGTCTCCCTTTGCTGATTCTCTCTTCACTGGTTCCTTCGTACTGGTCCCCTTTACTCGGAATCCCTACGCAAGTTGGACGTCTGCGGCATTCTTCTGAATCCCGATACACGTTGGACGATGTGTATCGGGATTCAGAAGAATGTCGCTTGAAAAACGTTGAATTTGGTTTGAAAAACGTTGAATTTCAACTGAAAATGGTATACATGACGTTTGCCTTGAGCTGCGTAATAAACTTATACGTACTTAAACCAAAGAACTTGAGTCGGAATGCACGCAATAATCACGTAGACGTGCGCGCGGTAGCGTAATCGGAAAGGGCGCCATAATCAGCGCCTTTTCCGACTACGCTATCGCGCGCCCGTCTACGTGTTCTTCCTCTCCAAAGCACGATGCGATTCGGATGTTTTGCCCGCTAGGCCCCACGTGACCTATGCGCATTCCTAATCGTGCTCGGTCTGATATGCCTACCAGACGCGATACGTTAAAGAACTCGTCTCGAGCTCGAGCTCTACGTTCCCACGGCGTTGCTTTGATAACGTGATTACGTGAGAAAATGAAGGGTGTCGACGTTAATTAAGAGATTCACCACTCAAGTTGGAGTTGGCGCGACTACGTAAGTACGTTCGTTGCGCCAAATTTTACAGAGGTTGGAGTTGGCGCGACTACGTAAGTACGTTAGTTGCGCCAAATTTTACAGAGGTCATCACTCTAGAAGACACCTTCGTTCAGTCATTCGAACTACTATATTTACCATTTTCACGTCGAATTGAAGACTCGTCTAATCAGGAGATTATCTCAACGGTAGGTCGGAACGGGCCAAGTGTTGTATGTATTATACCTTTGTCCTTTTCGAATTTCGAATAGTCGAATTTCGAATAAATTCGAATTTCGAATATTCGAATATTCGACTATTCGAAAAAAGTCCAATATTCGAATTATTCGATTATTCGAATATTCGAGAAAGTCCAATATTCGAATTATTCGATTATTCGAATATTCGAGAAAGTCCACTATTCGAATTATTCGTTTATTCGAATATTCGAAAGTGGCCAATATTCGAATATTCGTTTATTCGAATATTCGAATAGTTGAATATTCGAATATTCTTTATCAATCTCTTAACAAGTTAGTGGCACTCTTCTTCGAAAACCAGGGGAGTCTGACCTTATGATAAAAAACGATGTTTGAGTTTCGCCCGTCGCTCAAAGTGCGCCGAATTGTGTGTACGTAATCTGACAAGAGAAGTCAATGAACTTCCCGTGGAGATTTCCAAAATGACCTATTGCTTGTTATAAGGGTGTGTCTAAGAAGCACCGTAGTGGTCTTCAAATGTCCTGCGGGCATTTGGGTAGGTTAAAAATTACAAAAAACTGTAGCACTTCAGTGCTGGCTGATAAGGCGAAAGTGACGCCTTGAATGGCCTTGAAATACTCAGAAATTAACATGCAGATGCTATAGAGCTTTAATTATAGTTAGATGTTAGAAATCTGACAATTTATTAGGTCAAATGAATCATTCACTGCAGTCGGGGCGTGCATAGCGGGGAGAGGTCCAGGTTCGAATCTAGGAGAGTTGTTTACGGATTGCTGTGCGTTTTGGTAAATGTAGAACATATTCTCATTTTAACCATATTTACGAACATGATCGAAATGTGTTGCTTCAGTCCATCTCTGGGATGTGCTGATCAGTCTTCGGGTTCCTATAGAGAACGTTTCTCTTGTAAATTTTACAAATTTTAGCATCTCTTATAAAATGCATCATTTTTGACCCACTCCGTAGTATTGTACTCCGTAGTATTCGTAGCATTTGCATATAACACCAAATACAGTACTAACAACTAAGTTAATTAGTCACTTTCTTCACTGACGAGCCTCGGGGTGACTAATTATAAACATGTTTTGTATGAAGGCAGAGGCGAAGCAAGACATGTTTAGTGTTGTTGTTACCATTGTTTTAGTTATTACTTGTTTTAGTTGTTGCTTGTTTTCCACTTGTGTTTGTTATAGTATAGAGTGATTTAGAGTTCATGTATACCCCAGGTTATTTCTAATTCTACTTCGTTGTTTAGGCATTGAATTTAAAACTGTTTGAGTATTAAAATTTACATATATGATTAACTTATTCTATTGGTCTTCTTGCAGCCTATTCTTCCTCGGCCACTCTCCCGCACTGACAGGGGGGGGGCTTTGCAAGCGTAGGTACTTGTATTAATCCCCATGACTTCGTAAGTAGATAATAAAAGTTCGTACAAATGTTGTCCTGAGGGTTGACTGAGGTTCTGATCACGAAGCTGGCAAACGCGTTCGGTGGTACCGTCGACCACAATAGGCGACGGTGAGTATGTGCGAGAAAAGGTGCAGAATAACCGGCCGCGTTGTACTATTGTGACTCCAAAAGTGGAGTGGAGGTCGATTTTTTTCGCACAAACGTCGCCTGTACTGTTATTTTGGATGCTGAGCACGAATATGGTATCCAATTTCGACAATTTGGCCGCTTATGATATTTCATAGTGTGTGTTCTAAATTATCCATTTTTCGTGCACTACTTTCCATGTCAAAGTCGAAGACTGGAAAGCAAGTCTGATCACATATGTAGGTGAAGAAAGCGATTTTATGTACTCAAACTGATAAACTTGATCACTCATGAAAATGTGGAATCACGCGATCACGCGAAAACGTTTACTAGATTTGCGATCAGCACCTCAATTAGCCCTCTAGACGACGTTGGGCGAAACCTGCTTTCGATCTCCGGAGTTGTGGGAGTACAAGTCCCTAAACCTTCGATTAGCAGAGAGTGGTGGGAGGCGATGGGCAGCAGGGGTGTGCGTTAAATTTTTTCGGTAAATTTTTAACGACCACTTTTAACGAAAAATTTTCGCGTTAAAAAGGTAAATTCGGTAAATTCGTTAAATAAAATGTCCCTTAGCTGCATTCAGTCTTAAACCACTGGGGTGCCTCTCGGACAATCCCCCACAGCGCTCAATAGGTCAGTTATAAGATTCCCACGGGAAGTTCATTGACCTCCCTTGTGAGTTGACGCGAAGTAAGCGCTGCAAGCGCGGCCCTCCGCTGCGCACCTGCTTCCTTGTAAACGGCCGTCGAGCGTGCTGTGGCCATTCACGTGAATCGCAAGTGATTAGGGTTATGCCTGTACACAGATATTTTTACCTTCAGTATACTACGGGAGGATCTTCTTTTGTATTTCTACCCCAGTTACAACAAGGGAACGATTAGAGCCGAAGTGGCTGCGGTAGGGAGGTAGAACTTTCAGGGGCCTAGAAAGCTCCTGCTTTCTGCCAGTAAAGACGTTGAAGAAGAGAGGAAGAGCAATGGCTATGGAGTACAAGAGCCAGTCATACTCCGTTTCCTATAGCCATCCCCGTTTTCGCTCTAACACTGTCCAAGTCGTAGTGTCTTGTCAGATTAGATTCCAATGCGGGTCCGTTTCGCTTCAACGGAGCTAGAACACAAACTGAATGCCATTCATGAGACTCCAGTGCGCCCTTTCTGCACCAGATCGCCTTTGTGTCATTTCTCCGCCCATGTTAATCATTCTTTTACCACCTGGAAGCTTTGCTATAACATAAGGAAAGATAGCAACCTATAGAGAAAGACCTATAACAATCCAGCTCTACCTACCCAAGGTGTTTCTCTCTTCTCTGTGCACGAATTCTTAGGGAAGCAAAGCGTGCTTCATTGCCATTATACCGCTATTATTGTCCTTTGGTCTCGTAAAGGAAATGGATGGAGCAGCCACCCATTTCCTTCACAGTGGGTAATAAAAAATGATTAAATGTCAACCACTGGGTGACGACAGTAAATAATATTGTTCATTTGATTATTCGAATATTCGACTATTCGAAATTCGTTTATTCGAAATTCGACTATTCGAAATTCGTTTATTCGAAATTCGACTTTTTGAAAATCGAATATTATTCGATCATTCGAAATTCAAAATTTTGAAAATCGAATACTATTCGACCATTCGAAATTCGAAATTTTGAAAATCGAATATTATTCGATCATTCGAAATTCGAAATTTTTTCCCAAGGACAAAGGTATAGTATGTATTATACCTTTGTCCTTTTCGAATTTCGAATAGTCGAATTTCGAATAAATTCGAATTTCGAATATTCGAATATTCGACTATTCGAAAAAAGTCCAATATTCGAATTATTCGATTATTCGAATATTCGAGGAAGTCCAATATTCGAATTATTCGATTATTCGAATATTCGAGAAAGTCCATATTCGAATTATTCGATTATTCGAATATTCGAGAAAGTCCAATATTCGAATTATTCGTTTATTCGAATATTCGAAAGTGGCCAATATTCGAATATTCGTTTATTCGAATATTCGAAGGCTTCGAATATCGAATATTCGAATAGTCGAATATTCGAATATTCTTTCAATCTCTTAACAAGTTAGTGGCACTCTTCTTCGAAAACCAGGGGAGTCTGACTTATGATAAAAAACGATGTTTGAGTTTCGCGCGTCGCTCAAAGTGCGCCGAATTGTGTGTACGTAATCTGACAAGAGAAGTCAATGAACTTCCCGTGGAGGTTTCCAAAATGACCTATTGCTTGTTATAAGGGTGTGTCTAAGAAGCACCGTAGTGGTTTTCAAATGTCCTGAGGGCATCTGGTAGGTCAAAAATTACAAAAAACTGTAGCACTTCAGTGCTGGCTGATAAGGCGAAAGTGACGCCTTGAATGGCCTTGAAATACTCAGAAATTAACATGCAGATGCTATAGAGCTTTAATTATAGTTAGATGTTAGAAATCTGACAATTTACTAGGTCAAATGAATCATTCACTGCAGTCGGGGCGTGGATAGCGGGGAGAGGTCCAGGTTCGAATCTAGGAGAGTTGTTTACGGATTGCTGTGCGTTTTGGTAAATGTAGAACATATTCTCATTCTAACCATATTTACGAACATGATCGAAATGTGTTGCTTCAGTCCATCTCTGGGATGTGCTGATCAGTCTTCGGGTTCCTATAGAGAACGTTTCTCTTGTAAATTTTACTAATTTTAGCATCTCTTATAAAATGCATCATTTTTGACCCATTGTACTCCGTAGTATTCGTAGCATTTGCATATAACACGAAATACAGTACTAACAACTAAATTAATTAGTCACCTTCTTCACTGACGAGCCTCGGAGTGACTAATTATAAACATGTTTTATACGAAGGCAGAGGCGAAACAAGACATGTTTAGTGTTGTTGTTACCATTGTTTTAGTTATTAATTGTTTTAGTTGTTGCTTGTTTTCCACTTGTGTTTGTTATAGTACAGAGTGATTTAGAGTTCATATATACCCCAGGTTATTTCTAATTCTACTTCGTTGTTTAGACATTGAATTTAAAACTGTTTGAGTATTAAAATTTACATATATGATTAACTTATTCTATTGGTCTTCTTGCAGCCTATTCTTCCTCGGCCATTCTCCCGCACTGACGGGGGGATTAATCCCCATGACTTCGTAAGTAGATAATAAAATTTCGTAATAATGTTGTCCTGAGGGTTGACTGAGGTTCTGATCACGAAGCTGGCAAACGCGTTCGGTGTTACCGTCGACCACAATAGGCGACGGTGAGTATGTGCGAGAAAAGGTGCAGAATAACCGGCCGCGTTGTACTATTGTGACTCCAAAAGTGGAGTGGAGGTCGATATTTTTCGCCCAAATATCGCCTGTACTGTTATTTTGGATGCTGAGCACGAATATGGTATCCAATTTCGACAATGTGGCCGCTTACGATGTTTCATAGCGTGTATTCGTGAGTAAGGATAGGGTTGTCATGACCACTGATTTCGTCCTTTCCTCGCCTTAGGAAATTATTTAGGCTGCTGCCACGAATCTGTCATTTCTTTTTCTAAATTATCCATTTTTCGTGCACTACTTTCCATCTCAAGGTCGAAGACTGGAAAGCAAGTCTGATCACATATGTAAGTGAAGAAAGCGATTCTATGTACTCAAACTGATAAACATGATCACTCATGAAAATGTGGAATCACGCGATCACGCGAAAACGTTTACTAGATTTGTGATCAGCACCTCAAATAGCCCTCTAGACGACGTTTGGGCGAATCCTGCTTTCGATCTCCGGAGTTGTGGGAGTACAAGTCCCTAAACCTTCGATTAGCAGAGAGTGGTGGGGAGGCGATGGGCAGGAGGGGTGTGCGTTAAATTTTTTCGGTAAATTTTTAACGACCACTTTTTAACGAAAAATTTTCGCGTTAAAATATACATTCGGTAAATTCGTTAAATAAAATGTCCCTTAGCTGCATTCAGTTTTAAACCACTGGGGTGCCTCTCGGACAATCCCCCACAGCGCTCAATAGGTCACTTATAAGATTCCCACGGGAAGTTCATTGACCTCCCTTGTGAGTTGACGCGAAGTAAGCGCTGCAAGCGCGGCCCTCCGCTGCGCACCTGCTTCCTTGTAAACGGCCGTCGAGCGTGCTGTGGTCATTCACGTAAATCGCAAGTGATTAGGGTTATGCCTGTACACAGATAATTTTTACCTTCAGTATACTACGGGAGAATCTTCGTTTTGTATTTCTACCCCAGTTACAACAAGGGAACGATTAGAGCCGAAGGGGCTGCGGTAGAGAGGTAGAACTTTCAGGGGTCTAGAAAGCTCCTGCTTTCTGCCAGTAAAGACGTTGAAGAAGAAAGGAAGAGCAATGGCTATGGAGTACAAGAGCCAGTCATACTCCGTTTCCTATGAAAGTGAGCCATCCCCATTTTCGCTCTAACACTGTTCAAGTCGTAGTGTCTTGTCAGATTAGATTCCAACGCGGGTCCGTTTCTCTTCAACGGAGCTAGAACACAAACTGAATGCCATTCATGAGACTCCAGTGTGCCCTTTCTGCACCAGATCGCCTTTGTGTCATTTCTCCGCTCATGATAATCATTCTTTTACCACCTGGAAGCTTCGCTATAACATAAGGAAAGATAGCAACCCACAGAGAAAGACCTATAACAATCTAGCTCTGCCTACCCAAGGTGTTTCTCTCTTCTCGGTGCACGAATTCTTAGGGAAGCAAAGCGTGCTTCATTGCCATTATACCGCTGTTATTGTCCTTTGGTCTCGTAAAGGAAATGGATGGAGCAGCCATCCACTTCCTTCACAGTGGGTAATAAAAAAATAATTAAATGTCAACCACTGGGTGACAACAGTAAATAATAGTGTTCATTTGATTATTCGAATATTCGAGTATTCGAAATTCAATTATTCGAAATTCGACTTTTTGAAAATCGAATATTATTCGATCATTCGAAATTCGAAATTTTGAAAATCGAATATTATTCGATCATTCGAAATTCGAAATTTTGAAAATCGAATATTATTGGATCATTCGAAATTCGAAATTTTGAAAATCGAATATTATTCGATCATTCGAAATTCGAAATTTTGAAAATCGAATATTATTCGATCATTCGAAATTCGAAATTTTGAAAATCGAATATTATTCGATCATTCGAAATTCGAAATTTTTTCCCAAGGACAAAGGTATAGTATGTATATGACAGAATCGCCTCTCTCGAGGAAACAACAAAATGCAAATATTTCGACTGAGAGTTAAGGACGACGGAAGTTTGACCGTTGGCGGCGTTAGCCCTTTGCTTGCACGCAAAGGGCGGGCTCAGGTTGGCTGGAAACAGCGATCATGGGGATTACGCCACCCCTCTACCCACTGCGCCACCGTCGCTCGCTCGTCATCGCTGTTTCCAGCCAACTTGAGCCCACCCTCCGTGCAGAGGCTGAGGACTAACGCCGCCAACAGCCCAACTTCCGACGTCCCCAACTATGCGCAGAGTTGTATTGGGGTCGAGATAATTGCATTTTGCTGTTTCCCGGAAAGAGGCGATTCTGCCCATGTGCAACACTTGGGCCGTTCCGACCTACCGTGAGATAGTCTCCTGGTAAGCTATCTTTATGATTTTTGAAATGAAAGCGAACTCGGGTCTATCCTAGTCGGGGGGGGGGGGGCAGACACAGCTAGAGAAGCTAAACAAGCACAAACATGTAGGATGGCCTCTCCGACTAGGAATTTCTAGAGAAATGTCCTCCCCTAGGCTAGCTTAGGGTATTTTCTTTATATTAGGTTGTCCCATAAGTCTTCGCCGTTTTTTTCAACGATTCACTGCAGATTTCGCCGGCGGTCTCTTGCATAGCGCTGCATAGTTTTCGAAAGAGAATGACTTGCTCTATCATAATATGTATTGCCTTTCTTTTTTCATCATGAGTTTTGTCAATTTTTAGATCGTTGAAGTGAAAAGTGAAAAAGTAGCCATTTGCGCACTTGTTCTCTCCGCTTAGGTTTGCAATTTTTGCGCAGTTTTTTACAGCTTTTGGAAGACAATGTTCTGTACTACAAGAATATGTGTTAGTGTTATTTGCTCATTTGTCCTTTGTTGATTTTTAGATCATCAAATTGGGACGTCGGAAGGAGGATGGTTGTTTTTGCCGACAGCTCCTGCTCTGTGGTTTGACTTTTTGGGTTGGTGTTATATGTCATTCGAAAGAGAATGTCTTGCTCTATAAGAATATGTGTCGTGTTTACTGATTTCTATTGAATATCAACAAAATCCCAAAAAGGGGAAAATCATCCTCACCAACAACTCCTTCTCCTTCTTCACTTGTTGATATTCGACAGAAATCAGCGTGAGCCAATAAACGCGACACAAATTCTTACTGAGCAAGACATCCTCTTCCAAACGACATATGACACCAAGCAAAAAAGTCCAACCACAGAACCGGAGTTTTGGTAAAAATTCGGACGGAAAAGTCGAAATTCCCAATTTGATGGCCTAAAAATCAATAAAGGACAAGTGAGAAAATAGGACCAACGCATATTCTTGTAATACAAAACATTGTCTTCCAAATGCTATAAAAAATACCCAAAAAATTACAAACCTAAGCGGAGAGAACAAGAGCGCAAATGGCTACTTTTTCACTTTTTCACTTTTCACTTCAACGACCTAAAAATTGACAAAATTCATGATGAAAAAAGAAATGCAATACATTTTCTGATAGAGCAAATCATTCTCTTTCGAAAGCTGTGCAGCTCTATGCAAGAGACCGCCGGCGAAATCTGCAGTGAATCGTTGAAAAAAAAAACGGCGGGGACTTATGGGACAACCTAATAGAATAGCTAACTTTCATGAATTTTACCGTTGTTATCAAACAGGCTCGATGGTGTGGTCCCCTTCCACTAGGATAGATCTGCGAACTCTTCCAAATCGAAATGACCTTTAGACCAGGTAAACTACATGCTCAATAAGCCCCAATAATTTTTAGAATAATTAATTGTTCGAGAAAAATTTGGCATAACTTTCTTCGATTTTTTTGGTTTCAGCTACCCCAAATAGTGTAATCATTTATTACATTTTTTTTTAGAAAAAATGATAAATTAAAATTTGTCTTAAAGTACAGCAAAGAAACGATCCTCTAGCGCATTAAAAGATTAGATCGCGCTATGCAAACAAAATAATAAACTAAATTTTGTTTTGCAACGCAGCAAGGCTGCAACAATACATATTATGCCACTTACATGAACCATCAAAATGAGGATATGTATGTGTGCTCCTTACAGTGTTTTTTATATCGTGAACAAACGCCAAAAACAGATCAATCGAATAAAAATCCCGACGTCTTGGAAGAGAGCCTATTTTTGACACTAAAAAATGAACGCCTTTATGATCTTAGGAACAAGCTTTGAACCGTTATTTTTCCTCTAAAACTGAAAATTTGATGAAATTTCAAATAGTGTGTTCCTTTGTTGGATTGATAAATTAAAACTTCGAAGAAAGCTCTACTATGTAAAGTTTGCGTCGAATAAGTAATTAATCTAACCTTTTTGGAGAGTCTGCAGTTTCATGTAGAGGCAGCTGATTTACATTTGGAAGAATTCGCTTTCATTTCAAAAGTTCTGCAAGTTAGGCTAGCTTGGAAGACTGCCGAGTTTGATTTGAAAAATGTCTAATTCGACGTGGAAATGATGCATCACGTTGGCCGAAATGTTTTCCGCCACTTTTGCCATTGTTACGAATGTATTTATTTTCTTCAATACAATGAACACCATTATTATCGACAACATACCGCCATTTAGAGGTAATTTTATGAAAAAAATTATGTTGTGTTTCTCAGATGAGTGGCTACATACATATATCGCGATGGTGTTGGTGCTTCTCTGCCGGGTCACGGGTGTCACGCCGGGGATTCTCCCCAATCAGCTCCAGAATTCGCTCGTCACTCCCTGCAGTTCACCGACCAGGGGCCGGATTCAGCAGTTTAACAGAGAAATTACAGCCGAAAATCCTGAAAACGCGGCTTAACAGTAATCTTTTCGGTGAAATCTTTGTGAATCAGAGCTTTTGTGATGAATCTGAATTCGCGGTAGTTTCTCTGTGAGACCGCTGTATTGTGAATTCGCTGTAGAATGTTACCGCTGTAACGTTGATGAATCTTGCTCCTAATCGTAATTTGTCGCTCAAGTGAAATCCGCTAATTTTTAAAGTTGCGGAATCAAACTACATATCGCCGTGTCACAGTAGACAACTAGACGCCAACTGAGTCACATGTATGTATTTCTTACCGTATCGCTTGCGTTGGGCGCGTGGAACGCAGTCGGAGGAGGCGCCGGCTGTCGCCTGCACCCGATACCAGGTTCCTGGTTCGGATTTCCCGCCCAGGCCAACCAAGCCTTCCATCCCTCCGGGGTCGGTGAATTGGTACCAGACTTGTCTGGGAGGGATGAAGCACTAACTTGTACATCGGCTGGCCACCGCAAGTCATTGTATGGCCAAATACGCATTCAACATTCCTCCATGACATCCCGTAGAAGTAGAATGCGTGGCGCATCCCAAAGAGGATTGAATAACGCCATCCTTTATCCTTTTTTTATTATCGTTTGCGTTGGAAAGCAAGAGCAGTCGAACTTGCATGGAGCCAAAAACGGTTTTCCGCCACACTCGCAGGGAGGTACTATGGAAATTAGGGTGTACTGGTGTAGGGTGTCAAACGTTATATATATATATATATATATTTATATTTATATATATATTTATATATATTTATATATATTAGGCGGAAGCTTTCAGAAGATTTTTCAAGAATTTGACAAGGCGAGCAACTGACTAGTGGTCAGACCACCCAACTTCGGCAGGTCATAACTCTCTCAGGAGTTTCATTTTGCAATTTTTACACCCATATTCGTAATCAACACTCCGAACACTTTCTAATGATCCTGGTCTCAACTTGAACTTCCATGGTAGTTTGAAACGCTTCCCTAGTGAGTGGGGTCATTTATTGCGCCATTCCAATAGTAGGGTATGTATGCACGAATATTTTGTGTGGTCGAGCTAACCAATCTGTCATTGTAAAGGAGGTGATCCTTCAAGGAGATACCGTAATTCGGAACGCTTCAGCGCCGCCTTGGAAGACGTCATGTGAGACATGGGATGGGAAAACAAGAGAGTGAAGGTCGACAGCCGCAACTACACCGTCTGCGCATGACTGATGACACGTGCTCATAACACCGAGCATTAGCCAAGCGGAGCGAATACGGACGGAGTTCGATTGTGTATCTGGACGCGCCTGACTACAGCAGAGCCTTTAGGGATGACGTTCTTGAAGAGCGGAAGAGCTTCTGATGTCCCGTTCACTCTTAAGGGAACGAGCATTTCGGAGTGCTCCAGCTACGTGTATCTCGGCCGCGAAGTGAACATGACCGGCGACCTAGTACGGGATATAGGAAGAAGGGAACGAGTGGCTGGGGAGATCCCACGGGCGTTGAAAAGTCGTGAGAAAGACAACGAGCTCCGCTCCCACATACTCAACTCTACTCTTTTCCTTGCCCAAATTTTGTAATCCTAGCTGTAGCTGTAACTCCTATCGCTTTACGGAGGCTTCAAACTACTTTAAGCTCTAACCAGGGAATGCCGTCACCTTCTCATGGAACTTCGGATTGGAACCTATATCGCGAGAAAGAGTTCGAGACGCTGATCACAGATATGTAGACCAAATTTGCTAAATGGATCTCCTAAGCGAGTTATGGACGGCGGAAGCCGCGATATCTTCCATGTGTTAGGCGCGCTCAATCAGCGTTGGGCGCAGTATTGCGCGGTAATCAGCAGCTCGGCTATCAGCGCGGCGGCGCAGTGGTAGAGTGCTCGCTCCAAAGGATTGGGTTCATTGGTTCGGTTCCCGCCGTTGACGGCTTTTTTGCATTTTGTGACCTATCTTCGATGAGGACCTATAATCTCATTTCTAGCACATTTTTGAGCGAACGGCTAATAGCGACTTGCATTTACATCTATTTGAAAACGGAAACGTGTTTCAGGTAAAATATTTTATTCATGACGTTCTCCCTTCTTTCTCATTTTCCTTATCCTTCGATATTTTTCAGGACGCCTTTCTGTTTTATTCAATACCAAATTTTGTTTAGACTCAGGTTCTTTGCATACAACGGATAATTTATAAAATAGATAGATGAATAAATAAATTGTCGAGGCAATCTGAATGCGCATGTGGCTTAGGTCCCGTTCATACTTCGCCGCCGAGCGACGCGACGCCAAGCATGGTGGTCACATTGATCGAGCGACGCGATCAGTCGATTTGACTACTATACATGCCATCGCGCCGCTCGGCGACGGAATTATGAACGGGGCCTAATAGAAGCAAATATAGTGTGGGTAAATGTGAGTCCAATACAAGTTTTTCTGTAGTACTGAGCAGGGAAGGGTCTCAGGCGTAGGTTTGAATGGGAGAAATGGATAGTACTGCGAGAATCTCCACTCTTAATGTAGTAGAAAAACGTGTTTCGTTTTTGCTGAGTCCTTGAACCCAAAGAGCTACGGCCCTGAAAATTGGGGGTACAGTACTGCACCGTCACTCGTACCCACCATAACCTACCGTAGTCGACCAAAATCTGAAAAACGTCAGATTCGTGATCAGCACTCCAAATAACCCCCTGGGCGAGGTTTGGGCAAAAAAATCTCAAGCTCTCCTCGACCTCTGGAGTCGTGAAAGCAGTGTCGTGAAAGTCGTGCCTTATGGCAGTCTAAATCAGCTTACTTCCTACTCATTTATTTCACTCTAAATTGTCAAATAAAGGTTTCTGTGAGCTGTGCTTCACTCACTTTTCTCAGCTTCTGATTTATACAATGTTTTGTGTTTTTCATCGAATGTTAAACAATGACCTTACAACAGGCACGGGTTACTACAGAAGGTACGGGTGACTGGAGATGTCGAGGTCATAATCACCGACTTCACCCAAACCTTGCCCAGGAGGGTTATTTGGGGTGCTGATCACGAATCTGACATTCGTTTTTCAATTTTCGGCCGATTACGGTAGGTTACGGTAGGTACGGGTGACTAGAGCCGTCGAAGTCATAATCACCGATTTCGCCCAAAGTTTTCCCATGGAGGTTATTTGAGGTGCTGATCACGAATCTGACCATTGTTTTCCGTATTACCCTGGAGTATGTTAAATTACAGTAGGTAAAAGTGATTAATAGTAAGGCCATGGTCACCGCTTTTGCCCAAACCTCGCGTTGAGTACGAATCTGATCCTTAATTGGCAATTTAGAGTGAAATAAATGTGTAGGAGATGTGTAGGAAGCAAACTGGTAAAGAAGGCGGCAATCAATGAAAAAATGCAAAAATGCTGACCAGCACGGGATTCGAACATCTGACCTGGTACCTGCATGTAGCCCCGCATCCCGCTGAGCCACCGACTCGATCGCCGCCGTGCCCTTCGACGCGTCCCATACAACAGCGCGCGCGCAAGCATGCACGTGGGCACGTGCTGACGGTGCGCTACTGTACCCCCATCCCCCTTCGAGGACCCGTAGCTCTTTGGGTTCAAGGACTCAGCAAAAACGAAACATGTTCTTCTACTATATGAAGGGTGGAGATTCTCGCAGTACTATCCATTTCCCTCGTTCAGACCTACGCCTGAGACACTCCCCTGGTGAGGATCCAATTTAGTAAAGCACAGGCAGCCTTTAAGATAAATACATGGATTGATTGGATGGCTGTAGTACAATAACGCCCGTATCTTTTGGCTTTTGAGCAGACTAAAGCGAAAAAACGCGTTTTCCGCTGCTTTTTTCATTTTGATAGCGCGTTCTTCAAATTGCGTCTCTTGAAAAATACATACTGTCTTTGGGATCGGCATCGAATGATCTAATCGATGAGTAGAAAAACGGCAATAAATGTTAACAATGCTGATTCAATAGTCTATATTGTGGTCGGAGCCTCGGATCTTCTCCGTCACGGGAGGTAGTCACACCCAAAGGTTATATTCCCAATACACGGTGGACGGTCAGGAGGTACACCCGCTCCTACTCATCCTCCTTGCTCACCCACCCCCAACCCCGTAGGCTTCACCGAGAGTCTAACGGTTGCCTTACGAAACCTTTGACACGCAAAACAAAAGTTTCCGGTCCGCATAACAGCGGCTGTACCTCCTGATGGCACGCCCCCCAGCCGGAGGCGGGTATACATACCTCCTGTCGCTCTACCTCAATACACAGTGCGTTTCAAAAGTATGTATCCACCCTATAATTTGTCCAGATTTCGGTTCGCGTTCATTTCTGCAAGTCGGCACTAGTTCCAGTAGATTCCTCACAATTGAACATAGGTAGGCACCCAGTTTCAGAATTCTTTTTCGTCTCACACGGGAATCAGGCTTTTTTGAAAAAATGGGTGTTTCAAAGGTAGGTAGCCACTTACGAAAAAACAATTTTTTATTGAATTGGAAAGTCGATCTGTCCCAAGCAGCCAAAATCGCCGCCACGTCGTTGAACTGTCATTGAACTGTTATTCGCGTAGACTCGTTGAACCGAGACTATTCTTCATCGGGTTGCAGTGAGGAGAGCAGGTCGGCTAGTCCGTTTCTTGAATGTTGTGGCGGTGAAGCCAATCTTTGGTCGAACTAGACACATGGACTGCAGCGTTGTCCTATCCTGAGAACGTGTGTCTGGCGTCTTCTGCCTCCCAGGAAAACCAGAAGGCTAGACTCCAGTACACCTTAACACTCCAGACTGTCCATGAGACATGACGGAAGACTAAGCTCTAGATTTTCGCTGCTGAAGAAGCCGGCCCATGTCAGTAATGATCGGCCTCCGAAGTTGCGACGGCGGGGCTTCTCGCAGGTCCCGGGGGGCAGACATAACTCCAACGCCGCACGAACCCCCTGGCGTCGCGCACGGTGTGCGACGAAATTGTACGAGTTGTCGCGGTCCGACTGCTTCCGACAGGGACGGCCATTGACAAGCGATAGAGTGCGAAAGTGTGCGCCGGCGACGTCGACTACGCAGAAGAAGGAAAGAGGCAAAAGAGACACTTGTAGGTTCCTTTGGGGGGGGGGGGGGTGAGCGCTCTATTCCGTAACTTTTCCCTTATTTCTAACTTTGCGCTACCCTTGACCATCACCTACTCATTGTCATAGTTCACGTGTAATACCTTTGGCAAACACTAAGGACCTCTGTATTTTTCCAATCTACAAGCAGAGGCAGAGGCATTTTAATGCTTCCTTTTTCTTCCAAGCGCCTCAGCCGAGAGAGATCCTCTTTCATTTCATTTGGGCTCCCTGTGGTGGTACTAGAAGGGTTTTAATATGCTAAGGTAAGTAAGATGTTTGATGGAGCAATAAATGTCAAAAAACTAGTGGAGGCGCTTAAACACTGGCAAGATTCTCCGAGGCTAACCATGCGTAGCGCCGCGACAATCGCATGCTGCTCTCGCGCGCGACGTCGCGTTCGAGTTACGACCTGGAGGTCCCTCTCGTAATGTACCGACGTACGTCGGGACCATCCAGATTATTTCTTCCTGTTGGCAAATGTGGAACGATTTAAAACAAATCGAATACAACAGAATAAACATTTACAGGGCGTTTTCCACTTTATCGGATAAATCATTCGCTGCTGATCTCATGTTTCGGGTTTATTTTCTTAAAACAAACAGTCTGAACAGCTCTATCAAAAAGCTGCAGGAAATGGCGTTTTCTGCGGTTTTCCGCCCAGAAGTCAAACGATACGGCGGGCGGTATTGTATAAGCCTACATGTGGTCACCTGCGCGCGTTAGTGAACCGTCTGCTATGTTTGCTTGTTTGTTTTTTGCTTTAACGGCTGTTCTTTTTCACTTCTGTTCCATCTAACCAAGGCAAACTGCGCTTGTTCGCATCTTACGTGGACACGGGCGCGTGTAGCGCAGTCGGAGGAGGCGCCGACTGCCGCCAGCACCCGTTACCAGGTTCCTGGTTCGGATTTCTCGCCCAAGCCAACCAAGCCTCTCATCCCCCAGGGTCGATGAAGTGGTACCAGACTAGTATGGGAAAGATAAAATATTGATTTGTTCATCGGCTGGCCATTGCAAGTCATTGTATGGCCAAATACGCATCCAAAATCGCCTTCACGACATCCCGTAGAAGTAGAATGCGTGGCGCATCCCAAAAGGGATTGAGTAACGCCGTCCTTTATCCTTTATTCTTTTACGTGGACACATCGAAATTCCACACCCCCACCTCTTCTCCATGAACCAGTACGGCGCCGATATAATCCCTTGAACTGATTGTTAAGCTGAGCCAAGATTCTTTGAGGATTGTCAAGAGTCGAAAGTGGACCGTGGCTCCAGGATATTTATTTATGTCGTCATTTGTCTGCTATTCTTTACCACTCCGTTTAGTGTCTATTTACTAGACTTGAGGTTGTTCGCCTTGAAGTATTGCCGGAAATGTTTTCACACACCTCCGCCTCTCCAATATTATCTCAGTCGAAATCAGGAGTAATAAGGTGGCAGCTATTTGGCGTCACCATAGGCTGAACAACCGGTTCTGTATTCACTTCAACTCCTGGAAGGACTCCGGCCGCTGTCTGGTTGTTCTACGCTGTGTGTGTTTTTCTTGTTCATTCATGCTTAGCCGAACGAACATCTCAGACTGCACTACTTGCCTGATCACACGAAGTCATCACGACTAAGGACCTAATGTCGGGGCGCGGTACGAGAAGACGAGTGGCGTGAGGGATCTCTTCAGAGAAGAGGCGGTGAAAAAGAGGAAGAACACGCAGCTCGGCGTAGATCGCCGCTCAACTCCATCCAATCTCCCCCACTATTCTTTCTGGGCTAACGCACGTCTCGAAGACGTGCGCTCCACGTGAGCGGGATGAGCGCACGAGAGGCCTACGCTAGAATGCATCAGAATTTCTGAGCTGGTTCGGTGGCAGATTGCGCCATGGCCCTCGAGGCTGTGATCGACCTGCAGAGTTCCTGAACGACGTTCGCATTCAGAAGACCTCAGCGATTCCCTCCTTTTGTTGCTTCAAATTTCTGATCTGGGGTGTGTGTGTAACAGTGTGAATCTGTTCTCCTTCTTGCTTCCCAGTGCAGTGTCCCACAAAAATGGGGTTCATGAAGGATTGTAGACCATAACTACGAGGATGATGTCCTCATATGACGAGACCTCTATGTGGTTGCGTACGAAGCAATATTTTACAAACCTTCACCACACTCATCAAACGGGAACCATCTTTATTTACCATTCCTTCATTCATTCTCAGTATTTATCGGTGCCCTCCCTTTAGATCAGCATTTCTGGTTTAATTCATGCTCTCCCACACTAGTATTATTTTATTTTTTATTTATATTATTAAAGATGCCATTACCATATCTTACCCGCTCGAGCATATATTTAACGCCAGCTATATGTCAGGTGAAGTTACTGCTCGTTGGAAACACTCGTTCGTTACTCCGATCCCAAGAAAGCACCCTACAATATGGCCGCAAACTACCGTCCGATAAGCATCACATCGGTTTTCGCAAGGGTATTTAAAAGGAAGCCCAAAACAGCTCTCGTCGCTTATCTTGAATCGAATTCGCTTATTCCCCAAAAATCAGCATGGCTTCTGAACTGGTAGGTCTACCGAGACATTGATGCTGTCGGCAATGAATGACTGGTCAAAGGCTCTTGATCAAAAGTTTAATGTAGACGTCATTTATTTTGATTTTATGAAAGCTTTCGACAAAGTTCTATCCAGCAAATTGATCTTTAGCCTTGGAAGAATAGGTGTCCATCTATAGAATAGATAACTGGAATAGAAACTTTTTATCAAACAGATCCTTCCAGGTTAGAGTCAACGAATCATTTTCTGAATCACTCCCGGTTATTAGTGGTGTCCCACAGAGGTGGCGTCCTTTCTCCAATTCTATTTACGATTTATACCTCTTGGATTCCCTCCTTAATTAATTAATCAACACGGTGTCACCTGCAAAATGTTTTTTTTTTGTTGATGATATCAAAGTATACAAAAGCATTGTGAATGAGGAAGATCAGAATGCCCTTCAATCTGCAATAAATTCAATTGCTGATTGGTCAGCTAAGTGGAATCTTCCATTATCCGGACAGAAGTCGAAAGTATTAGGTTGTCCCATAAGTCTTCGCCGTTTTTTTTTCAACGATTCACTGCAGATTTCGCCGGCGGTCTCTTGCATAGCGCTGCATAGCTTTCGAAAGAGAATGATATGCTCTATCAGAGCATGTATTGCTTTCTTTTTCATCATGAATTTTGTCAATTTTTTAGGTCGGTAAAGCGAAAAATGAAAAAGTAGCTATTTGCGCACTTGTTCTCTCCGCTTAGGTTTGTAATTTTTGCGCAGTTTTTTATAGCGTGTGGAAGACAATGTTCTGTACTAAAAGAATCTGTGTTGGTCCTATTTTCTCACTTGCCCTTTATTGATTTTTAGGTAATCAAATTGGGACGTTCGAAGAAGGGTGGTTATTTTTGCCGATAGCTCCTGCTCTGTGGTTGGACTTTTTGGGTTAGTGTTATATGTCATTCGAAAGAGAATGTCTTGCTCTATAGGAATGCCAGACGCTCAACGGCCTGCCGGCCACCAAACTTCTGGTTGGGGCTTCGCCCCAAACCCGGAGTATAGAACACCCCGAACGTCTTCTTCTCCTCTTTAGGCCTTCTCTCATTCATTAAAAAACTGGTTTTGCTATATAGAATGGTATAGCGGAATAGGACAAAGCAGGCCCACCACTTTCACTGGATCCCCTTTAACTGGTCCCTTATCACTGGTTTCCCTTTATTGTCAGCCCATTTCCGGTTCACCCTTCACTGGTCCCCCTCCCCTTCGTCGGTCCCTACTACTGCAACCACCTTCACTGGACCTCCCTTTGTCCCCTCTTCGCTGGTTATCCTATCCTTCACCGATCCCCATTACTGGTCCCACCCTCACTGGTCCCCTTTTAACTCATCAACCCTTTTCCGGTCCCCCTTCACTGGCCCCTTCCCCCCCCCCCCCCACTACCTCACCGGTGCCCATTGCTGGTCCCTTCCTCAGCGGTCCCCCCTTCACCTGGTCCCCTCTTCACTGGTCAACATTCTACCGTCCCCCTTTCACTGGACCCCTCCCCCTGCTTCACCGGTCCACCCTTCACTGGACCACTCCCCCCCCCCCCCCCCCTTCACCGGTCCCCATTACTGGTCCCTTCCTCACCGGTCCCATCTTCACTGGACCCCCTCCCCCCCCCCCCCTTCTCCGGTCCCCTTCGTTGCTTCCCCCCCCCCCCCCCCCCTTACCGGCCCCATTGCTGGTCTCACCTTCACTGGTCCCTCCTTTATTGGTCAACCCTTTACCGCTCCCCCTTACTGGAACCCCATCCTTCACCGGTCCCCAATTACTGGTCCCACCTTCACTGGTATCACGTCGTCTGAATCCGGAATCCTCGCGCGACAGCGGTGACACCTCTTCCAAACCCGGTGGCCTGTTGGACAACGTCAGTGATATGTGTTCTCAACCCGAACGTGCTTTGCGCGACATCGGTGACACGTCGTCTGAATCTGGAAGGCCCTTCGCGACATTGGTGACACCTCTTCTGAATGCAGGCACCTGATGAGCGACGTCGGTGACATGTCTTCTCAAGTCGGACGTGGTTTGCGCGACATCGTTGACACGTCGTGTGAATCCGGAACCCCTAGCGCGACATCGGTGACACCACTTCTAAACCCAGGCACCTGATGAGAAGACGTCGGTGACGTCTTCTCAAGCCGGACCTGCATTGTGCGACATCGGTGACACCTCTTCTCAACCTGAACGTCCTTTGCGCAACATCGGTGACATGTCGCCTGAACATGGACGCCCGTCGACAACTACAACAGTTGACAAACTGGTGACAACTGCAACCTCCTCCCCCCCCCCCCCCCCTTCCCCACACTTCCTCCCAACACACTCCCCCAGCACTTCTGTGCAAACAAACACACACAAACAAACTCACCCACAGACAAACGACCGTTCTCGCTTATATATAGTAGGGTGTGTTGCATTTATTGATTTCTATTGAATGTCAACAAAATGCCAAAAAGAGAAAAATCGTCTTCACCAACAACTCCTTATCCTTCTTCAGTTGTTGATATTCGACAGAAATCAGCGTGAGCCAATAAACGCGACACAAATTCTTACTGAGCAAGACATCCTCTTCCAAACGACATATAACACCAAGCAAAAAAGTCCAACCACAGAACCGGAGTTTTGGTAAAAATTCGGACGGAAAAGTCGGAATTCCCAATTTGATGGCCTAAAAATCAATAAAGTGCAAGTGAGAAAATAGAAACAACGCATATTCTTGTAGTACAGAACATTGTCTTCCAAGTGCTATAAAAAACTGCGCAAAAAATTACAAACCTAAGCGGAGAGAGCAAGTGCGCAAATGGCTACTTTTTCACTTTTTCACTTTTCACATCAACGACCTAAAAATTGACAAAATTCGTGATGAAAAAAATGAGAAAAAAAGAAAAAGAAAAGAAAATAAATTTTCTAATAGGGCAAATCATTCTCTTTCGAAAGCTATGCAGCGCTATGCAAGAGACCGCCGGCGAAATGTGCAGTGAATCGTTGAAAAAAAACGGCGGGGACTTATGGGACAACTTAATATTTCACATTGGAGAGCACGTCAATAGAAAGGTCTATCATCAGTAGTGCACCTACTGTGCGGGACCCAGGTTTCATTCTAGACACAAAGCCTTCCTTAAAGTAACATTGCGAAGATGCGGCTAAGAAAGCTGACGGAATCGTGCATAATATATTTAAATCACTGAGAACAAACTCGGTCGTTCACATGGTGCTCGCATACAAAACATATGTCAGGCCTGTACTTAAATATGGTACCACAGTATTTAGTCCTTAATGCAAACATAACATCTCTAGATTGGAATCTGTACAAAATAGCTTGGCAAGAAAGCTCTGGATAAGAGTACATGGGTGTAATTATGCTAACATTCCATCGGCTCTTGAGAGAAACAAACTCTTCAATTTACGCACTCTTGCTTCTCGTAGGAAACGATATGATCTAATCACCATATACAAGCTGATCAATGGTATGTTGGATCTTCCTCTTCAGGAATTTTATTCACTATCTTGCTCAAATACTAGAGGTGGTCAGATGAAGATCCAGATTCCAAAAGCTAGAAGTAATATAAGGTCTACATTTTTCAAAGTCCGAACTGGAACCGAATTTCAAAAGTTTTCGAAGAAAAACGTTTTACCAAAATCGCTAAGGCAATACAAAAGACTTATTGACAGGTATCTCCAGGATGTTCCTTAATAGTTTGCTTCCAACTGTTGCCGCTGTCTGTCGCTTATACCTAACAGTATATTTTTATTCGCTCTGTTCTGGTTCTTAATGTGCATGTTCTATTTGTTCTATTTTTTGCGTGGATATCCACGTATAAATACTATTTATTTTGTATTTATAGCATTATTAGGCTGTCGCAAGATTAATCACCGAAACGGACTGCTTATTCCAAGCTGCTATAATTCAGCTTAAACACAACTTTATTAGTCGATGTAAAAACCACTAGAACTAATTCATCTTTGCTAACGAACAATTATTGAATCCAATGCTTTACAATGAAAACTGAGATCACAGGAATTAACGGAAAAAGGGCACATTCAGCATCGACCAAATGAGTTAATTGTTTCTGACGCAAACGACAATCAAGACGGAGAAAGCGATAGTCAGTGGGGAAAGGTCGGAAGAATATGGTGGGTGAGGGAGAACTTCGCTACCTAAATGGGTCAATTTTTGCCGAGTGATTTGTGGGGTATGTGGCCTTGCGTTGTCCTGCAACAGGAGCGGCCCTCCTCTATTCACCTTTGCCGGTCACAATTTTTGAAAATTCTCATACATTTGGTCTAAATCATTATTTTTTATTTTGTTCAGATTTATCTTCCTACTCCTAACTAGGTGTACCGGTCTAACATTCCGCATCGTCTATTTCTGCAAACCACACATCACATTTGACGAGATGTCACGGCCATTGATCATTGATCTACCGTCCTGCATATGCGATAAAAAGTATGATGAATAACTGAAGATTTATAAAATTTTACCCTTTAGGCGTAATTTGTATTGCAGCCACCGAGTGGCTCAGCGTTACGACACCTACCCCTATCGATTAGGCGGCGCGGACGATCGATATTCGTAGCTTTCATCAATTCGCGTCGCCCGGCGACTAAACTACACTCTACAACTAGTTTTCAAGAGCATGAATGAGCTAATATTAGATTGAAATTGACTTTGATATGGCATCACGCACTATGTATTCTGATGCGTCGTGACGTTCACTTGATTAGGGAATATTCGCTTGTTTTTCGAAGAACTGTTCCCTGTCCTTTATCCTTTACTGAATTCTGACTCAAAATATTGCAAGTAATTCCAGGGAAACAAATTTTTTTGTTCAAAATTTGCGTTGAAAATGTGTTGTAAAAACTGTCGACCAATCAGAGCCGGAACCGCAAATCATTCGACTCCTATACTCGGCATTCTCACATACATAGTTTGTACGGTTTGGTGTCCTAGCACACGATGACGTTTATCTTGTTCTTACTAATGGGAATTTTTAAATAACAATGGGTTTCGTGTCGGCTTAAATTAGCACCTGGCAAAGCTTGAAGTAAGCGCGACTTTTGCTAATTTTAGTTTTTAACTGCACTGCTCGAAATCTGCTCATCATAACGTCATCCAGTTGCTCTTCGGCTTCTCACCGCTGTAATTTAAGCTTAAGTTTGTTACGTCGTTTGAGGCAGACGTCATATATACGGAAAGGCAATAACGGAAACAGACACACATCAAGAGAACAACAAGAACATGCTAACCAACGAAATGAACAGTGTGGCAACACACTAAGGCTCTTGTAGGCTTGTCTTCTCTATTTCTTCGTCAAATCATCTATACCGCATTTTGGCCATTCATCCCTCACAATACGCACTACGCATTGTAACGATTCTTCAAACCTTCTAGCAACCTGGATGTGTTTCGGTTCTGAGATCTTTCTTTTACCTTCTTTCTCCTCCTCTTCCTTTCGATTTCTACGTTCTTGTTATAAATTTTATGCTCTATGCAGAGATTCAAATTTATCACAAAATAAGGCATTTTCAAAGGCTTTTTGAAATTTGTCGATTGGACCCTATTCGGCCCGAATATCAGTGACGCTGTCGCGCCAAGTCGTCGGAAATTAGGTGGGCCGGCCACGTAATCGGCTTCGCAGACACCAGCTGGACGAGAGGCGTCACCGACTGGATTCCGCGGGATGTCAAGAGAACACCAGGACGACCACCAACGCGTTGGTCGGACTTCTTCGTGAGAGCCCTGAACCAACGACATGACGCTCTTCGTGTCCCTCGAGCGACGAGGATCCATTGGAGTACTCTGGCACGCGACAGGGACGAATGGAGACGCTGCTGGCGCCCGCTTGAGCATGTCGATGATCAACGGGGGACGACAGGTGACACAGGTGATGCTAGTCGGGAAGGGGCAACCGTAAAGTGCCAATTGCGTAGGCCGTCTCATGTCTCTTTACCACTTCACATGAATTTAAATGAAGACCTCGCATCATAGGACAGCAGCCGACGTTCTCGTAGAAACCCAAGCTACGAAATATAGGCGTAAACCATCATCTGATCCCCTCCGATTAGGAATGATCCAGCTTCATTTTAGCTAGCATCCACTCCAATAATTACGCCTCCGAATAGAACGCAACACCCGGACTAACGTGGTATTTCTTCGGAAGCCTATCAACTTACCCTCCCCTTACCCTATCAACTTACCGTTGAACCAATACAAACCAACTCCGCTTAAGACGCATTGAATATGCAATATGTATATGTATATCTAATATGTAATATAATACGTGCTATTTCCGATTTCTTAAACAATGGAAAACAGCTACAGGGGAAGTTTCTCCACCTCTCAAGCGACTTCTTTTCCGCAGTATTTTGCCAGATATTTCATTTCATTCACGGCACGTGATTGTGCGTTTGACAAAACTAACCGGAACTGTTCAAATCATAAGCTGATAAATTAGGTTTATATTAGTTTATTGTAAACTAGTGCTCCGTCACACCTATCCGCGTGCCTCGCACTTGCGCTCTTCTCGCGATGTTGCAGTATCACTAAGATAAGGACAATTACATCGAGCTAGCTGCTCTACTTGTACAGCTTTCTTCCCTACCTAGGAGTGCAAAAGGCTCGCAGTACGTACAGTGTATAGTATGATAGGGCGATCTATTGGTTCCTCACTACTGGTCCTCCCTTAGTGAAATGGTCCCCCATTACTGGTACTGGTCTCCCTCAATGATCCACCTTTAGCGGACAACGTCTCCGGCACACCTTTTGAATCCCCAAGCACATTGGACGACGTCTTCGGTACGTCTACTTGATCCCCAAATACGTCGAGCGACGTCTTTAGCACGCCTTCGGAGTCCCAAGCACGTCATGCGACGTACTCCGCACGCCTTTCGAATCCCCTGGCATGTAGAAGACGTCTACGTATTTTCCGCTATTTTCCTGCACCGTAATTTGATCAATTTCGATTGATGGCGATCGATACTTCAAAAACAAACTTTGGATTCGTGTTCAGCGACCGCGATTACCCCAGAGCTGAAGTTTTCAGACGGGTAGAAGAAGTCTGGGTATTTCCGCTATTTTCGCGACCTGTAATTTAATCAGTATCGATTGATGGCAATCGATACTTTAAAAACAAACTTCAGATTCGTGTTCAGCGACCTCGATTGTCCCAAGGCCGAAGTTCCTAGGCAGGGAGAAGACGTTTGGGTGTTTTTCGCTATTTTCGAGTCGTAATTTCCCCACCATTTTCCTCCTATTTTATAATTTCTGCGGCGGCGCCGATCGATAGTACGACTCTTCGCTTAGCGCGTTATTATAGTGTATGATATTATTAGTGTTTCTATATATTTGATTTTTACACTATTTAGCAGAAATACTGTTCATAAAGCCAGTGCAGTCATATGGTACCCGAAATGGAAAAATCCTTTCTGATGTCATTTGTAGAATTCCTATCTGCGGTAGTGTTTTTGTTCGTTTTCTTTGTATTGCTATTCAGTTTTTCTCGTTTCTTGTTTTGCGTTCAACTTTGTCCTCGATGTTTTTTTCTGTGTTTTAAACTACAAAGCAAGGAATGCATGTAAATAAAATGCAAGTTAATAAATCACCTGTCAATGTATCACCTGTGGTCCCGTTGATCGTCGAGTTGCTCGAGTGAAGGGGGGCGACAACAATGTCCCCATTCCTCCCTGTCGCGTGTCAGAGTGCTCCAATGGATCGTCCTCGCTCGAGGGGCACGAAGGGTGTCATATCGGTCGTTCAGGGCTTTCACGAAGAAGTCCAACAAACAAGTTGGTGTTTTCTTGACATCTCGAAGCATCCATTCGGCAACGGTTTTCGTCCAGCGGGTGTCTGTGAAGCGCATTACGTGGCCGGCCCACCTAATTTTCGACGGCTTGTCCCATAACACAGCGTCTCTGACTTTCGGACGTCGACGAAGCTCGGAACTTCATAGGCTTTCTCTCACTTACGTGAAGAAGACGAAGAATGTCAGGCTTTGTGGAAGTAAATAAATAAATAAATCAGGCCAGAGAAGGACGGTGATACAGTACGGTGATCGACAAGCTGCCACGAAATCGGTACATAAATTCGCAACATGTGTACCACTGCTGCTCATACTTTTCTTGTTTGTTTTTCTCTACTTCCGAGCGTTTAGTTCCTTGATAGGCCACCCAGCACTGTGTTGTCGGGATTCCTCTCCACCTTCTCGATGACGGCTTCTTGATGACTCCCTATGGACTCATCACGTGGTACGAAGCTGATGAACTTTGCGTTTCGCGAACAAGGAGGGCTCCAGGCCAGTCAGCTGCCTCCAGATGCTTCGCTATACAATCCTTCGTGTCTTGGAGGAGAATCAGACTCGGAGCCAGCCTTGGTGGTCCCCGTTATTATGACCACCTTCCTCTTTGACGCATGTGGTGTTGGCATCGGCGCCTTCGTGCTCTCAAACATGTCCATTAAGACCACGTTCAGTACTTCTGGGACAGTCCTCCCGTCAAAGGCTTTCAGCGAGTAAGACGTGGTATAGCCTCTTCTACTAGGGCTTCTCAGCATCTACATAGGTAGCGGAGTTTCTCTTTCTTCTGTTTTTATCCCGTTGTAACCAGTGAAAATGGTGATTGTGACCGACATTTTGGCACAACCCCGAGCTTCCACGTTGCTCCTGTTTTCCAAAAGAATGAAGGAAAGGATAAACGTCGGCGTAACATTGCACGTATTAAGGGAGGGTGTCAAAGCATGCCTGGTGCATGCTTTGACACCCCTTTAATACGTACGATGTCACGGTACTATCCCTCGTACGGTTTTCGAACCTCAAGCTTGAACTTGGCCTGGTCTTGAACGGCATTTTTTTGGTGAAGCTTCTGAAAGTCACCTCGGAATTGGGAATCGATGCCGTTTTACGTTAGAAAGCGAACGGTTCCAGCATGGAACATGCCATTCTCACTTAAATTGGACAACATTTTAAACAGGCCTGGCGCTTTTGAAGTCAAGCTGAACATCTTCCAAATTTCCAAATCAAAACTAGCGTCTTACAGATTGAACAAGAAACTTTCTAACATGCTTAGAAGATTTTTGTACTAAAATTTAGTATGGCTTTCTTGAGCGCTTCTAGCGCAGTCGGAGGAGCTGCTGACTGTAGCGAGCACCCGATTCCAGTTTCATGGTTCGGAGTTCCCGCCCAGGCCAGCCATGACTTCCATCCCTTCGGGGTCAGTAAATATTTATCAGTCGTCTGGGAAGGATAAAGCGCTGAATTGTTCATCGGCTGGCCAGTGCAAGTCTTTGTGTGGCCAAATCTCTAAAATCGCTTCCGCAATATCCCGTGGAAGGAAAATGCGTGGCGCATTCCAAAAGGGATTGAGTAACGCCGTCCTTCACCATTTTCGATCCTTTACGACTTTCTTTTAAAAATTTTTTTTTTAAATTTTTGCCTCAACAGATGAACACATCATTTGAAGTTTTGTAAGGTTCTAATTTGTTGATGAAAGCAATTACTTACAGCTTGCTTCATGGACCAAGAAGGCGGCCATTTTTTAGTACTAGAAGAAGAGATACCATCATACCATCGTCCAAATCGATTGTCGCGATTTCTATTCGATTGATAGCAAAGGATTTGTTTGCATGGAGTCTCACATCCGTAAACGATGCAACAAAAACAATTGCAAAGAACACACATATTCTCACTTTGATGTAGGCAGCATTTACACTATCAATCGAAGAAAAATCGCAAAGAGCTTTTCGAATGCATGGCCCAATTTCGTCTTTTAATGCATTAGATTTTTGTTGCCTTGTTGCGCTTTAAAATAAAAATTTCATTCAAAAATTTGATGTGTTATTTTCTCAAAAATGTAAATTTTATAAAATTATTGCATTCATTCAGGCAGCTGAACAAAAAAAACTGCAGGGAAAGTTATACAAAATTTTCCGGATGTATCGTAGTCGTAGAGGGGCACTATTAGAGAAGCGGAACAATTTGTCCTGTCCCGATTAGGAGTTTATAAGGAGAGGTTCTTTCGTGGCCTAGTTCAGTCTATGGTAAAGTAATTCACTTTCAGTTTTGACGCCGTTCTTCTCCAGACCTTGTGAAGCGCTCCCACTCACTAAGATGGATCCAATTTTCCTTGGACAAAAAAATATGCTAACTGCGTTAGAGAGTCTTTAGTTTAACCTGCAAAGAGCTCGTTTCTATTTGAAACACGTTCGCTTTGTTTTCAGAAGCAACAAGTTTGTTTAGAAGAGCGTCCAATTTAACGCAAAAAGTGTCCAATTTGATTTGGAAAAGGTCCAGTTTGACGTGAAACTGGTATAGATTAAGCTGTCGCGGTATTGACTGTCTGGTGCTTCCATATAAATAAAGGATAAAGGACCGCGTTATTCAATCCCTTTTGGGATACGCCACGCATTCTACTTTTACGCGATGTCGTGGAGACGACTTGAATGCGTATTTGGCCATACAATGACTTGCACTGGCCAGCCGATGAACAAGTCAGCGCTCTATCCTTCCCAGACAAGTCTGGTACCAATTCACCGACCCCGGAGGGATGGAAGACTTGGTTGGCCTAGGCGGGAAATCCGAACGAGGATCCTGGTATCGGGTGCACGCGACAGCCGACGCCTCCTCCGACTGCGCTACACGCGCCCTCTATATAAATACTTACACTTAATACATGATCGGCTTTTCTTTAGTGAGATAATGTATTGTGCTCCGATGCTTTTGGCTTTTAGATCTCGATTCTGCGAGCGCTTTTCAAGCGCCCATGAACTTCTTTCTCCGTCCCGTATCCTCGGCAGTCGTTGTGCAAGCTACTCCATCATTTTGACATTGCCAGCACCTTCGGCTGTGAACAGAGTTTCATCAAAGAAAACAATATCTCGTTGGTTTGCCGGCTAGTGTGGGCTAGCCTGACGTTTATTGCACCTTTGAACGTGTTTGAATTTTCGTTTTAACGATTGTAAAGTCACACTTGAAAAAAACACTTAAAAAATTGCTGCTATTGTAATAGCTATTTTTAACAACTTGTCAACGCTTCCTGATGAAACTGCTTTTTGCAGCAGGTTGTTCAAAATTTCACTGGAAAACCGTCGCGAAATGTTTTTGCCTTCTTCCATTCTATGAAGATCAGACCGGACAATGTTTTCGATGATTGATTCTGATGCCGATCGCATCAGAATTCAACCTACCACGACCCTTTTATAACTAACTTTTTACTCAAAGTAAGAGCAGTTGCGTTCTCAGTATTCGTTCCAGAAAAAAATGTGGGAAGAATTTTTTCGGTTGTGAATGACTCTAATGTTGACATAGCCAGATGACAATATTTTTGAACATGGTCATGCTTCATTCTGAAGAGCTTGTCAAAAAAATTCAAAACATGCTCTGTCGCAGAATGCAGAAAGGACAGTTCAAATTTCAACCACCGTTTTTGTGCTGAACACCCGCACGATTTCAACTTCATTATTTATTAGGGCACGACGTGAATATTTTTACAAATCTTCCTGCTATTCTCATTACTAAACTGTGCTTTAATGCAGTGGCATCATATTATACATCCCATGTGATTGGGCAAGTGATAGCGCAGTCGAAAGCACCAGTTGTGGCGTGCACCAGTTTCCAAGTTTCTGGTTCGAATTTCCCGCCAGGCCAACCAAGCATTTGTTCCTTCCGGGGTCAGTGAGTTGATACTATAATTGTCTGGGAACGATAAACCTTGCTCATCGGCTGGCCACTGCAACTCATTGCATGGAGAAATACGCATTTAAAATGCCTCTTCGAGATTCCGTAGAAGTAGAATGCTTGGCGCATTCCAAAAGATGTTGATTGATACCGTCACTTATCCTTTATCATTTTTAAAAAAATGAACCACACAAACAATATACCACCAAGAATTAAAAGGATCCTTTAAAGGTGATATGGAAGTTTATGAAGATCTTGAGTGACTTGTTTCTTTTTTTTGAGCGAACATTTTTTTTGCCTCGTGATCTATTTGTATCAGTCCCGTAATTCATAACTATTTATTTGAGACAAAAAGAAAAACTCGCTCTTTACGAACAAGAGCGGATTCTCCACGCTGCCGTTAGGCCCCGTTTATACTTCCGACGCCGAGCGACGCGACGACATGCAAAGTGGCCAAATTGATCGATCGCGTGGCTCAATCAATATGGCCACTATACGTGGCGTCGCGTCGCTCGGCGTCGAAGTATAAACGGGGACTTAGTATCGTCATGAATTGCTATTAGTAATCTTGCTCAAACTTCATTAGAATGTTTGAGAAATGTTTGAGAAAGTATGGTGTGAATCAGTTCCAGACGCTTTCGAAATCCTCTGCTGTGATTTAATCTTTATGCAATACAGCCTAAGGCTAATCGCTGTTTATAGAGCTCCTAATTCATCCCTGTCCAGCACAATACTGTTAGCCAAGGTACTAAGCGATCTCTGCTCTTGCAAAACACACTGTGTCATATTAGGTGACTTCAATTTGCCGGATATAGATTGGTCAAAGGGCTACTCAGGATCTATGGCGTCACAATGTTTTATTGATATGTGCAAATCATGCAAACTAAATCAAAACGTTTTGGCACCAACTCGATATGGTAATGTACTCGATCTTGTTCCCAGTAGTCATCTAAATCTAGTAAAAAACCTAGTTGTTCTATCACCGATAGGTTCCAGCGATCATTCAAGCATCTCCTTTAAACTCCAAGGTTTTGTGAACAGATCGGCATACCGACTACGGAAGGCTTTTCATAAAGCCAACTACGACCTAGTATGCCAATTTTTATTCTCTGTAGACTGGAGAACACTTCTGGAACAACACACTAGTGTTAACGATAAATATGAGTTGTTTCTGGCCATCCTTCATGATTGCATCGAACAGTTCGTTCCGACGGAAAAGCTGCCAAGTAACTTTTGCAAGCTTCCTCCTAGTTTACTTAAGCTTTTTGAACTGAGGCAAAGAACGTGGCTGAAATATCAAAATAACCCTAGTTCGGATAATATTGATCGTTTCAAAACTGTGAACAATAAGTTCGACCGAGAATTGAATCGGTACAACAAGTATATCGAAAGGAAAATTCTTGAAGATGCTAAAAAACCATCTCTTTACAGATTGTTGAATTCCGTACTAAAGCGGACTGAGCGAATTCCTTCTTTGAAAGATGATGGAGGAGTTTCCGCTGTAACTGACCTATCCAAAGCTTCTATGCTTGCAAAATTTTTCCAAAAGTCCTTTTCGGAGTGCCACAGTGATGTTGAGTCATCTGGTACCGCAAGCTCTTCCTTCTGTATGGAAAATTCCATTTGGTTCTACAAAGAGGAAATTTACGCCGCATTATGTACTTTACCAGCATCATACACCGTTACCCCAGATCACGTACCACCATACTTTATCCGGAGAGTTGCTATTGCAATAGCGTACCCACTTGAGCACATATTCAATGCTAGTTATATGTCAGGAGAAGTACCTTGTCGTTGGAAGCACGCATTTGTTACACCTATTCCAAAGAAAACACCCCACCAATTTGTCTCTAATTACGGTCCCATTAGTATTACTTCCGTTTTTGCTAGAATTTTCGAAAGGAAACTCAAAGCTGCTTTTGTGACTCATCTTGAGTCAAATTCTTTAATGCCCAATGATCAACATGGCTTTCGAATCGGAAGGTCCACTGAAACGTTGATGTTGTCGACGCTTAATGACTGGACACATGCGCTTGATCAAAAAGTGGATGTGGATGTTGTCTATTTTGATTTTATGAAAGCGTTCGACAAGGTCCCTTCTGCTAAGCTGATCAACAAGCTTAAAGGATTAGGAGTTCACCCAAGATTAACTGAGTGGATAAAAAATTTCATATCTGACAGGACCTTCCAGGTTAGAGTTAATCAGTCATTCTCCGAATCGCTACCAGTTACCAGTGGTGTTCCTCAGGGTGGGGTTTTATCCCCAATTCTGTTTTCTATTTATACGGCTGAAATTCCCTCATTGATTAATCAATATGGTGTTACGTGTAAGATGTTTGCGGACGATATAAAAATTTATAAGAACATTACTAGCGGGGAAGACCACATTGCTCTGCAATCTGCAATAAATGCTATTGTCGATTGGTCAAAAAAGTGGAAGTTACCACTGTCGGGGCCAAAATCACAGGTTCTTCACCTCGGACAGCAGCATAATAGGAACAACTATCACATTGGAGAGTTAGCACTTAACAATGCTGATAGGTTGCGTGATCTTGGATTTATTTTAGACTCAAAACTTTCCTTTAAAGATCACTGTGAAGTCATAGCAAAGAAGGCTGATAGAGTTGTATGCAGTATATTTAAGGCAGTACGAACAAATTCTGTTGTTCATTTATTGCTAGCATATAAAGCGTATGTTAGACCTATATTAGAGTACGGCGCCACTATATTCAATCCTAAGTGCAAGCGAGAAATTGCTAGGCTTGAATCTGTGCAAAACAGCTTTACCAGGAAGCTATGGATAAGAGTTTATGGCTTGGACTACGCCGCCATACCATCAGCGGTTAGGAGAAATCAAGTTTTTAACTTGCGCAGTCTTGCCTGTCGCAGAAGAGAGTATGATCTAATCATGATGTACAAGTTGCTAAACGGTATGCTGTGCCTTTCACTTCAAGAATTTTATTCAATTTCCCCTTCTAACACAAGGGGTGGGCAGTGGAAGATCCAGATTCCCAGAGCAAGAAGTAACGTAAGGTCTTCGTTCTTTACTAGTCGAGCCGGCATTGAATTCCTGAGATTCTCCAAGAAAAACAAGTTGCCAAACTCACTAAGGCAATACAAAATATTAGTCGACCGGTATCTCCAGGAAGCTTGTTAGTTGCCATCCACCTAGAGAGCTTGTTTGTGTCATGAATAGTGCTAGTGTTGCCTATTCTTTTTTAATTCCATTCTCTTTTACACTGGATTGTAGTTTGTTGAGTGTTGTTATTTTTAATCGCGTGGTTATCCACGTATATAATAAATTAGAGAGCGTTTAGTGTGCACGCAACGCGCTATGCCATCAAATGTCCCATATCGATTCATCGCATCGCGCGATCGATACGAGAGCTTAGAATGTAGAATATCTGTGCCCACTCCTTTTTATAATTCGCTTTAAGCTAGCTGATCAAGGTACGTTTGAGTACCTTAAATCTCATGGTAAATTAGAAGAAGCTCGTAATGGCTTCTAATTTGCTCCTTTGTGCGACAGTCTACTCTGAGCAGGCCTTCCATCGCCATCGATTTCGGCGTCACCTCATATTTCAGTACCTGCGCGACGTGGCGTTATGAACATTGTCAATATCGATCGAACCATCTTATCGATATTGGTCGCCTTGTAAACGCGGCGATTCCCAGCGGCTGATGTATTAGGGGGGGGGGGGGGCAAAAGTAATGAGACACCCCATGCTGTGTCCATATATCTCGTGGCTAGAGTCTGGTTTCGTGCTTGTCGTATTTGTATGTTTGTATGCTACTTACTGAAGCCCATCCCAGAAGTTATCACTTCCGCCCTTTCCAGAAGCATGCCAAAACCCCAGTCTGTCTCATGCCGAAACGCCAGTCTGACGAGTCGACCTGTGTCGCGCAAATCTCGCCCAATTCCCAACCCCAAGCAGCCTGGGCTCAATATTCACGCAAGATGAGAAGTACGTCTTCTACCTTAACCCTGCCAAGCAGCGAGTCTGGGTGAGGCCTGGTGACCTGTTACCGACCTTCGCTCGGCGAGATGTTCACAGCGAGAGGCACCTTTGAAGCTTTTGGGTCTGCGCTCATGGATCGGTTTACCGAAAGCTGTTTCCCAAGAGCACGACGATGGGCTACTCTGTTTGCTAACGGCGGGAAAAGTAGACCAATTCTGCTTTCGTACGTTTCATAATGTTAATCCTTGCGTTGCGTACCACAGGAAAAAGGCTGGATTTTCCCTTAATAATGGGACCGGCAGCGTTCAGAACCGGGAAATTGCCGATTTCTGTTTGTTGAAGGACCCTCTGCCGTTGTTTCTAGCTTGCAGTTTTCTACTCATAGTATTAGGTTGGCAACTATGTTCGTGGACTCTCAAGAATCTTCAGCAAAAGTATTTATTAACAAATAACTAATGACAATCTTTAATTAAAAGAAGATCCCTCGGAACGCAGAAGTGCTTCCCATATATCAGGTAGCTGGTCTATCCCACGGCCATAGAATTATTGTGCTTTTAAGGCCAAGAATCTTTGGAGGTGCATTTGGACCCGGTCCACATTATTAAATCGTCTTCCAACCAAGAAGTACTGCGCCGAACTAAAAATGTGGTAGTCACTCGGCGCAAGGTCTGGGCTGTAAGGTGGATGAGTTTGACGCTCCGAGTCAAGGTCTTCTATTTTTTTGAGGCGTCCGGTTCGCTACGTTCCCTCCGTTTGGTGGTGTCAGGAAGATATTAACTTCTGGGAGCTCGTCAAGAACGGTTCCAGCATTAATGCTGTAATCTACTCTTCTCAACCTGGCCGCGCGCAGGCTGAACTCCGCTGGAATCGGTTCAGACTGATTTTCAGGAGCGGAATTATCTATCAGCAAGATGACGCCAGATCACACGTCACCAATCGGGAGCTTCAAAAAATCGAAGACCTTAGCTGGGAGCGTCTAACTCACCCACCTTACAGCACAGGCTGTGCGCCAAATGAACAGCACCTTTACAGCACGTTGCAGCACTTCTTGGTTGGAGGACGATTTATTAATGTGGACCATGTCAAAATGCACCTCCAAGGATTCTTGGCTTCAAAAGCACAAGAATTCTACAGCTGTGGGATGGGCCAGGTAGCTGATAAAAGGGAAGCAGTCCCGCTTTCCAACAGATCCTACTTTGGTTAAAAACTGTTATTTGTTATTTGTTTATGAACACTTTTGTTGAAGGCGCTTGAGAGTCCACGAACATAGTTGCCAACCTAATAGCTATGTATGCTTGTGTTTGCAATTTTTTTGTTTTTTTTTTTTGCTGAAGACTGGCATCTTGCTCAAGTTTGGTTGTCTTTAGAAGCGCAGTGTAGCATGATAACTACTCTGATTGGTTGGCGTGTTCCCACCACCCAGTGCTGTCCACATTCGGAACATGGACCTAATCTAGTGGTAGTAGTTTCAGAACATTTCTGTAGTTTTGATGGCAACAACTATCACTAAGGGCAAAGTAATGGTTGGTGTTAGTAAATCCCAATGTAGAGTGCGCTACACATTC
The DNA here is from genome assembly GCA_947359475.1 of Heligmosomoides polygyrus bakeri. NCBI lineage: Eukaryota > Metazoa > Nematoda > Chromadorea > Rhabditida > Heligmosomidae > Heligmosomoides > Heligmosomoides polygyrus. The sequence continues at coordinate 89,332,026 of OX375870.1, forward strand.
TACTTCTACGGGATCTCGTGGAGGAAATTTGAATGCGTGTTTGGCCTACGCAATGACTTACAGTGACTTTCCGATGTATTCGTTGGTCAGTGTTTTGTCCTTCCCAGACAATTCTGTACCAAACGGAGGATCCCGGAGGGATTAAATAACTTAGTTATAATAAAATAGTATTATAAAAAGTAAACCTTAATTATAATAAAATAGTATTATAAAAAGTAAACATTAATATAAAATAAAATAAATATGACCATCATGTACGTATTCAAATAAACAAAAATGTTTTTATCCCGAAATCACGGGTGGATGTCGGCAAGCCCTGAGGATATTGCGAATTTTATGTTTGATCAAACAGCGCCGGTGGTGTAAGACGTAGCGTCGTTGCCCGGAAAGTTGAAGGTGCGGGTTCGAGTCCTGCCCGACGCAAGAGCTTTGATCGGAACAAAACATCCTGTAACAACAAAATTACAAGACGTTTAAAACTACGACCGTATGAACCAGCCATTTTACTAAAGATTAGCAAATCCTCCTCAATATTTATTGTCAATAGGAGCGCAATGCAGCATGACTAATTAGCTAAACAATTTGAAATAAAAAAATAAAAAGTAGCAATATAAAAAAGACGGAGAATAAAAATAAAATTTGGATTTGAAATATGGTTATAAAGATAAATGCAAACAAAAACAAACAAAAAATTCAATTACAAATACAAATCTTTACAAATACGACTTCTTGATCTAGCCATTTTATTGAAGGTTAGCATCTCCATCCCTTGTCGAGGGCTTGTTGTCAATAAAAACACACTGCAGCATGAATAGCTAGCTAAATAAATAAATAATGCAATCCAAAAAACAGGAAAATAATATAGGTAAAAATACAAGCATGAATAAAAATAAGAATAAATAAAAACAAAGTATCACCTGTATCACCTGTCGTCCCGTTGATCATCCACTTGCTCGAGCGGGTGCCAGCAGCGTCTTCATTCGTCCCTGTCGCGTGCCAGAGTGTTCCAATGGATCGTCCTCGCGCGAGGAACACAAAGAGCGTCATATCGGTCGTTCAGGGTTTTCACAAAGAAGTGCGACCAACGCGTTGGTGGGCGTCCTGGTGTTCTCTTGACATCCCGCGGAATCGAGTCGGCGATGGCTCTCGTCCAGCGAGTGTCTTCGAAGCGCATTACGTAGCCGGTCCACCTAATTTTCGACAACTTGGCCCACGCGACAGCATCTCTGATCTTCGAACGTCGGCGAAGCTCGGAACTCCGAGGCCTTCTCTCACTTGCGTGAGTCGTGTCACTCCGAGCATCGTCCTCTCGATTCCACGCTGCGCGACGCTAATCGCGCGTTCATCCTGCTTTCGTATAGCCCAGGTCTCTGAGGCGTATGTTAGGGCAGGAAGAACAGTGGAGTCGAATAGGTGGGCACGGAGTCGGACGTTCTTCGTCTTCTTCACGACTTCTTCGACGCTCTTGAAAGCTCTCCAAGGCGCTCGTTTTCTCCTGCTCAGCTCTGGTGCTAGGTCGTTGGCCATGTTGACTTCGCGACCCAGATACACATAGCTGGAGCATTCGGAGATGTTCGTTTCGTTGAGTGAGGATGGGGCATCAGAAACTTGTCCGTTCCTCATGTACATCGTCTTCGTAAGATTAAAACAGATTAAAACAAGAGTAAGATTAGGTGAGATTAAAACAAAGTAACTTATAGAAATGCGACTCTATGAACTAGTCTACAAGGAGACTTTTCTTTTAAAAAATTTAGCTGAGACGCACATCACAGTTAATTTCTTGCTTAGTTCGCTTTTTGTGGCGGTGGCGCCGGCCATGTATGTAGTTCCACAAGACAGATAATTTTTCTCATCCTTCCACTAGGGAAGACAATTTTCTCCCGTATTTTTCGCGCAGTCGGAGGAGGCGCCGGCTGTCGCCTGCACTCGATACCAGGTTCCTAGTTCGGATTTCCCGCCCAGGCCAACCAAGCCTTCCATCCCTCCGGCGTCGGTGAATTGGTACCAGACTTGTCTGGGAAGGGTAAAGCACTCAATTGTACATCGGCTGGCCACCGCAAGTCATCGTATGGTCAAATACGCATTCAACACGCCTCCACGACATCTCGTAGAAGTAGAATGCGCGGCGCATCCCAAAGAGGATTGAATAGCCCTCCTTTATCGTTTTATTTTTATTTTTCACGCACTCTGTAGAGTTTTTCGGCGCTTTCTTGCTCGAAACGGCAGTTCAGGGCCATTGACCCCTGCTCGATTTTCCGGCGCCGAGATTTTTCGCGAGATTAAACCCCACTTACGAGGGTTTCAACAAGATCGGCGGCGGATGCTAAGCGCGTTTCGACTGCCAGTCTCAGTGGCCCCGAGGGACGGCGCCGTGGTGGACGAGCATAACAGACGTGTCGGAGAGCATTATCTTATCATATATCATCCGCTCCCGGACCATTCACGATTTTTCGGCACAGAGCTATTTTTCACCGGTCAACGCCGCCACCACATGATGTGCACAGAGCGCGGATCGCCCGTCGCCGTTCCTTAGCACCACCCAATTCCTCGGTCATCAAATACCATTACCGTTTTCACGACAATTTAGACACTTTTTAAAGCAAATTGTACATTTTTCTAAGATAGCCTAAGAATTTTGAAATACAAACAAACTCTTTCACATTGAGATGAACTTTTCTGCACTAAACTGGAAGGAGACTCTCGAAAAAGGCTAGAATAGTTTTTTATTCAATTTTTTTGTATAACTTTTTAAATCTTTGAATTCGTCTAGCCGGTAAGTGCACACCTTGTTTCAAATTTTTTTAAAAATTCGATTCCACTGTTCTTCCTGCCCTAACATACGCCTCAGAGGCCTGGTCTATACGAAAGCAGGATGAACACGCGATCAGCGTCGCGCAGCGTGGAATCGAGAGGACGATGCTCGGAGTGACACGACTCACGCAAGTGAGAGAAAGCCTCCGGAGTTCCTAGCTTCGTCGACGTTCGAAGATCAGAGACGCTGTCGCATGGGCCAAGTCGTCGAAAATTAGGTGGGCCGGCCACGTAATGCGATTCGCAGACACCCGCTGGACGAGAGCCGTCACCGACTGGATTCCGCGGGATGTCAAGAGAACAACAGGACGCCCACCAACGCGTTGGTCGAACTTCTTCGTGAAAGCCCTGAACGACTGATATGACGCTCTTCGTGGTCCCTCGAGCGAGGAGGATCCATTGGACCACTCTGGCACGCGACAGGGACGATGGAGACGCTGCTGGCGCCCGCTCGAGCAAGTCGATGATCAACGGGACGACAGGTGATGCAGGTGATAATAAAATAGTAAATTGGGCACTTTTTAAAGCAAGTTGTACACTTTTCTAAGATAGCCTAAGAATTTTGAAATACAAACAAACTCTTTCACATTGACATGAACTTTTTCTGCAGTAAACTGGAGACTCTCAAAAAAGGCTAGAATAGTTTTTTGTTCAAAAATGTTTTAGTATAACTTTTTTAATCTTTGAATTTTTCTACTCAGTAAGTGCACACCTTGTTTAAAATTTTTTAAAAATTCCGCTTTTTGAGGAAAAACAATGATTTAAAGTTTGTTTTGTTAAAGAGCAGGAAGACAGCCATTTGTAGTGGCTCGCATTTCCGCGAACTTTTTAAGTGCATGGCGCGATCTGATCCTTCAATGCGCCAAATGCTTGGTTCTGTGCTGTGCTTCAAGTCAAATTGTAATTTATTATTTTTTCTCTGAAAACAATTTTTTAATTAGTACACCTATTGGGGAAGGTCTTTCAAATTGAGATAAGCTTTTTCTGCACTAAAGCGGAGACTCTCGGAAAAGGCTAGAATAATTTTTATTTAAGGAAAATTTTAGTATAACTTTTTTAAACTCTAAACTCATCTACCCAATAAGTGTACACCTTGTTTGAGATTTTCTAAAAATTTTGCTTTTTGAGGAGAATCAATGATTTAAAATTTATTTTAAAGAGCAGAAAGCCAACTATGTTTAGTGCCAGATCAGTGCGAAGAGATTGCGTCTTGCTCTTTTTCAAGAAGTGATTTTTATTTGATCGAATTTCTGTTTACATGGAGCTTGACACCTATCAACAGTGCAACAAAAAACTGTAGAAAACACGATGCATATGCCACTTTGATGTTTCACGTTGTGGCATTCGCACTATCAATCAACTGAAAATTGCAGCCAGTTAATTCAGTGCAGGGCTTGATCTCTTTTTAATGCACTAAGTGTCTGCTTCCTTGTTGCGCAATTTCTTGGACTCCCTTGAACGTAAGTTTTGGATGGCCGTATTTCCGAGAACTTTTTGAGTGCATGGCGCGATCTGATTCTTTAATGCATTAAATGCTTGCTTCCATGCTGTACTTTAAGACAAATTGTAATTTATTATTTTTCTCTAAAAATAAATTTTTTAATTATTACATCTATTAGGTAAGGTAAACTAAAAAAATTTCAAAGAATGACATGCCAGATTTTCTTCGAACAAATGTTTCTCTAATTATCTTAGTGAGTCTATAGTTTAAACTGCCTGAAAATCATTTCGATTTGGAAGCTTCGTTTTGGGTTCAAAATTCTTAAAGTTAGCACAGGAATGTCCAATTCGACGTGAAAATGGTACATATAGCATTTTCACGACAAATTGGACTTGGACTTTTCAAATTAATTTCGAAATTGTTCTAGAAGGCTTAACCTTTCTGCAATCAAAATGAGCATTTACCAGATTAAACTGGAGACTCGGCAAAAACTTCCTCTCTCTAAATAGACCTTTAGAAAATGTTTTATAAGACTTTTAAATTATTTTTATATCTTACCCCAAGCATGCATATTCCACTTCTTCGCATGTCTTTATGGGTTTTGTCACATCTAGTCAAAATTTAAGGGAGGTGAATGCAGGCGAAACTATCCTTTTATCCAGTTCACCCAAAGAGCCACGAAGAGGAGGACGTTAAAAATTGCGTCAAAATTGGGTATGTTTGAGCTCAGCGAGATCTCAGCGCTTAAGCCCTCTGCACGCTTTTGCGGTAACGCGGCTGGCGGCGGGCGGCAAAACTGCCACGTAGGCGGCAGTCATTCTCAGCTTGAGCCAGCTAGAGCCTATACGGAACTATTTCGGCGGCAAAACGGCTGCAGCCGCAATAATGCCTTGAATCATTGTTGCCGCTGCCGCCTTGGCAGCGCCGCGCCTGCCGCCCACGCGAGGCAAACTCTATGTCTCTGCCCTACGCTTTAAGATAGGGCTGCCGCGTTGCCGCAGAAGGGTACGGAGGCCTTTACTGAGTAGCCTTGTCTTAGAATTGTTTGAACAAATCTGGCCTTCACCGTCGAACTTCTGCTAGACTGTACCTGCTTTGAAAGAGTTCACGCTTCCGAATTTGTACACTTTTTTGGCTGTTTCCTTGAATCTTAGTTCCTATAGTCTGCTTCTCCGCTGCTGTCAGTACATTCACCACCTTCACGCTCCGAACCAGTGATTTCATTCGACTGAAACGATGATGATCTTATTTTTTTAAACGATTCTGCGTAGCTCTGCATCCACCACAATTTTATTTGTTTCATCTCATATTTGTTCTTTCTTCTTTCTATTCTTCTTTTACTGCCCTTCGTTTGAATTTTTTTGATGCATCGAAGAGCTCAAAGAGCTAGTGGATGTGAATACCAGACGCGTTAACCTCTTGTATTCTGTCCTCAATCGCTGATGAATGTCAGTTTTTCATCATTATTTGCTTAAATATCACGTTAATGTCAGGACGGCTCAGCGTCTGTTCGAAGCTTTAATCATTTCGCTTGTCGTTTTTCAAGCTCGTAAATCGTATCTGATGGCTGTTGTTCTCATGCATTTCTTTCACCTGCTCCAACTTCTTATGAGGCCATCCAATTACATCCGTCATCGTATGATTTCTCAGTTTTCCGCAATTACCAATGCTGTACTCTACGTCTCCGCGGCAACATCTGTTGCCTTCATTTTGCCATTTTATATCGTCATTTTTCAGAAAATATGATCCTCCTCATCACCGATGCGTTATTCCTGCACTTGATGATGTGCAATCGAAGAAATCTTTTGCTACCGAGACCTCTGTTCGTTTTTTTTTGTTTTTTTTTTTCATTTCTTGCTGTTCCAGTCTCCAACGAATCAACTTTCTCTAGTTCTCTGCAACATTCTGGAAAGCTACTAACATTTTCGCGGAATCTGGAGCATGTCGTAGCTGAGTCGTAGGAGGCGCTGGGGAGCTGTCGTGCGCACCCCGAGTCAACGTTTCGCGTTCAGATCCCGCCCGGGCTAGTCGAGCCTTCCATCGGTCTCTGATTGGTGTATTGACACCAGACTTGTCTGCGAATGATACAGCATTGACATCTGCATTGGCTGACCATTAAGTTGCATTCACGTCATCCTACAGAAATAGAGTGCGTGGCGCATCCCGAAAAAGAATTGTACCGCTTTACCGCTCCTGCAATGCAGAAGAAGCTTTAATCAACCTTTTTTTCAGAAAAGTAAATATTTCCTTGATCCTTTAATTCGGAACCTACTTTCGTGTAGAAAATCGTCAATTTTTGGCTTTTACTTTTGCTTTACCACAAGTTTAGGTGCGTGTGTAGCGTAGTCAGCAGGAAGTGTCGTCTCACACGGCATCTCGAATCCATTGTAGGTTCGCTTCCCGCCGGCGTCCACAAATCTATTAAAGGTTCCATCCTGTCGGGTAGGCGGTAGCATTCCTGTCCGGTCGGGGGGGGGGGGGGGGGGGGAGGCGCATAACACTGAGTTCTCTGTGGAACGGCCTCCGAGTTATTCTATTACTATTAATATAAAATCCAGACACGCATTCGAACTATCCACAACATCACGTAGGAGTAGAATGCATGGCGCATTCCTAACAGAGGTTGTTCAGTGACAAGCCGTGGCATTTACTCTTGCAGTAAAGTGGAATAGATTGTGCAATTAATAATTATAAAAGGCCCCTTGTCGCCCTTGTCGCGGATGTGGGCAGCATGGATAGACGAAAGCACGCAAGTTAACCACGCCGCGTCTAATTGGTGTGCCAGTCAGACAGGGCGTGTGTACTGTCGCTGCCCTTATTGGCCAGCACTTGTCCGGTCGATTAGCTAACGCGCTTCCACCTTTCAATGCTGGTCACATTCCCGACATGGACCGAAAATGCGAATGGAGGAGTCGTAACATGTTCTTGTTCCCAATCGTTTACCACGTCCAATTCAGGATTCCAATTCTGAAGGACCTGTTGAATGATCCGTTTGTCATAATGTAGTGTTTGATTTTGGTTCTGTTCTCCCAAAATAAGGACTCATGTAGAGCAGTTGGATGTGGCTTCGTCTCTTGTGTGGACCACGACTCGAATCAGGATTCGGGTCTCTCCACAGAGCAAACAGCATTTCCGTTAATGAGGGGTCGATAAGTTGGTATCAGATGTATCTGACCATCAGAATATGAAGCCATCATTTGTTCATCGATTGGCCATCGAAAGTTATTAAGTGGGCCAAATAGGCATATAAATTTTCGCGATGTCTAATTAAAGAGGAATGCGTAGCGTGTAGTCGAAGGTGTAAATTTATTGATTTCAAAAATTAGTTTAAAATCTATTGATTTTTCTGCATTCTTCTGCAATTTATTGATTTCTCACTGCAATTTCGCGAACACTAATGGTTTCGATTTTTTTTACATTTTGGTGAAGTTTAGGACGATTACCATCGAGATCATAAGGTGCTTCAAGGACGTTCTATTGTGATCAAAATTTTTGCACTAGGTGAGACTCGAACCAGCGCGCTCTGTTACCAGGGTAGGATGCTACGTCACTGAACCACCAGCGCTGCTTCATCGAACAGAACACCCAAGGGATCCCCGCTGCAGTGACCAATCGACACTCATCTATGGTATCGGCATGAGTATACTCCTAACCAATGGGCGCGTGGTAGCGCAGTCGGAAATGAGCTGGCTCTCGCTTGCACTCCATTTCAAGTCTCTGTTTCGGAGTTTTCGCCTAGGCTAACGAAGCCTTTTGTCCTTCTGGGGTCGTTGAATTTGAACCAGATTTGTCTGGAAAGGTAAAGCATTGACTTATCCATCGGCTGACCACCGTGTCATTCATTGTATTTTATGTACTATAGGCCAGTTACGCACTCAAATTGACTACACGACATCTCACGGAGAAGTAGAGTGCGTGGCGCACTCCAGTAGAGATTAATTGACGCTTTCCTTAATTTATCCTTATCTTTTATTAGCCTTCTAGATGATCAGTATTCCTTCCGTCGGCAGTACAATCATTCCCACATTCTCACTTCCTTCTCTGGCATTACGTACTCTTCTCACATTCCACTATTTCCATCGCTATTTGCAGCTTTGGGAAGAAGTATGAGATCGCAGAATGGGTGGATAAAAAGGCGCAATTAGAAAACGTCTCTCAAGAGTCAGAGGGCTGAGGCTGACAAGGAAAGGGTGCCATCGTAAATGTTCCATGAAACCGACGTCAACGATGGAAATTCCCACCCATGATGAGCAATTGGAATCTCGGCCAAAGTCCAAGAATGAACGGCCAGAAGCCACAACTGTTGACACCTTGAGAAGGACCACCTTGATGTTTGGATTCCGATGTAGACGCGAGTGTATGTGTGTGTCTATAGTTGAGGGTTTACTCATGATTTTCTGACGTACCGACGGAAACGATAAAGAGCCTGATTGAGATGGATATATGTGCATGTATTGATACACACTCCATGTTGTCTCTTTCAAAGACAACCTCGCTCCACTTGCAAAGCTGTTTTGATGTCTCAAGCTTAGAGGATTTTGAACAAACCTACGGACTGCTTCTCACTTTGAGCGCTTCAAGCCTCTTTCTCTTCTAGCTTCTATGTATCTCGAAAAGTTTTGCAACGTTAAAAAAAGGATAAAGGACGGCGTTATTCAATCCTTCTTGGGATGCGCCACGCATTCTACTTCTACGAGATGTCGTGGAGGCATATTGAATGCGCATTTGGCCATACAATGACTTGCGGTGGCCAGCCGATGAACAAGTCAGTGCTTTATCCTTCTCAGATAAGTCTGGTACCAATTCACCGACCCCGGAGGGATGGAAGGCTTGGTTGGCCTGGGCGGGAAATCCGAACCAGGAACCTGGTATCGGGTGCAGGCGACAGCGGCGCCTCCTCCGACTGCGCTCCACGCGCCCAAAATCGCCCAAAAATCTTCTCGTTTGCAACGTTAGCACAACAAATTACATACTCGGTTAATGATCTATTCTACATTCAAATCTAGGATTGTTCCCCACCTACATAGAGCTCAAACAACCCTCCGACTCTTCTTCGTCAGATCTACGAAATATGTGAAGAGAAGAACTGAGAGACATACATCTCTAGTTCGTGCTGATCCTCGAACTTTCTATGTCCGAGATGCTGCTTCAGCGCTCTAAATACACCCTTTTCACATCGAACTGGACACTTTTTAAATTCCATTGGAGGCTTTCCAATCAATCTGGACATTTTTGAAATCAAATTGGACGCTTTTCAAATCAGATTAGTCACTTTTCAAATCAAATTAGACATTTTTCAAATTAAATTGGACATTTTTCTAAATAAAACACGACACTTTCCGAATCAAATCGGACTCTTTCCAAATCAAGTTAGACATTTTTCAAACCAAATTGGAGACTTTTCAAATCGAATTGGACACTCGTCTAGCTTTAAGACTTTCGAAATCAAGCCGAACTCTCCTAAATCAAGACGACTTTGAGGCAAGTTGAATAAGAGAATCAGCAATAACAATGATTAGAATATATTTTTGTTCAAGAAAAAAATCAGTATAAGTTTTTTTGAATTTCTTAAGCTTACCTGCCCAAATAAGTGTAATAAATTTGTAAATTTTTATCTTTAGAGAAAAAATAATAAATTAAAATCTGTCTTAAAACATAGCAAAGTAGTAAGTGTATAGCGTATTATTCAAAAGGCTTAGGCTAGCTTCGAAGAGTGTTCAATTTGACGTGAAAAGTGTACAATACAACAGATTTCCTCGTGTCGTGAATTTTCTCGCTGCCCACTTTCACGACATGAAGATGCTCATCGTTGTGCAATAGGTTCAGGTGTTCTCGTTCCAACTAGGGCCTGTCGTTGTAACATATTCTCTGTCTATCCAATCTTCACTAGAATGCCTATATATTTTTCGATCATAGGGGCAGGACATTAATCGGCGAGCGACATTTTTGACAGCTGCTTCTTCGTCATGCTAGATTGAGGGCTGAAAAACCAACGAAGTTGCTTGAGTGGTTTGCCCTTCGTTGAGTGGATGATCCTTGAACATCGGACATCTAAAACCGTAGCCCTACGAAAGCTAAACGTCGGATTTTATCAGCAGACCGCATGATCACTCCGTCATAGGTTTTTCTGCAGGATGTCGTGGAGCCATTCTGAAAGCGTATTTGGAGGTGTATACGGTGGTCATTCTAGTATAGACAGTGCAGAGCTTTATATTTTCCAGGTAACTCTGAAACCAGTTCGAATAATTAGAGAGAGAGCTTCGTTAGCGTAAATCCCAACTGAGCTTCAAATCGATTCAAAATACGGGACCGACCTCTTCTACCGACGCGCCAAACTGCATTATGCGCCTATAGTTTTTGAAGGGACGCGTGAAGCGCAGTCGGAGGAGGTGTCGGCCGCAGAGTGCACCCGGCACCAAGTCCTTGGTTCGGAGGCCAAGGCCTCGCCGAGGCCAATCAAGCCTTCCACCCCTCCCGATTCAATGAATAGGTACCAGACTTGTCTGGAAAGTACAAAGCACCGATTTGTCCAACGGCTGGCCATCGCAAGTCATCCAAATACGCATTCAAATCGCGTCCACGGCATCCCGTAGAAGTAGATTGCGTGGCGCATCCTAGAAGGGAATGAATAAGGCCGCTCTCTATCCTTCTATTCTTTAGTTCTTGAAGGAAATGATACATACAGTTTCCTGTAGACCTCAAGTGGTTGTTACTGGTGTGATCAGTTGTCATAATGGTCTACTGTTGTGATCAAAACACTGTAGTCGACCAAACAGCGCCGGTGGTTTGGTGGCGTAGAGTCCCGTCCGCTAATCACGGGGTGCTGGTTCGAGTCTTGCCTGGCGCTATAGTTTTGACCACAGAAAACATCGTTGTAACGGCTTGAATTAGAGACCGCATTCCTTTTAAATTGGACACCCTATTTTAAACCGGATTCGTTTCGAAATAAATTCAACATTTTCCAAAGCAAATTAAACATATCTAAAGTTTAAATAGTCACTGTCTAAAGATCAAGAATAATTCTTGTTCGAAGATAAATTGTAGTAAAAATCATCATTTCTACGTTGGATAGTTATTTGAGTTATTTCCCTGTTATTTGTCCATTTTTTCAAGCTTTTTTTTTTAAAGCTAATGGCATGTTGGACCCTAGTAGAATCTCCATATTTATATCCTTATTTATAAACTTCGACATCATCGCATATATCTTACATTTGACTCCAATCCTTGAAGCTAAATCTCGAACCTCAAAGCTGTAGAAAAGAAGCTGCCGTGGTGACAAAACTCCCACTTGAGGTGCTTCACCAGGTGCTAAATGGAGTTCGAGGTAATCGGCCCCAATTCTGACTTGAAGTGTTCTCCATGGGAGAAAACAGCCTGGTCCAGTCCGTAATCCGTAGGACGAATTCCAACCGCTTCCACTTTGAATATTAATTCTCCTGAAAGTGTCCTGACCTTGTTCGAAGGCTTAGAAAAGTCGAAATAGACTACATCTGTTTGTTGTTTACGCTCTATAGCCTCTGCCCAATCGCTCAGACGACTAAGTAGCGCGGTGTCCACAGAACGTCCCTTCGGAATTCCAAACCGTCCCTTGGAAATTATTTTGTGCCTCTAAACGTGATTCAAAACATTTTTTAACTGTTCATTTGGGATGTCCTAGCGATCGGGCGTGTGTAGCGCAGTCGGAAGAGGCGCCGACTGTCGCCTGCACCCGATACCAGGTTCCTGGTTCGGATTTCCCGCCCAGGCCAACCAAGCCTTTTATCCTTCCGAGGTCGGCGAACTGTTGTCAGACTTATATGGGAAGCATAAAGCGCTGACTTGCTCATCGGCTGGTCACCGCAAGACATTGCGTGGCCAAATACGCATTCAAACCGCCTCCACGACAATCTGTAGAAGAAGGGTGTGTGGCGCATCCCAAAAAGAGGTTCAGTAAGGTCGTCCTTTTTATCCTCTTCCTTTATCCTCTATCATATTGAGTGTCATATATGTGTCATGTGTCATGTCCATATAAATGTCTGTGCGCAAAATTTGGTGCAAATGAATAAATAAATAAATATTATGCAGAAATCGAGACGAACACAGCTAAGTGGTAAAGCTTCTAACGAGGGCTTTCGGAGTTCTCAAGATTATTGAGGATGCGAAATGGAGGGTGAAGAGTGGCACGTCCATCTATTCAGCTCCATTTTTATTTTTTCTTTTCTTTTCGCTTTTTTTCGAGTTCTTTATCTCTAACGTTTATCTTTTTAATAACTAGAAATAACTACAAATAAATAACTACAAATAAGAAGAAATAAATAAATATCATGCTTTTTTAGCGAAATATCTTCAATACAGAATCAGCCTTTTGTTCGGAGCACTAACTGAAATCCACGTGAAGTTTACTCATATTCTGATTCATCACACCACGCTAATTCATCACCTCTCATTAAACTCAATCTTCAAGTTCGACGTTGTTGATACATTGTCTCCTTTCGCTGATTTATTAAAGAGATAAGAAGGATAAAGAGTGATGGTTGATGCTATCCTATCCCCTGGAGATGTGGTACGCATTCTATGTCTGCGAGTTATCGTGGAGGTAATTTTAAATGGGTAATTTTTGTTTGTAATGACTAGCGATGACTAAGACTGAGAAAATCAGCCTTTACCCTTTCCAGAAACCTCTAATGCCAGTTCTCTGATCGCTGAAGGGTAGAAGGCTTTGCTGCCTTGGGCGGGATCTAAACTCTGAACCTTAAATCGGGTGCACGCGAGAGCTGCCGCATTCTCCAACTGCGCTACAATCGCCTATGTCATTCAAATTTCCTATAAAACCCGCATGTATCTAAATCTCATGCATCTTCGCCGCCGAGAGAGTCTTTTTTTTACAGAAGCAACCCGTAAAAGTTTGATTCGAACCTAATTTAATTCAAAGCGAAGCCGTGGTCAGTCTGTGAACATGACTAGGTGTGAGAAGCTCCCATGAAGTGAATTGTTGCAGCGAAAATTCACGTCGTTCTCAAAGTGCAGACGCTGTTTTGTAGAGACAACCCGAAGTGTCCTATAACTTCTAATGTCATCTACTCTTGAAGACTTATTTATTATGGCTGCTGTAATCCACATAATGCGTTCTTCCAAGCACGGCAGCCTTGCAGCGTCTAGGTCTCACCGGCTATCTCAGTGACGTCACTGCTGCATCAGAAGTTTCTGAACAAAATTTTAGATCTAGAAAGTGTCCGATGACATAGTGTAGCTTGTCGACGTGCAGATTTATGAAACATGGCGATTCAGTTGGTCTCTGATTCGGATTTAGTGACGGTGTTTACATGAAAATTTTTAAAACTTTGCAAAACGACTCACTGACTTTATTTATTTATTTATTTATTTATTTTGCCAGATAGGAGTGCTCAATACGCAAGAATAAAATTAATCAAAACATAAACGATGCAATAAAAAGAGATTTGAAGTAGAGACGAGAATGATTTACGAGAGGATGATTTGGAGCTAGCTTGACGAGATTTCCTAGAGTTTATTTATTTTATTTATTTATTGAATACGTCACATAGACGTGCCATAGTCAAAAACATCAGGCAGGCAGAAGTTAGAACAGAACACGTAACGCAGCTGTCTAATTGCAGACAAAATTAGTCAAGAATGGGAGAGAAAAAACAAAAATGGAAAACAAAGGATAAAACGTAGGCAGAAAAGGGGAGGATAGAACGCTAAGACATCCCAGAGGTGAAGATCATCAACGGAACCGAGTATAATTCCTACCACTAAAATGAACCGTTTGGATAACCTGATTGGGTGCCATTACCAGACGTGGCACCGGGAGACTGGCCCAACATTACTAAACCGAATTGAAATATTATGTTAGAGAGAGAGAGGTAGGGAGGTTTAAGCAATCTAGCCTGTATCTGGTACGAGCTCAAGAGTGTCCTGACAGCACGACTCCGCGGAAGGTGCCAACGAAGAAGCACGTCCAGAGCAGTCCTAAAGCGGGTAACATCCAAAGAGAAGAAAACAATTTCTATAGCTATATATTGGACATAAATAAGTGAGACGTGCTGCCTGTGGCCCTTGAAAAATTAGCGAAGTGTGATGCCCGCAACGTATATTCGGCACTAAAGGAAATCGTGGAAATTCCAGAGACGGCCCTGGATTCCCTAGAATAAACTGCCAGACACATTTATGCTCTAAAAAAACCAGATAGGCTGCAAGGAATTGAAATGTAACGTCATCAGTTGTAATTTTGAACGGACGCTTATCCCACAGGTGATCGTCTGGAAGTGGTATCCAAGTGTTGTGAAATCTTGATACTGTGAATATAATGATAAATGGGAACGCTCAGTTCCATTGATGAATCCCAAGGAGCAACTAGAGGTTACCTTATGTGAAAGAGAGGCAAAGTTACAAACAAAAAGAACCAAAATAAACAATGACGATTACACTAACGTGCCCGTACAAAGCAAAGGTTATGCTTTCACAAATCAGTAAGCTGCTCTATCCTCAACACTATTGCCCGATTTAAAAGGTTATGAAACTATTAATTAGCCCAGGGACCCCTAAAAGCCTCAATAATAAACTGATCCACTAAAAATTGAGAAGTGAGGTAGTGTTACGAGGCACCACCAGATGATTGAACAAACACAGTCCAGGCCGGCGCCTGCAATATGCAAAGGTGAATATATGAAGAAAAAAAAAACAGAAGAGAAATCAAACTGTATCATTAAGGCCAAGAATCTCGAGAACGTCATGCTTTCCAAGTTTCTTCTTGAAGGTCAGTCCGTCTTGCGCACTGAGAACGTCTATCGGCAACCGGTTCAACCATCGCGCTACTCTGACGAAAAGAAAGTTATACATTTGATTAAAATTCCTTCTGAAAATTTTTTTATATTGCAGCTGGAACCCACCCGTTCTGGAGCTAGTTGGTATAAAGACCCAGTATCTGCTTGCAGGAAGACACACTTCTTTGCGGAGTATACGAAAGCAGAAAACTAGATCCGCCACAACCCTTCTGTAGTGTAATGTCTTAAGCTGAAGTCTTCTTAAGCGCTCTTTGTAACACGGTATAACCTCACCAGTATCTATCTGCCTATCTCTATAAGCTCTAAGAAATGCAAGCCTTGTAAAAGTTTCTTGAACTTTTTCGAGAAGCAGAATGTGTTTCTTTAGAGTGGGGTTCCAAACAGGCGAGCCGTATTCTAAGTGAGGCAAAACGTAAGTTTTATACAGGCGCGTCAAAATTCTAAGATCACTAACATGAATGTTACGAAAAATGCAGAAGAGGGCGGAGTATGCACTATCAACGGCGTTTTTGATGTGCTCAGAGAAGTTCAATCTAGAGTCAACGAGAATACCAAGATCTTTGGCTTCTGTACAGTGACTCAGATTTATGCCACTCACCCTATACACAGGAGCTTCTGTATTACCAAGATGCAGCATATGGCATTTTTTCGGATTAATTACTAAATTCAAAGGAGTAACATAGGCGATCAGTCTATCTAGTGAAGCCTGTAACGATGTGGTGACAGTAAGTGAATCTTCATGGTTATAGATCCCGTATAGCTTTATATCGTCAGCGTACAATTGTATTTTAATATAGTTGAAAGTCTTCACCGATTCTGTTAAGTCTATTACGTATATCAGGAACAGCAAAGGTGACAAAACACCACCTTGTGGCACTCCACTGCAACAGTGATGCCTACCAGAATACCCATCACCTACCCTGACTGTCATGTGCCTTCCAGCAAGGTATGAGACCAGCCAGTTTAGCAAATTACCACGAACTCCTAGGGAAATAATTTTATCGATTAGTATAGAGTGGTTTACTCTATCAAACGCTTTGGAGAGATCCACGTAGATAATATCCACAGATTTACCCTGGTTCAGTGCTGTCTTCCAGTCAAAAACGCTGTCAACTAAATTCGTAATTGTAGAATACCCTGGTAGGAAACCGTGCTGCGAGTGAGTGTCACCATACTGTCTTTGTAGTAATGAAAGCAGTTTGTTCCTGATCATTTTTTCCATAATCTTTATGGGAGTAGGAGTTATACTTATAGGTCGATACTCCGATACTAGTTGTGTTCCGGGAACCTTCGGGATGCCAGTCACTAGTGCTTCCTTCCACAGATCAGGTACCTCACCTAGCATGAGAGAGGTGGTGAAAATGGCTGCCAGAGGTTTGGAAAGTGACTTGGCACATTTTTGAAAAACAACAGCGGGGATGCCATCGTAAGGCTCAGTTGAGGAGGGTTTAATTTGCCTAAGCAGTTTGTATACAGTAGAAGGGTGAAAGTAAAGTTCCTGGCATTGCCGAGGGTGCCCGAATATATTGGGTGGACAACAAGGTGGATATGTATTAACAGAAAAAATTCTGGAAAAGTGCTCGGCGAGAACAGATGCCTTGGAAGAGTTGCTCGAGTACAACCGCCCATTTTCATCCCTGAGAACAGAGCAATTACTTTTGGACTTAATTCGGCTACGAATGAAGGCATGAAGCTGCTTCATAGACCCAGAAGAAGCTAGGTGACGTTCTTTGTAAGCCCAGAATTTTTGTACGTGATAATCTATGTCGCGACAAACTTTCTTGTATAAGGCGTTGGTCAAGGGATTTGGAAGGGAATAGAAGAGTCGTTCCTTTTGGCTAAGAAGATTCCGAATATGGACGGGAAATCGTTTACTCGTAGGGTACTTTACAGCAAAAGGGACGGATCCAGCGAGCACTCTGTAAACAACATTGCAAAATCTGCGATACATGTCTGACGCTGAAGAGTAACCAGAGAAAACTTCCATCCAGTTGATGTTGTTGAACTGAGTGTCAAGGTTTGTATAATCTACCCTAGTAAAATCAGGCAAAGGGATAAGTCCAGATTTCGTATCATTGAGCCTAAATCCAAAATGAATAATTGTATGATCGGAGGTAGAGAGCGGTGGAAGGTAATCAAATATCTTAACAAGAGGGGTGGATGTAAGAATAATGTCGAGGATATTAGCACCTCGTGTTGAGTGGTCCACTACCTGGTGCAAGCTAAGATTCTTGAACAGGGTAAAATACTGTTCCGAGGCGGAATTAAAAGGTTTAGAAGTAGAGTTGAATTCTTTCAGCCCTCTAACCTGCTAAATAAGCCTTAATTCTACTGTCTCTATGCTCTGGTTGCTTCTTTAACGTTAAAGGTACACCGCCCCTTCAGGTGCTTCTGGACAGTTTCATTTTGTTATTATTTATTTTACTTGTGTCCGACACAGGCTCGGATAATTTGGATCGGTCATTTTTTTCAAACCCCGGATAAATGGATAATAATGAATGCGGATAATGGCATTTTTGAAAAGTCCAGATTCAAGGATGGTCCAAATAAAGGTGATTTTTATTAGGACAGATTTTTCGATGATTAAGATAAGAAATTTTTCGAATCTGTCCTAGTCGGGGGGGGGGGGCATACATTATTTCTGCGTCTCCGTTCCCTACCTTGAGGTTCTAGGAGAGCTTCAGCTGCTGTCCAATAATGTGAGGGCTTTCATTTAAATGCAGTGGGTATTGTTGTGTGGCATGGGATAACTTAGACTATTGACACTTTAGGATTGCCCCTCCGACTAGGATAGATCCAGTTCTTTTTCGCACTGTATACCGAATATTCGACTCGGATAAGAGGCAGGATTTTTGATCAAAATCAGTCATCCGTACTACCCGAAATTCCGATTCAGTGAAAATTACCATCTGAATCTTCATTGGATACGGTCTTTTCAAAATTGCAATTATCCGCACGATCCATCTATCTGGGATTCGGCAAAAATGACGGATCCGAATTGGCCGAAACGAAGTCGAATCCAGTGTGTAATTCACACAGACGGAATTATTTTCTCATTAGTTCTTGATAGACTGGCAGCTGATAGCGCTGTCACACAGGGCGATGGCTATTGTGCGTTCTCAGGATCGATCCGAGGATCGGATCCAGCCCACGCCGTCTAGGCCATCCATTGTTCTGGTGTCTGTGTTTATGTGCAAAGCTTACCTAGTAGGGACATAGCGTCCAAACCAACTGTCTTCTCCATCAGCTGGCTGTGACAAGCCGTTGGAGGATGAATGTGCCCTCAAATTGTCTACACGATATCACGTGGAAATTGAATGCGTGGCGTACTCCTAGTATCATTTATTTATTTATTTATTTATTTAAAGCATGGACAATTGCCTAGCATAGTGTAGTAGGCCGTTCAGAGCAGCATTGAGACGCGAAGTAATGATAAGTATCGATTGATCGGGCTGCGCGAATAATCGATATGGAAGATTACCGTTGCGTCTTGTCGCACCGCGATTGATCTCTGAATGCCTCCTAAGAAGAGAAAGGACTGAGGAGTATGTCTGAACGGACTGAACGAGGAGAGCGAGATATAGGAAGAATCTCCACTCCTCAGTTAGTATGAAAATACGTTTCGTTTTTGCCATGTGGTTAGACCCAAGGAGTACTAGGTCCTTGAACTTGTTATGGAATCAGCGCCTCATGTGCGCAAGGGGGTCTTGTGTGCCCGTGAATCCAGTGCCGGCAAGCGGCATGGGGCGCAGTGGATAACGGATTCGCTTCGCGTGAGGGAGGGTGGGGGTTCGGTTCTCCCGCGTTGCGATACTTTTGCATTTTTACTGACTGTTTGAGATTTGATCTGTCCTGATGTTACCACAATTTTCAAGCGCTTTCTAGGCACTTCTCCAGCTGTATGCTGTAAGAAGTGACATTCTTCGACTTGTTTATTACTGACAGGCTTTTAACTAAAAGGCAACGAGAAAGGTATTCAACATGCTCTGCTCTCCTTCTGTGCTATTTTACCATCCTGTCTTCCTTTGAGCATGTCTTCGTCCTACAGATGCCTGATAACTGTACTCTTCTTCTGGGCTCATTGATCGGCTTTTTGAATCACGTGGCGATTCAAGCTTCTATATCCCGAGGGAAGACCTTGAGTATTTGAACTATAACTTCGGGTGCCACCGGCCAGATTGTAAGAGAAGAAAAACAACACATAATTAATAGTATCCGTCAGCCATGTAAACTGTCATATTAACGCACAAAAAATTGCAGCTCTTCTTAAATTTAACCATTGACTTCCTCAATGTAGACCGAATATGTACTCAAATTGTCCACACGATATCACATGGAGTTCTGTGGTCGAAATTGAGGAACTGGTTAAGCCCTAGTTTATACTTGCGCCGCCACGCGGCGCGGCACCACGATCGCCATAGGTATCGATTTTTCGCGCCGGTAGGTCGATATCTATCCCGACCACCGTGCCGCGCTGCGCAGCGGCGCAAGTATAAACTGGGGCTAAAGCCGTTCTTTATCCTTTATGCTTATTCTTTGGCCAGCCTTTCTCATCTGGTATCATGCTGATTGGGTAACACTGCCGCTTTTTTAACCGGGGAATTATCTCCGAACTGGGCCAGATGTCAGCAACGATGATGTTAACTAACGAAGATCGCAGGAATGTCGCTGCTTCCTTATTGCTTTAACTTTTAGGGGAGAAGGATTGCCAACGCGAAGAGAAAACACTAACGAGATTTTTCGGAAAGCATGCACTGCAACATATGAGCTCAAAATAGCTATTGATACTTTTGAAATCAAATTTATGGCGCATATCCGACATAGACTGACCTTTCTATCAAACATTTTTACTGAAGACATTAAAGGAGAAGGAAGTTAAGGTCGGCGATAATCAACCAAAGTTTGGGATGAGCCGCACATTTTACTTCCTTGTGATATCGTCATGGCAACTAAATGCGTATATGATCTACGAAGTGACATGAGGTGGTCAGCCTGCTAAAAGTGACTAAAAGCGCACTATTACTGTACTTTCTGAAAACGCTGCATGTATTCTTGAATTGAAGGGTTAGGGCTGAATCGTACATAATGGTACCGTCACAGTTTGATGAACTTTAAGATACTGCGGTAATTTCTCGAAAGTGTCAGCCGCAGATATTTAAAGGTCGCGAAATTTATCTGTATCGGAGCATTCAAGGTAAAGGATAATGGTTAAAGGACGGTGCTACTCAACTTTCTCTTGGGAAGCGCCACACATTCAACTTTTACGGGATGTCGTGCAGGCGACATGAACACGTATTTGGCCATGCAATGTTTTGCGGTGGCCAGCCGATGGACAAGTCAGCGCTTTATCCTTTCCCACAGCCTGATACCAGTTCACCGAACCCGGAGGGATGGATGGCTTGGTTGGCCAGAGCGGGATTCGTGCCAAGAACCTCGACTCAGGGTGCACGCAACAGCCGACGCACCTCGGACTGCACCATTACATGTTTTATTTTATTTTATATAATATTAATATATATACTTATTGGTGGCGATGTCCGTTCCTCCACGTGGTGCCACTGAAAACTGCTTGCTTTTGCAAGCCGAGCCAATCACGGACATTCGAATGCAGGCGACAGGCCCTAGTGACAGGCCGGCCTACGAACATTCTGTGTCACATCATATGGTTGATGACGTTACAGAGTTCTCGAGATAATGCTACGGCGTCCGCGGGAGCCGACGCGCACTCGCAAAGCCCGGCGAGTGCGAGAAGTATGCGAGGGTCCCTGATGCGAGGACGGCATCGGGGGGCAACTGAGCTAGTCCGAAAGTCTCGCAACGTAGGCAAGACCCGCGTAGCAACGTTGAATGTGGGTACGTTGACGGGCCGCTCGTGCGAGTTGGTAGAAGCACTGGAGCGAAGAAAGATAGATTTCTGTGCGGTGCAGGAGACGAGGTGGTCCTGCTGCAAGTCGAGGGACATTGGCCGCGGCTTCAAGGCCGTTCTGTGCGGCAGTCCCAGGACCACCAGTGGTGTCGGTATGATCGTCTCCGAGCGTTTCCGTGATGCGATTGCAAGCGTAGAACGTTTCGATGACCGCTTGATGAAGATTGTGGTCGCCGTAGAAGAGCGACGATGTCATTTCTTTTCCGCGTATGCTCCGCAGACAGGTTGCTCCGAGAAAACCAAGGACGAGTTGTGGTCCCTGCTTGATGAGAAGACAGCGGAAGTGCCGTCAGAAGATATGGTTGTTGTGGCAGGTGACCTTAATGGTCACGTCGGAGCAGCGAAAGACGGTTACAGCTGTCATGGTGGTTTTGGCTATGGGTCACGCAACGCCGATGGTGAGCGTATACTTGAGTATGCAGACTCACACGACCTCACCATCGTGAATACCAAATTTCGAAAGCGTGACTCCCACCCCATCTCGTTTTATAGCGGGAACGCCAAAACGCAGATTGACTATGTCCTTGTTAGGCGTCGCGACCAAGGCCTTGTCACAGACGCGAAGACCGTGCCGTATGAGACGGTTGCCACGCAACACCGTCCACTGATCTGCTCGCTGAAGATCACACCTCCGAGGTGTAAACGTGTTGAGCGGTGCGGGACGGCTAGAATTAAATGGTGGCGATTGAAGGAGAAGGAAGCAGCCGTTATCTCTCGCATTCGGTTGCCGACGGTAACAACTGTCGACGAAACCTGGAAAGAGGCTACCGATGCGATAACCCGGGCTGCACGCCTCGAACTCGGCACAACGAAGCCTGGACGGCGTTGGGTCGACAAGCAGGCTTGGCTGTGGACTGACGATGTCAGAGAGAAGGTCAGGGAAAAGAAACGGCTGTATCACGTATTTATCGGTGACAAAACAGTCTGTAATTGGCGGAATTATCGAGAAGCGAGGAAAGCGGCAAAGAAGGCAGTGGCTGCTGCTAAAGCCGCATACTACGCTGAAGTCAGCGAAAAACTGGAAACGCGCGATGGTGAGCGCTATCTTTACCGACTCACCAAGGCTCGCTGTCGCCAAGCAGAAGACATCGAAAAGTTCTTTGGCATTAATGATGAGAACGGCCATCTTCTGATGGATCGTAAAAGGGCTGTGAAGCGATGGCGCGACTACTTCGACGAAATCTCGAATGTAGAATTTGAACATCCTGCCGTTCCTTTTGCTTCACCTATATACGGTCCCGTTCAGAAGATCACAGTGAGCGAAACTGAAGCAGCCCTGAGGAAGATGAAGTCAGGCAAAGCCACTGGTCCAGATGACCTGCCGGCCGACCTGTGGAAGTCGAAGGGTTGGTGCCCTGCCGACTGGATGACAGAGTTTTTCAATCAGGTTGTTGCTGAGAAGAAAGTGCCTGAGAGTTGGCAGCAAAGCACGACTATCCCGATTTGGAAGAAGAAAGGCAGCCCTGCGGACTGCGCTAGCTACCGTCCGATTCGCCTACTTTCGCACACCATGAAAGTCTTTGAGCGAATTGTCGATAGACGTATCCGGGATGTCGTCCAGCTTTCCAATAATCAGTGTGGTTTCGTTGCCGGCTGTGGGACGGTTGATGCCATACACGCCGTTCGTCTTCTGCTAGAGAAGCACCGCGAGAAACAGAAACCGGTGCATTTTGCCTTCCTGGACTTGGAGAAGGCCTTCGACCGCGTCCCGCGAGAAGTTATATGGTACGCTTTGCGACGACACGGCGTCCCTGAAGAGCTTATTGAGTGGGTGCGCATCCTCTACTCATGCCCAATAAGCCGAGTACGAGCACCAGCGGGTACCTCGATGGAGTTTCCGATCTCTGTCGGAGTGCACCAGGGGTCTGCGCTATCCCCACTGCTCTTCGTGGTCGTCATGGATGCAATTACACGAGATCTCCAAAAGGCAGCTCCTTGGACGTTGCTGTATGCAGATGACGTCATGCTTGCATGTGAAGACAAAGCCGAGCTCGAGCGACAGGCACAGGAATGGTGCGATCGCTTGGCATTGTTCGGACTCAAGCTAAACGTCAAAAAGACGGAGTACTTGACGACGGATGTGAATGAGCTCGGATCTATCAAGATCAATGGTGCTGAGCTCTCACGAGTCACAGCTTTCAAGTATCTTGGATCAACAGTTACGCTCGATGGCAGCCTAAAGTTGGAGGTGAATGCGCGCGTAAGTGCAGCCTGGTCCAAATGGCGGTCGTTGACTGGGGTTCTCTGCGATAAGACAGTACCCGAGTACCTCAAGTCGAAGGTTTATAGAACAGTAGTCCGCCCAGTAGCGACGTACGGTGCTGAGTGCTGGCCCGTGACGAAGGAAATTGAAAGCCGCCTCAGTGTTATGGAGACGAAGATGTTAAGGTGGACGGCCGGAGTAACGCGATTGGACCGCGTTCGCAATGCCACCATACGACAGAGGTTCGGTGTCTTCCCGATAGCCGACAAGTTGCGCGAAGCTCGTCTACGATGGTATGGCCACGTCCTTCGCGCTAACGACGACACCGTCTGTAAGATTGGCCTGAATCTTGAAGTCCAGGGAAAACGGCCCAGAGGACGCCCGAAGCAACGTTGGCTAGACACGTTGCACTTGGACCTAAAGATAGCTGGTGTGCATCCCGATCAAGCATTTGATCGGGAGAAATGGCGTCACCACACCAGAAGAGCGGACCCCGCCACCAAGCGGGACAAACGCTACTGAAAATGATGATGATTAATATATATACTTATTCCTACGGTACGCTCTAGTCTTACGAGTGTTCAGCTGAGAATTAGGGTGGTAAATGCAGGAAGGGAGTAATGTTGTCTATTTGACAGATTTTCTAGGATGTATGAATTGCGTGGTTTACAATTGTATAATTTTTTAATTAGGGGTAAGATGTACATGATAAGAATTTATATAAAAGCCAGCACGTATAACCTTCCAACAATAAGTATTTATGTTTAGAGCTGTTATAACGATGTTTCGTTTCGATCGAAACTCTAACGCGAGACGTGACTCGAACCCCGACCTCCTGCTGACCGGGCGGGAATGCTCTACTCCATTACACCACCGGCGCTGTTTGATCGAACGTGACATGTTTATATTTATGTTTATATCCGAAAAAATTGCATTTGGATGAGTTGCACTATTTGATTACGATAGACGGCTTAAACCAGAATAGAGAGGACGAAGGGACGGCGTTAGTCAATCTCTTGTGGAATGCGCCACGCACTTTCCCTCGGTTGGATATCGTGACGGCAGTGTGAATGCGTATCTAGCCTATACAAAGGCTTCTGGTTGCCAGCTGGTAGACTAGACTAGTAAGAGTTTTTACTTCACAAGCAACTGTTACGGAATCACTAACTAGGGCGGGATAGATGGCTTGGCTGCCCTGAGCGGGGAATCCGAAAGAAGAATCTGGAATTGAGTGGCGACAGCCGGCGCCTCCTCCGGCTGTGCTTTCATACTCGTCGTCAAACGAGAATTGCGAGAATTTATGTTTTCTGGCGTTTTCACTGTCCCGTTTTCTGAGTCTTGTTTTTCGGCGAGCGCGGAAAAAAATTCAGAGCGCGTGTAGCGTAGTCAGAGGAAGTGCCCGCTGTCGCGTGCACCCACCCGATAGTAGGTTCTTGGTTCGGATTTCCCGCCCAGGTCAACCAAGCCTTCCATTCCTCTGGAGTCGGTGAAATGGTACATTGTCTGAGAAGGGTAGAGCACTGACTTGCTCATCGGCTGGCCACCACAAACTATTGTATGGCCAAATACGCATTCAAAACGCTTCCCGTAGAAGTAGAATGCGTGCCCCATCCCAAAGGGATTGAGTAACGCCGTCGTTCTCCCTTTATCTTTTATATAAAACAAAATATTTAAATTCTGGGCTACCTCTGTTGTGCACCCAGAGCTGAGGTTCTCGGTTCAGGTTCCCACCATGTCAGCCAAATCTTTCCCTCCTCTATAGCCGGCGAATTAGCACCAGATTTTTCTAGGAAAGATGAAACATTGAGACGATCAGTGACCAAATACGCATTCAGTCGCCTCTATCTAGCGCAGCAGTAGAATGCGTGGAGCATTCCGTGCGGGCATGGATCATCGTCTCCTTTAAACTTTATCATTTAAAATTAGAATATAGGGAACAGGTTCATTTCCTTGCGTTTTTGTTGTTTTTGTGAATTTCGGAGATCACTTCAGGCCTTTAGATGTACAAAATTCAGTAGAGAAGATGAGTACAAATGCTCATCAACCGTTCTAATCAATAACGCTGAGAATCGACTAGTTGTAGATCAATATACGACGAATCAATAGAGTCGATTGTCTAGTTGAGTACCGGGACCGCGATGACGTTGTGCGCATTCAACAAAGGAAAAACAAGCTCCTAGAGAAGCAAGGGCTTAACGAATTAGATGAGTTATTAGATGACTATAGACGACTTAGATGATTTGAAATCTGCTGAGGAACAGAATATAGGGCTTGACGATCCCTTCAGTTTTAAGGGTGTTCTTATCATTCAGTCGGTGTAAACAGGTCTTTCCGTGTCTTCAGTATAACCTTGACCTTATTCTCTTTTGTTCTTTTCTTCTTCTTTCATGTTTTTGAAGAACAAACCCAGGCTAAACTTAGCATACAGATGAAGTGCTGCCTATTCTCTCCGTGCAATAAAACAGCGACAATCTAGCCGGCGCCATGAGGATTTTATTGCCTTTTCTGCTTGCTTCATGCTCCACGGCGAGCCGGAGCGGCTCAGGAGGCTTTTGAAGAGGTCGAGAACAATTGATGTTCTTCGGCGTTGTCTGAGGTTTAAGCCTCAGCAGAAGACAGCGGAAATGTCGAGTCGAGTCATGTCAGCCGATCAAATATTGACTCAGCTCATCATCATTGTTTCTTCGCCTTCTTGAAAGCAGAAGCAGCAGCAAGAGTCTGGGCATCCCTCTGTCTCCAGATCTTCACCATTTCTCTGCAAGCTACCACACGAGCAGCTTATTTGCCGTTTATCTGTTTTCTAACTCAATATGCGGTGAGCGCAAATATAAATGCTGCACTGACGACAGCCAAGATTGCATCCGGAGGGGGTCGGCGGCTGCTCATTTCTGTTGACCGCACTCGGTGGAAGCTCAATCTGCATTTCAATTATGCCTGAGTTCCGCGTCGGATCTTAGCTCCTCTGCCGCCGTCGCTGCTGCTGCTGCTGCTCCTGCTGCTGCGGTGAGACTCATCGTCGTCGACGTCGTTGTCGTCGTCGTGTTCGTCTTCGTCTTCTTAGCGGTCAATTTCCAAGATGGCTCTTTTCACGCATCGTCCACCACCCCACCCCCCCCCCCCCCTCGCATCCTCTCTATGTCTCTGGTCCATGTCTCCATGTCCACCATCTACTATTCACTTTGTCCACGCGGTGGGGTGGGGTACCATTCGTCTTTCGAGAGCAATGCGTCACACTATTTCATCTGACGACTATCATTTCCAACCCGAACAGAATGCGGAGCCTCATGCCTCATAAACGCCCTCGCCGTCTCGGTCGGCAGGTCATCTCCGACCGTGATCGAATTAGCTCCCGTTGAATTCACTTCCTCCTTATGTTTTCTCCCCTTTTTCATCCTCTCTTCACCTATAGTCACCTTGTCGCAGCGCGTTGAAACGGCTATTAGCCATGCTCAGCGCCGATCGGCTCTCAAGGCAAGCCTTTTCGTACAACGAATTTGCGAAATTTTCAACTATTTTTGGTATTTTTCAAATGAAGCTGAACTTTATTTCCAACCCGCTGGACATATTTCAATTGAATCTGCGCACTTTTCAACTTAAGTCATAAACGATAATGAGGATAAAGGACGGCGTTGCTCAATCTCTTTTGGGATGCGCCACGCATTCTACTTCTACGAAATGTCGTAGAAAAACAATGATTTGCAGCCGTGGCCTGCCAATGAGCGAGTGAGAGCATTATCCTTCAAAGACAAATCTGGTATCAATTCATCAACCCCGAGGTTGGAAGGCTGACGTTCGCCTGGGTGGGAAATCCGAACCACGACCCTGTTATCGGTTACACGCGACAGCCGGCACATCGTCCGACTGCGCTACATGCACCTGCTTTGAGCCGCACAATTTTAAACTTTGATTTTTCACTTTTAACGTAAAGAGTTATTGTAGTTTTTCTCAGTTTTTTCATTGGAAATTTGTATAATTTGAACCATACAAATTTCATATGAAAAATAACAAAAAATGAAAAAATGAAGGTGAGCCTTTTATGTTAAAAGTGAAAATCAAATTTAAAATTAAATTAAAATAAAACAAATTTTGAGTGACGCGGTTTGAGAGCGTGAATGCAAAGATCTAGGACAGTTTCAGCTATGGGAACAATATAGGCTCATCTTCAAGTGCAGAAGTGCTTCGAAAAACGAAAAAGAGATTGTGCCATGCAGTCGGACAATACGCTGTGATGTTGTTGCTCTTTTTTTATTGAGTCGCGGATGCTGCCTAAAGGAAGTAGCGTAACGGGGAATCAGGTGTTTTCTGCAATCGTGTTTGCTGAACCGTCGATTGTAACGAAAAAACCCTGCAGGTTCACTGAATTCGGATCCATCGGGATTCGGGAGCATTAGAAGTGGTTGTGTAAGCCATACGCGTATTTAAATCGTCTCGACGACATTCCAGCGGAGCAGGATGCGTGGCGCACTCCACAGAGCGATTGATTAACGTCGTCCATTCTTTATACGTTACCTTTAATCATTTTTTAGAACAACTTAGGTTTTAGAAAACTTCTAAAACAAGGTTTATTTTGGGAAACGTTAACTTAAACTTGCAAGACGTCAAACTCAATTTTTGTAGATTTTTTGTTCAATTTGGAAAGTATTTTTTATCAATTTTTTGCACATGGTTATTTTGGGTTTTCGCTCCTGAATTTTTAGCACTCCTGTTTGGAATAGGCATAAATAAATAAGTACAAAAAATAAGGATAAAGGACGTTGCGTTACTCAATTCCTATTGGGGTGCGCCATGCTTTCTATTTCTATAGGATGCCCCGGAGGTGATATGAATGCGGATCTGGCCACACAATGACTTTCGGTGGGCAGCCGATGAACAAGTCAGCGCTTTATCCTTCCCAGAGACGTCTGGTACCAATTCACCGACCCCGGAGGGATGGAAGGCTTGGTTGGCCTGGCGGAAAATCCGAACCAGGAACCTGGTGTCGGGTGCACGCGACAGTCGGCACCTCCTCCGACTGCGCTACACGAGCCCTAAAATTTTTTTAAATAAATAAATACATGTATAAGTACAATATTTGCGGCGAAAATAGAATTGTTTAGTTTTGCCACGCACAACAGCTACAAAAGAACCCTGGGCTCTGAGACCAGCGTGGCTGTGTGCTGTCCGACGTTCACTGCTCTCAGTGGAGCCATCGAGTTCATTTCACTTCTGAATGCCAGAGAAGCTTTTTGGTTCGGACAAGCTTTAAAAGAAGCCGTGATGGTATCGTGAACATTAATGAAGGCGCGAGCCCCAGCAGACTCCGGGCCGGATTGACGTCCCAAAATATTCCCGCTGGAGCTGCTATCATAGGGCAAACATCCTCGATCATCGTGCCCTTGCCGGTGGCTTTAATGTTGTCTGCCCCTTAAATATTCTGGTGTCGCTGTGGTGGCAGTAAAAACTCCTCGAAGGCGAGGCGTCAGTCACGGTCGAGCATTATATACGACCGAGCTTTACGTAAGCTTACCCTTGTGCACTCTTGTGTTCGTCTTGATTAAGTGGCGTCAGAATATTCGGGGTTGGCGTTTCAACGTCTGGAGTCCTTTCGAAATGACCGGAGCTTTAGTATAGAATATGAAGGCTTTATGCACACCAAAGGGGGAAGGGAGCAGGCTTAGAAGTGGCATATACCTAGTATAATCCCGTGCTTAAGCTCAGTTTTCTCGAAGTGCATGTGATTCAGAGCTAGCCGCCCTGCCCCTATCCCTGGAATTTGTGTGGTTTTTATTTGTCCTTCCTACTCCTTAGGGGAGAGAAGGCCTCCGGAGTTCCGAGCTTCGCCGACGTTCGAAGATCAGAGACGCTGTCGCATGGGCCAAGTCGTCAAAAATTAGGTGGGCCGGCCACGTAATGCGACGCGCAGACACCCGCTGGACGAGGACCATCACCGACTGGATTCCGCGGGATGTCAAGAGAACACCGGGAGGCTCACCAATGCGTTGGTCGGACTTCTTTGTGAAAGCCCTGAACGACCGATATGACGCTCTTTGTGTCCCCCGAGCGAGGAGAATCCATTGGACCACTATGGCACTCGACAGGAACGAATGGAGACGCTGCTGGCGCCCGCTCAAGCAAGTCGATGATCAACGGGACGACAGGTGATACAGGTGATACTGTTTAGGGGAGTTCACCGTTCCCATTCTATGGATTTAAAACGATACAAGGGCGATGTATACCATCTTCACGTCATATTGGACATTTTTCCAAGCAAGCTTGATTTATTTTATTTTATTTATTTTGTGGCGAGAATCATCGCGCGATGCCATACATCACAACCACTTGATGCCTTAGAAATCCAACTGAGTATCTTCCAAATTAGGATATTGGCCCTCCAGATTAGACTAATGACTTTTCAACAAAGTTAGAATGAATTTTTGTTTAAGCAAAATTTAGTGTAGCCTTTTTTGAAGCTTTTTATTCTATCCACTTCAATAAGTGAGCAAACACACTGTTTGTAATTTTATAAAAATTATAATTTTTAAGAAATCACTATGAGTAAAATTTTCTTTTAAAGCTCACGAAGGCAGCAATCAGATAACATATTAAAAGAATAAATCACGCTGTGTACTCGACTATATGGCAGCGATTTTTATTTGAACAATAGCGAAAATTCTGTTTGCAATAGCAATTATATGTAAATCATATTTCATTAATGATTATGTAGTGTTTATATAATCATTAATAAAATACGCACATTCTTACACTGCTGTTTCATGTAAGCAGCATTTACACTATCAATCGAATAAACCTCGCGGCTATCCAGTCGAATACACGGCGCGATTTCCGCTTTTATTGTGCCATAAATTACCGTTTTTCGCATTCCACAACTCACTCTAAATTTTTATTTTTTCAAAAATAACAATTTTGCAAAATGTCAAGCATTTTTCTCACTTAATGGTGTGAGTGATTTTAGAAAAATTTGTAAGAAATTTATAGTAATTTTTCTTGAACAAAAAATTACTCCACTCATCTTAGAAGGTTTCTATCCTAATTGAGGGAGGATGGTTTTAATTTGTAAGAGATTTAGCTTGATAGCAAAAGCGCCAAGCATGTTGGGATGAGTGTCCAATTTGATTTGAAAAGTGTGCAATTTGACGTGAAAATGGCGTATTAAAAAGTTTCGGCTGCTTGGATACCGTGCAATTCCAATGGAAAATCACTGCTCTACCATATGCGAATATTGGGCACGTGGTAACGCAGCCGGTGGGCGTCGGTTGTAGCGCGCATCCGATACCGGGTTATTGGTTCGGTTTTCCCGCCTAGACCAGGCGAGCCTTCCATCCTCCAAGATCGGTGAATTAGTACCAGACTTGCACGGGAAGAATAGAACACTGACCTGCTCACCGGCTGGCCACCCGAAGTCATTGTGTAGGCAAGTATAAAGGATAAAGGACGGCGTTACTCAATCCCTTTTGGGATGCGCCAGCACATTCTACTTCTACGGGATGTCGTGGAGGCGATATGAATGCGCATCTGGCCACACAATGACTTGCGGTGGACAGCCGATGAACAAGTCTGCGCTTTATCCTTCCCAGACACGTCTGGTACCAATTCACCGACCCCGGAGGGATGGAAGGCTTGGTTGGCCTGGGTGGGAAATCTAAACCAGGAACCTGGTGTCGGGTGCACGCGACAGTCGGCACCTCCTCCGACTGCGCTATACGCGCCCGTGTAGGCAAGTATGCGTACAAATTTCCTCCATGGTATCAACTGCAAGTAGAATACGTGGCCAATCCCGCAAAGGATTGATTAATTTTTGCGATGATTCAAACAAACACTTTTTCATAAGCGCTCTTCATCCCCTCTCTTCCGAATTTGTCTTCCAAACAGGCGTGTCTTGCATTTGGCTGCTTCGATGATTCGCATAGCCTTTACTACTCACTTGCGTACTTGTGCTCATTTTCGTTGCGAAAACAATTTCGCCGAGTTGCTTGATGACTTGGACTTGGTTTTTGCCCTGTGGAATCCCTTCAAATCTGCAACCGGTTGATTAGCTGAGAAATGATATCTTATCCTGTCACAACGATGTTTTGTTGTGATCAAAACTTCTAGCGCAGGCGGGACTCGAACCAGCACCTCCATCTGACCGGGCGGAAATGCTCTACGCCTTTACACCACCGGCGCCGTTTGATGGCGCTAGAAGTTTTGATCGCAACAAAACATCGTTGTGATAGCTTACAACGTCGATACCAGCCACTTGAGGCTTAAAGAAACTGATTTGAATTGTTGATATCTTATCCATATTCTTATCTTGGGCGCGTGGAGCGCAGTCGGAGGAGGTGCCGGCTGTCGCCTGCACCCGATACCAGGTTCCTGGTTTGGATCTCCCGCCCAGGCCAACCAAGCCTTCCATCCCTCCGGGTCAGTGAATTGGTACCAGACTTGGCGGGGAAGGATAGAGCGCTGACTTGTTCATCGGCTGGCCACCGCAAGTTATTGTATGGCCAAATACGCATTCAACACGCCTCCACGACATCCCGTAGAAGTAGAATGCGTGGCGCATCCCAAAGAGGATTGAATAACGCCGTCCTTTATCCTTTTTTATCCTTTATTCTTATCTTATCTAATGGTTACGAACAAACCCAATTATCTAGTGTTAGATATATAGCTAACACTAAATTACGTTTATGAGTCACAGATGAATTTGTCAAGATCTCTTACAAGGGAAGGGTCTGAAGCGTATGTCTAAACGGGGTGAGCGAGTCGTATAGGGAGAATCCTCATCCCTCATTTAGTACAAAAATTTGTTTATTTTTTGTCAAGTCGTTAAACCCAAGGAGTAGGGGAACCATGAAGTCACAATGGAATATGGCGCATCACGAGTTTGGTGGTGTTGTACGCCCGCGATGCCTCTGCCGGTAAGCAGCTCGGAGCGCACTGGAAGTGACGTTGCTTGATGCGAGGAAGGTCGGGGGTTCTATTCTTCCCCAAATCTTAACCAGTCAGTTGAAATGTAGAAATGCAGCAACGCACAAGAACCAAACCTCCGACCTTCCGCACATGAGGCAACCCCACTTCCACTGCACTCCGAGGCGCTTGCCTGCAGAGGCATTGCGTGCGTACAAGACCCCCAAACTCGTGATGCGCCGTATTCTAATGTGACTTCAAGGACCCCCCACTTCTTGGGTTTAATGACTTGGCAAAAAATAAGCACATTTTTATACTAGTTGAGGGGTGAGGATTCTCCCTATATGACTCGCTCCCCCCGTTCAGACATACGCTTCAAACCCTTCCCTTGTTAGGAGAATGATCTTGCAAGGTTCAAAAATATTTGTCACCTGCATTCTCTGAAGATAAACTGCACATGCAAATTAGTCCAAGCAGGTGGACACTCAGTGTATGGCCTCGTGCACATTGTAGCATTTTTTCCCGTGGATCCTTTTAATGCTATACGGACATCGACTATGTGTCGAGTAGCTTATATCATGTTATTTTGCAATTGTTGGTAGATATTTTATGGCGTACCCGATTGCTGTGACGGACAGCCAACATTACTTTTTGTATAGTTTGCAAACCACTTCAATTATCAGGAGCCCTGTTATGTTCAAGAATCTGGAATCGGGTACATGCGACAGCCAGCGCCTTTTCCGACTGCGCTAAACGCGCCAAAAAAAAGTTAAGAAAATTTTTAATTAAACGGAAAACAGCGTTCGTTGAAAGACAAAACGGTGTGTCAAAATCAAGCGCCTGTTTTTTTATCATCAGAGGATTGAGGGAAAAGAATAAAGGGATGATAATAGCGTTGATCAATCCTTTTTGAGATGCGCCACGCATTCTGCTTTTAATGGGAATATGTCTACGTGCTATACAGTGGCTTGCGGTAGTCAACAGTATTTTCTTTTTCCCAGACAAGTTTGATACCAATTCACCAACTTCGAGGGGATGGACGGCTTTGGTGACGTAAACGTGAAATCCGAACCGCAAACCTGGGATCGCGTGTATGCGACTGTCGGCGCCTTTTCCTTCTGCGCTAACACCCGCCCACCAATGAGACAGAAGCGAAGAAAAATGAAGAAGAAGACGCCAGCGATGTTTTCAATGGATGACTAGCGTTACGTTAGACTTGATTGCAGAGAAGAAACCTCTCTGCTCGGGTTTACCAGATTTTTGACAGTTTTAGGAAATTCCCGTTTCACTTTTGCTATAAAGTGGTTCGGGAAATCTGGTGATCGGTACCTAGGTTCATCTTCCTTTGCATTGTGTTGAAGCGATGTCCAAAGCTAGAAAGCAGGAAAGCGACGAGGGTACAGAACCTGCCAATAGATGTCGTTATGAGATGCGCCACACATTCTGCTTCCACTGGAAATTGCTGGGTTGATCTAAATATATATTTGAAGAATGCAGTGAATTGCAGATGGATTGCTGACAGGCAACTCATTGTTTTATACTTCCTAGACAAGTCTGTACCATTTCGCTGATCCCGGAAGGATGGGAGGCTCGCTTGGCCTGGGCGGGAAACTGGAACCAAGAACCTGGAATCGTGTGCACGCCACAGGCGGCGCCTCCTCTGAATGCGCCACCACGCGCTTAAGAGGGTTAGGCAGTAGCAAAGCTCTAATGATTTTACCGTGATTTCGTCCAGCATTGGAGGCTCAAGGTCTGAAGGATCAAAAAATACCCAGCTGAGCCGTTCTAAAGAGAAAGGGAAAGAAAGACGTCTGCTCAGCCTCTAGCCCATTTGGGTCTTCGATAAGTGCCAACGGCAACTGCTAGTTTTCTCCTTAGTGGAAGAGGAACGATTATTTTTTTTGTGGTTATCTCACCATAGAAAGCGGATCGTAATTAATAACAGAAGTGATTTGCGGAAAAGGTACGTGTCGCGAAGATGGGCAGCACTGGGAGTGGACGCGGGCCAACCAGTCATAGCCAGCCAGAGCACCAACCGCCTGCCAATCAGGGTGCCGACCGTATACTTCTTCTCTCAGTGAAATGCCCATTCGATGCGGCCTGATTGGGTGATGCGTTCCCGCTTCTCAATGCTGCCCACATTGCGACATTTACTTTGGTGAAGCATTGGTTTCTTCAAGCCGTCGCAATACTTCTAGGTTGTCGACTTTAGATTATTTTTAGTATTTAAAGATCCATGGCTAAAATAATTTCAATCGACATCTAGAAAGGAGGCTATAGATGCAGCGAAATATGCCGATAAAAATCTAACACTAAGGTATGAAAATCTGTTAAAAATCAGCCCCTAGAGTGCATACATTCATTTTATTACACCAACACAATTAACGGCGTCTCAGAGCTTAGCAGCTTGTGGAAGCCGGCGTTTTCTTGATGAACTTGGTCGGCTTCTTCGTCTCAAAGAAGTCCATTTCCTTATGACATCCCTTTGATTACGCAGACGTTTCTTTACTGAACCGTTGCGCCAGAGAAAGGAACTAACGAAATGGCATTGTGCTGCAGCTGCTGGCCTAGCCTTTTCTGAATTCTTCTTGCTTCTGATATCACTGTCCAGTAGATTTGATGCAGCACCTTCGTCTAAGAAAATTTCCTTCAGATGCTCCATTTCGATAGTGGGGTGGGCCGAAGGTTTCCGCTGTTTCTGTCTTCTAGTTTCAAGTGATTATAACCTCCTACAGTGTTAGCGACTTGAACTAGGTAAGGACTGTTACCCTGGCACATTTCTGCGTAGAAAAGTCAATAGTAATAAGTTTCTATTAGTTGTGAAAAATTGGGCAGTTAGAGCCCATGAACTGTCGGAAGATGAAATTTTCTATCCCCTGTAGCTGGTGAAGCTCTTCTCCTCATGGCAAATTCTTCGAGAAAAAGTCCGATAAAACAACACTCTATAAGGCCTTTGTCATACCATCGCTCACCCCGAGCGACGACTAATGGCATGCACCCATATCGATTCCATCGCGCCGCCCGATCGATATGGAAGCATATCATTAGGCGTCCGCTCGGGGTGAGCGATGGTATGACAAAGGCCTAAGAGGTATGTGTGGAGCGGCCGGGGTGCCGACTGTCTAGGTCGTCCTTAACAGCACTTTATTTGGAGAGCCGCCTCTCGCAGTCCCAACATTCTCAGAATGAGCGTACAGCCACTGAGGACGCGCTTTTTATAGGCACTGGGGTACGGTAATGCGCGAGATTCATAATTACTCACAACTAAGGGAATCGCTTCAGGACCTATGCAACACGCTACGAAATGAGGGAACAATGACACAGAAACATAGCACTACGGATTCCTTACACATGATTGTAGTAAGAAGAATAGAATACAGGTTCCAAACCTAAGTGCTACTGTTTTTGTACAGTTGAATTTAACGAACGTTGTGCTATATTGAATTGGTGCTCGTGTAGGTAGCATTTATTAACCGCAGCTGGACTGATTTTCCATAGGTTTTCACACTTTTTTGTTGGATTCTTATCGGCATATTCTGCTAAATTTACAGCTTTTTTCTAGATTCCAATTTGATCTATTTCAGCAGAAGATCATCAAATACTAACAATAATCTATTGAGGGCAACCTGGAAGCATTCCGACGGCCTGAAGAGACCAATGCTCTACCAAATATTTCGGAGATTGCTTTGTACTATTCTTTATGATCTACTCTTCATAGGGAGATAGCCATATTTTGAAAAAAAGCTCGTTCTTTTTCCACTAAAGCGAAAGCTTGTAGCTGCCGTTGGCACTTGTCAAGGAGCCAAATGGCTACCGACTGAGTAAACTTTTTTCTTTTTCTTTCTCGTGAAGACTGCTTTGCAGGATATTTTTTGATACCTCAGATCTTGGGCCTCTAAGGCTGGGCCAGGTTGTAGTAATACCGTTAAGGCCTTGTTTCTACCTATTCCTCTTAAGTGCGTGGTAGCGCATTCGGAGGAGGCGCCGGCTGTCGCGTGCACCCGATTACAGGTTCTTAGCTCGGGTTTTCCGCCAAAGGCAAGCGTGTCTTCCATCCCTCCGGGATCGGCGAATTGGAACACATTGTGAATATGTTCGCGCA
The DNA here is from genome assembly GCA_947359475.1 of Heligmosomoides polygyrus bakeri. Lineage (NCBI taxonomy): Eukaryota > Metazoa > Nematoda > Chromadorea > Rhabditida > Heligmosomidae > Heligmosomoides > Heligmosomoides polygyrus. The sequence goes on from OX375870.1 coordinate 89,368,179, forward strand.
TGGGTCTGCATCTCAGGAGCAAATCAATTCTTCAGAGCCACAATCTATGATACGGTGAATTGAGTGGGTACATGGTAGTGCAGTTGGAGCAGGTGCCTGCTGTCGCGTGAACCCCTAAACGAGGTTCTTGGTTCAAGTTCCGTTCAGACCACCAAGGCCTTCCATCTCACCGGATTGCTCCAGACTTGTCTGGGAAGGACAAAACAGTGGGCTGTCTATCAAGCAACCCATCTGCAATTCATTGCATTCTTCAAATATGTATTTAGATCAACCCATCAATTTCCAGCGGAAGCAGAATGTGTGGCGCATCTCACAACGGAATCTATTGGCACCGTCTCATCCCGTTCCTGCTTTCTGGCGGTGGTCATTGCTCCAAGTCAACTCAATGTTCTAGCCTTAATACTGGTCACCACATTTCCCAAACCACTTTATAGCAAAGGTGAAACGGGAATTTCCTGAAACCGTCACAAATCTAGTAATCCTGAGCAGAGAGGTTTCTTGTCTGCAACAAGGTTTAACAGAACGCTAGTCAACCATTAAAAACCTCGCTAGCGTTTTCTTTTTCATTTTTCTTCGATTTTATCTCATTGGTGGGCGGGCGTTAGCGCAGTCGGAAAAGGCGGCGACTGTCGCGTGCACGCGAATCCAGGTTGTTCGTTCGAATTTTACGCCTAGGTCAACCAAGTCTTCGATCCTTCGGGGTCAGTAAATTGGTATCAGACTTGTCCAGGAAAGATAAAACGATGACTTGTTCATCGACTAGCCACCACAAGCCACTTTATAAGGCGTAGACGCATTTTCAAATTGCTTCCATGACATCCCGTAGATGTAGAATGCGTGGCGTATCTCAATAGCGATTGATTGGCGCTCTCATTTATCCTTTATTCTTAGCGTTTATTCTTCTCATTAAAAAACAAGCGCTCGATTTTGATACTAGAATGGACCAATTCTTGCCGGCTCGAAGCAGATGACCTCAAATTAAATGGACGAATGTCGCTGTGGGCAGCCAGTCTATCTAGTTATTCGGGCTGAGTGCCAAAATAGGCCCCGACGTCAATATGTCCTGGATTTTGGACGAGACATTGCTTGCATCCGTAGTGCAATGCGATGTGTTTGAGGCCACACATTGTGGACTCGAATTCAGCATCTGCATGTGTTCTTAGCACATCTTTGACTCATCGACCACGGATTCTCACCGTTACTGGATATTCATCTATGTTAATTTCGCTTTTCACCTGTGTTGTGCATCTTCGGATCCCTTAAGAAGCCGTTGGGTCACAATGTGCCCATTCTGCCGATTCTTGAATGGCCACACATATGTATTCAAAAAAAGGAAGATAAGAATAAAGGATAAAAAAGGATAAAGGACGGCGTTACTCATTCTCTTTTGGGATGCGCCACGCATTCTTTTACTTCTAGGGAATGTCTCGCAGGTGGTTCGAATGCGTTTTTGGCCAGACAATGACTTGCGGTGGTCAGCCGATGAACAAGTCAGTGTTTTTTCCTTCCCATACAAGCCTGGTATCAATTCACGGGAGATTTAACAGCGGTAAATACGAACCAAGAACCTTGAACCGAAGTGCGCTTGACAGTTGGGGTTTCCTCCGACTGCGCTACTACGTCTCAACCCACTTACATTCACACACAGGGTGTCTCAAAAAAATTATACACTGTTAGAAAGGCGATAAATTTTCGTTCACAATAAAGGCACTGAAGAAGTTAAAGATTCATATGAGAACTTTAAAAAATTGAAATTTTCTGATATGTGAGCGGTACAGAATGCGCCATAAACTCGACTGAAATTTTGAATTTTTTCACTTAATTCATTGTGTTTCGCATGATTGCCTTTTATAATTTTTTTTACCAGGTGACCGTTTCGAATGACTTGTGCTTCTTTTAAGGTTTGAAACTTAAAAATACACGACTACTTGCAAAAAATGCAGGATCTATTTGAAAGGTTCTAACTTTGCTGCTAATAAAACTTTTGAAGATGTTTCAGACTCATAATTTCAGATTCATATGAAAGCACAGCGTAACGAGATTTTTATGGCGCGTAAATAATCAAGATTGCGCCTTTATCCCTGCATTTCAAATTTGATTGTGCTTGAGTTTAACGCTTGTTAAGATCTTGTTACCACTTAGCCAGAGTAACCTGTGCTGTGCTTCTCCAAACGTTTTCCGTCGCTCAGTGGCTAAAGTTATGCCGATTAACGTCTCCCTTGAGCTTGAATGGGGTTTCAACAGTCCATAGAATCCGTCTTGAAAAAACGTGCACCTGCTCACACTTAAATTGTGTAATCAATAAACTCAATAAACACTAAAATAAGTCACGTATCGTGATTGTCAAGCTCTAAACGTTAAAATAAGCAGAACGCAGGCTAATCAGGCCAAATAGTAGCAAGATTGTAGCAAGCATTCAGCCCATGCACAATCACTCGAGTCTGAAATGCGATGCTTCAGACGGGGGCATGGCGCAATCTTGACTATTTGCACACCACAGACACATCGCTACCTCTTGCTTTTATATGAGCCTCAAACACCTTTAAAAGCTTCACTAACAGCAATGTTAGAACCTTTAAAATAGTACCTAAATTTCTTAGGACACCCTGCATTTTCGCAAGCAGTAGTGTGTTTTAGGTTTCAAACCCTTAAAGAGGCATAAATCAATCAATACTGCCACTTTGTGAGGAAATTATAACAAGTATTCGAGCGAGACCCAATCAATCAGGTGTAAAACGCAAAATTTCAGACGAGGGCATGGCGCATTCCATACCGCTTATATGTCAGAAAATCTCTGTTTTCATAGGCTTTCATATGAGCTCTTAACTTCTACAGTATCCTTAACGTAAACAAAGTTATCATCTTTAAAACAGTGTATATATTTTTGAGACATCCTGTAGTATGGAAAAAAGCTGGAAAAGTCGTCGTGACAACGCCAAATCCACTAATCCGCACTGCTCCCATTTTTGCTTTTTTCTTGATAAAGTTAGGAAGCAAATTTGGTTACAAATTATGGCATTTTCCTGTACAAATTACCACATTTTACGGAATATTTGCAAAATAAGCTTCAAGAAAATGAATATTTTTTGTAATCTTGAGACTCATTGAAGTCGAGTTCATAGAGTTTTTGCCAACCGCACACATCCGCTACTCCTTCCGATTTCGGTGGTGCATTTGCTACTCGTTCAAATGGAATGTCCCCGACCGAGTAAAAGGCAGGGGCGTAATTTTCTTCTTGTGTCCACATTTTCGGCATAAATAGCTGGGATATTGTGTGGGCAATTTGAATGAGTTGTTGGCCCATCGAATGACTTCTGGTGGCCATCCGATGGATAATTTAATGCTGTTACCCTTAAGAGATAAGTCTGGTACCAATTCGTTGACTACGGAACTCTAGAAGGCGGGGATCGATGGTCTGGGCAGCATCCGAACCAAGAACCTCGACTCTGGGGTGCAGGTGCCGGCACCTCTTCTGGCTGCGCTACCGCTGGCCCATCCCATATTGACAATGCCGGAAATTTTGAGCCAGAGTGTATATAAGAATCTCTTCACCTGGCCAGGTTGTTCTGAAGCATTTGCGGCTGAAACTAGACGTCGATGCTGTTTCTTAGAGCGCACTGCATTTCCCCGTACAATCATGATCCCGTCGGATTTGGTATTCTATGGAAAAACCAGACGCAATTTTCGGCCCCACATGCAACTAATCCGCACGGTTGATTAGGCTTCTTCTTGTTGTGCTGCTCCTTTTCATTTTCCGCGTCGATAATTCAATAATTGCGATTCGATAATTTATAGAGGTATCGATCGAAATATATTGATGTCACTCTCTCTCTCTTCCATTTTATTGTGAATAAGATTCTGTGTTTTTCACATAAGTTTCATAAATGCAACTACTGCAACTAATTTGAAAAGCTCTAGATCCCCCTCGTATTATTTTGTTTTCAATTTACTTAAATTTTGTACAAAATACGTATAGTGCAGTCGGAAGATGCTCCTGCTCCTGCGTGCACCCCTAATCGATCTCAGATTCGATTCCTTGCCTGTCTGCGTCCAAGCCTATCATCTGCATGACGTCAATGAATTGCTGTCAGAAACGCACTGCTGCCTCCCAGCCCTATGTGGTCGGTTGGCGTAGTGGTAGTGTTGTAGCTTCACATGAGCATGGTCGTGGGTTCGATTCACTCCTGCATTGGTGTTTTTGCATTTTGTGATCTATCGCCAGGAGGACGCTTTACCCCTATTTCTAACACATTTTTGAAGAAAAACACGGCAACATATGTCGTTTACGTTCATCGAGCTCTTTGAAAGTGGAAAGGTGAGAATTTTTGACTTCCAAGTTGAGCAAGTCAAAAATGGATGCCAGATTCGTGATCAGCACCCCCATAATAACCCCCAGGCACAAAGTTTGGGCAATATTGGCGCTTCTGACCAGAAGCAAAGTGTGTGGCGCATTCTAAACAATGATCTGAAGCCTTATCCCCATACAGTGTTTAAAAGACGCACAGTTGCGATTCACTGGTTTGTGGTTAATCCTAACGGCGTGCAAAAATGGTCGACATTAATCAATCCCTGCTTAGTGTGAGCCATGCATTCTACTTCTTTCAGATGTTGTAGATGCAGCCCAAGACTCTATTTGGTCTATTTTATAGTTCGGCTTGTTCGACTATTCGAATAAATATTCGAATAATTTATTATATCATATTATTCGAATTTGAAAGTGCTTGGCTTTCGAACGTTACATTTCGAGCGGATATCGAAAATAAGGGAAGTTTCGAGAACTCGAAAATCAGAAATTATTCGAATAATTTCTTCGAGTAATTATTCGAATAGTGGAATGAGCACAACTATAGTCTATTTGGTCTGCAGTGACCCCTGGGGGCGCGTGTAGCGCATTCGGAGGAGATGCCGGCTGTCGCGTGCACCGGACACCAGGCTCTTAGTTCGGATTTCCCACCCAGGCCAACCAAGCCTTCCATCATCCGGAGTCTGTGAATTGGTAGCAGACTCTGTGGGAAGGACAAAGCGCTGACGCATTCGTTGGCTGGCCACTGTGAGTCATTGTATGGCTAAAAACGCAAACCGCCTCCCATAGACGTAGAATGCGTGGCGCATCCCAAAGAGGTTAAAAACGCCTCTTTATCTTCTGTCCTTTATGCCTGACTCTGAGTGATTTATGATTTATTCTTAACCAGAAGATATGGAAAGCTTGGTTAGTCTGGGTACGAAATGAACCTACCTGAAATCGTTTCATAGTGGCCCTCCAAATTACACCTCCCAGCTGACTTCATCACCTGCGGCCCTGTGTGGATTGATGTCAAAGCTTTGTCGCTTATTTCTTAACCCAATACTTGTTAAGATGCTGTTAGAAACCTGTACTTAGTCAGCTAGTTCAAACCTGGCACATCCTATTCGTTAGGAGAGCTCCTAAGCCTGTTTCTGATGAAGACGTCTCAGCACGTGGTCAATGCTCATGCAGATGTAGCCTGATGACAGAGGCTCATGTGTGCTGAATCCGGGCCATTTTCCTCTGCAAACCGACGAAATGTATGGGCAGCGTGCTAACAACACGTCTTCTTGAGCAGACCGGCCAAATTCAAGGCATGCCTTCACCCCCCCCCCCCCCCCCTCCCGACGCCTTCCCCCTCTCCCTCACCCTCACTCGTCGTCCGTCACGGAAATCGGGAGAATGGGCATGTCCGCTCGTAAACGGTTTTCAAGTCTCAACAGCTCCCCAGGGCCCATGCGCTTACGACACCCAACTGCTTTTATATAATGGGAGGACGACCATTCTGAACTTTATGTGGGCGTCCACCGAGCTCCTCTGATGCCAAGACGTCACGTACTGAGAAGCGGAATGAATGCACTCACGATAGACTTCTTCATCCTGCATCTCTCTTCTCTTTTGACGTGCCTTCTACTTTCAGAGTGAGCCATGCGTTCTAGCACAAGCTCACTCGTTACTGATTATGGATCCGATGTGTTTGACGAACATTTGCATGCTTACTACTGCCAATTTCCTACTAAAAAATGACTCAATGCGATCTTTGCTTGGAATTTTTTGTTCTTCAACGTTTTAAAAGATATAATAGCTTAAAAATAAATGCGCTGTTTAAAAGTCATAAAATTCCTATTAATAATGTTTTTTTTCACTTTCTCTCTACCTCTATTTCTCATCTTTTCTTATTTTTATAATCTCTTTTTTGAGTTGTTTTTTAAGCCACGATCTATTTTTCCGCTTGGTAACCTACTTACAAGGGTAGGAAAGTGGAGGTCATGGTAAATATCGTAATTGCGCAGTGCCTTGGTCCTGCGTCGTTTACTATTTTTTACTGTTAAATATTTTTATTTTACTATTATTTTTTCTTTTATGCTAATAGGTCGTTGCACATGGAATGACCGATTTTGCTACCTCAATTTCTGGTCGATTTTTCGCGGCTCTGAATACTCCCGTTTCACTTTCTCTCTTCCTGTATTTCTCATCTTTTCTTATTTTTATGATCTCTTTTTGTATTGCTTTTTCAAGCTTCGATCTATAAATTATAAAATTGCATATGAAATGGCCGATTTTGCTATCTCAATTTCTCGACGATTTTTCGCGGCTGTGAATGTTCCCGTTTCAGGCAGTGTATTTATTTATTTATTCATTCATTTATTACTTCCCGAAAGACGTGCTCGTACGGGAATGCAACTAATTCAACCAAGGAATTTACATAACAGAGTAGAAACACAATAAGAACAGCATTACGATAACTGACTAAAACCTTAGCCGGCCTAGCATGAAACCTAACATAAACTTGAACACAAACCAGAACAGCGCAACAACAGAACGAACCTGGGCATAAATCATTTTGCAAAAACAAAAAAACATCCGACTACTGGTCAAAGGAGGTTTTGAAGTACCACCCTACTTGATTCCAACCCTGTACTTCGTTGCTGTTCTGATGCTCTTGCCGCTATTGAAAAAATGTGTCCGAAAAAATAAAAGCAAATTTGCTATAAATCGCTTTGAAACTAAATATAAAATGGAGAACATTGAAGAAGGCTCCGTTAAAGCAGCAGAGCGGGGAGCCTTTAGGGGTTGGCCCAGCCACCCGGACATTATAATCATACGATGTCCTCCAAGAGATAAAGAGATCTCGGAAGTTCCTGAGCACGCATCACCGGACAGGCTCCGTTTCTCAGGAGCCACACTATACTGGCACGCACCATGGCGACGGTCAGGAAGTATTATGTGTCTATCCGAGCGTAGTGAAGAACTGCTGGGTTTACAAATGCTTCGTAGGATAGATACGAATATACGACGGGCTTAATCGGCTGAGGAATCTATTATAGTTTGAGCTTATTAGCTCTAACATTTAGAGAAATTGAAAACAACAAACGTAATAATAAATTAAACAGCGGCATAAGAAAGCAATCTCATTCTTTTCTTTAAGAAGTTAGCTGCTTTAAAACTCCTTTATAACTAACAAATTGGGGGAATATTGAACAAAGGACAAAAACGCAAGCTAGTGGTCGAAGAGCTTAAACACAACTGGATCTTCTCAAAAATCGAGCCGTAAAGTGGACACCTACGCCTAATCGAAACTACCCTAGTTAGGAGACATCTGTCAATCCTATAGTGTCTAAGATATTGATTTTCGACAATGCGGTTCTTTTGAACAAGCTAGGAACTGTAGTGGGATGCTGAGGTGGGCATGTGGATGGACCCGTCGGAACAGGGTGCGAAACGAGGATGTTAGGGCAGTGATGAAGACAGCCCCGATCCAGCTGAAGATGAGAGAGCAGCGCCTGAGGTGGTATGGACACGTCCTCAGAAGACCAGAGGATCACCCCACAAGGTTGGCCCTAGATTTCGAGGCATCCGGAAAGCGTCCGAGAGAAGCCTCAAGGAAGAGATGGAAGGACGTCATCAAGAGAGATCTCGCCGAAGTCGGCGCCACGGCAGATGACGCCCTTGATAGGATGAGGTGGCGACAGATCACAAGAACAGCACCCCCTGCGACTGTGCGGGACTAAACGCTCAGGAGAAGAAGAAGAAGGAACTGTAGTGGGAGCCTTTCGAGCCATCTCGTGACTCCCACTATGAAGGAGTTCGACCATAGACCTTGATTGAAGCGGCCTGTTTTATGATTAACTACACGAATATATAGTTTCTGAAAGCGCAGAAACTCCGCTTTCTTCTTGTCAATTTCGCGACGGCATTCGAACGTGATATTTGGGTGCTCTACTTATATGAATGGAAAAGTGGACACAACGCCGCGGCCGCAGATCGTTACATCAACGCTGCATTTGGGAGGATCTCACTAAGGGATGCACAATTTGCCACTGGTTCGAAAGGCTTCGATCTGTAGATGAAGCCCTCGAAAGTGAAGATTGAGGTAGGCCGCCATCACTCCTTAACGACGACCAACGCAAAGCATGGTAGAAGCAGATCCGCGCCAAACTGTGAGAGAGCCAACACAGCATTTCGGCGTTGACGGCAGCACTATCAATCGCCACTTGAATGCGATCGGAAAAGTAAAGAGATTGGATAAACGGATCCCGCACGAAGTGACCGCCGGGCAGATGCTGAAGCGCTACGACACCTGTGTTTCATTAAGGCTGAGCAATCTAAGGGAGCCTTTTTGGAAAGGATCGTCACGTGCGACGAAAAACGGATCCTTTGAGACAATCGTCGTTGCTCTGCACGATGGCTGGACAGGAATGAGAGTTCAAAGGAGATGACGGAACCAAGTCTCCATCAAAAGAAGACCGTGGTGACCGTATGGTAGAAAATGGCTGATAGAGTCCATTACAAGTTCTTGAAGACTGGAGGAACTACCACAGCGGAGACGTACATACTGTGCCTGACATTGAGGTGAGACGCAAGAAGTTGATTGCAATGGAGAGTGCTGCCGTCAACGTCGAAATGCTATGCTAGCTCTCTCACAGTTTGACGCGGATCCGCTTCCACCTCGGATTTGAGTTGGTCGTCGTTAAGGAGTAATGGCAGTCTTCACCTTCGAGACTTCCATCTTCATATCGAAACCTCGAACCAGTGGCGAATTGTGCGTTCCTTAGCCGAATCCTTCCCAAACGCAGCATTGATGTCACGAGCTGCAGCCGCAGCGCTGTGTCCACTTTTCCATTCATATAAGTTGAGCACCCGAATATCACGTTGAAACAACGCACGAAATTGACCAATAAAAAGCGAAGTTTCTGCGCTTTCAGAAACTACATGTATATACATTGCCTGAAATGACAACTTTCATAGCCACGAAAAATCGTCCAAAAATCCAGGTAGCAAAATCGATTTCTTATTTGAAGATCTGATCATATTAAGAAATATACGAAATTTCACTTAAACCGTCGCAACTGGGTCAGATTCAACGCCACATCAGCTCGGTTTCGATTTTCGAGATCTCCTCAGAGAGATGATTTCAGGTTTCTAGTCAGCTCTCTCGTAGACGTACTGCGAACGATTCCGACACTTTGCGACGCGAAATGCGACACTAGTTATGAGTGGAGAAGTACTGTGCCGTAATTGAAGTGCTGCACCGGAAAATAAATAAATAAATAAAAATAATAACTAATAATAAATAAATAAAATAAAATAATAAAAAAATAAACTAATAATAAATAAATAAATAATCAACTGATTGAAAAACAGCCGGCTTTGGTGAATCGAAGAGGCCCAATCCTACTGCGTTACAACGCGCGTCCGTACGTTTCAAAAATTGTTCTCCAAAAACTGGATGAACTGGGATACGAAACTCCTCCACATCCAGTATTTTCACCAGATATGTCCTCTACCGACTATTTATTTATTATTTATTTATTATTTATTTATTTATTTATTTATTTATTTATTATGCCGCTAAGGACGTGCCAACATAAACATAAAGCAAAAGGCAAACTAATGAATGCTGAGTACAAAACAACTGTTGTAGAGAAATGGTAAGATAGACCAAGGATACAAGTTGGTTTCATTTACAATTTGATTATCATTTTTTCAAGCATTTAGATCGTCACGTGAAAGCTAAAAATTCAGCAACCACGATGATGTCGAAGATGATTTCTTCTGTTTCATTAATTCTCGTAGTTCTGATTTTTAGACGACAAAGACGGAATGCCTAAGGTACTGTCGCGTTGGGAAATGTGTATTAATTCTAACGGTGCTTATCTTAATTAACACGTTGTCGACAGTGCGTCCCAAATTGGGACGCAAATTTCGGTCGCGTCGGACAATGCGTCCCAATTTGGGACGCACCTCTAATAAAATTATTAGGTTGTCCCATAAGTCTTCGCCGTTTTTTCAACGATTCACTGCAGATTTCTGAACCGACTGTCTTCTTCATTCGCTGGCCACGGCAAGTCATTGCAGGCCGTATGTGCACCCAAACTGTCTACACGATATCACGTGGAAATTGAATGCGTGGCGGAACCCAAATAGGATTTATTTATTTATTTATTTATTTATCTATTTATTTATTTATTTATTTATTTAAACCATAGACAATTTTCTAGCATAAAGAGTCTAAGGGGCCGTTCAGAGCAGCATAGCGGTGCGATGCGACGAAATAATAAGTGCCTATATCGATCGGGCAGCGCGAGAAATCGATATGGGAGACTACCATTACGTCGTACCGCGATGGAGCTCTGACCTAAGGCCCCTATTATAATAGGTTGTACCATAAGTCCCTGCCGTCTTTTCAACGATTCACTGCAGATTTCGCCGGCGGTCTCTTGCATAGTGCTGCATAGCATTCGAAAGAGAATGATTTGCTCTATCAGAACGTGTATTGCATTTCTTTTTTCATCATGAGTTTTGTCAATTTTTAGGTCGTTGAAGTGAAAAGTGAAAAAGTGAAAAAGTAGCCATTTGCGCACTTTTCTCTCCGCTTAGGTTTTTAATTTTTTGCGCAGTTTTTTATAGCACTTGGAAGACAATGTTCTGTATTACAAGAATATGTGTTGGTCCTATTTTTTCACTTGTCCTTTATTGATTTTTAGGCCATCAAATTGGGAATTTCGACTTTTCCGTCCGAATTTTTACCAAAACTCCGGTTCTGTGGTTGGACTTTTTTGCTTGGTGTCATATGTCGTTTGGAAGAGGATGCCTTGTTCAGTAAGAATTTGTGTCGCGTTTATTGGCTCACGCTGATTTCTGTCGAATATCAACAACTGAAGAAGGAGAAGGAGTTGTTGGTGAAGACGATTTTTCTCTTTTTGGCATTTTGTTGATATTCAAAAGAAATCAATAAACGCGACACACATTCTTATAGAGCAAGACATTCTCTTTCGAATGACATATAACAGCAACCCAAAAAGTCCAACCGCAGAGCAGGAGTTGTCGGCAAAAATAACCATCCTCCTTCGGACGTCCCAATTTGATGACCTAAAAATCAATAAAGGACAAATGAGCAAATAGCGCTAACACATGTTCTTGTATCACAAAACATTGTCTTCCAAATGCTATAAAAAACTGCGCAAAAAATTACAAACCTAAGCGGAGAGAACAAGTGCGCAAATGGCAACTTTTTCACTTTTTCACTTTTCACTTCAACGACCTAAAAATTGACAAAATTCATGATGAAAAAAGAAATGCAATACAAGTTCTGACAGAGCAAGTCATTCTCTTTCGAAAGCTATGCAGCGCTATGCAAGAGACCGTCGGCGAAATCTGCAGTGGATCGTTGAAAAAAACGGCGAAGACTTATGGGACAACCTAATATTTCGAGACCGCCGATTTGGCTCAAACTTCGCCTAGGGGGGTTTTTGGGATGCTGCGCACGAATCCGACGCCCGTTTCACCATACACGGCGCGCTGCGGTAGATACAGGTAAATGACGGTGATCAGTCGTCTCATTCTCGAAATAATAATCGTCTTATTCAGGTAATAATTAAAGCACACTCACCTCGAATTTCTGATTTTTATAATGGTGTTCGGCACAAATTTTTGTGGGTGGTAATACCTGCTCAACAATGGGATGTCGTGTTGTGAGGGTCTTGGTCCCACACGACAGACGCGCGAAAATCGCTCTGGTCGTCAACGTGTTAGTAAAAGTGCTTCCAAGCAAAGTTTTCAGTCAAAGTCGACCATTTCATATGCATCAACCCAATATTTACTATTGGTGTTTTTAGTTTATTGATTATGTCAATATTATTCACCTCGATGTCTTCAATTATGGATTGTACCAGGCTGTCCAATAATTCTTGTCCGAAAATTTCACCATTTTTAATTTTTTTCAACTTTATTGAAAAGCAAGTCTAATCAAAAATATAATCACCGCAGTTATCTGCAACAGTGATCCATCGATTGGGCAGGTCGCCGATGCCCTTCGCCCTGAACTCCGGGGGCTGCGACTCGAAGAAGTCCGCGATGTCGGATTTGAGGTTGTCGTAGTTGGTGAATTTTCTTCCGGCCAAATGGTGCTTCAGCGGGCGGAACAAGTGGTAGTCGGAGGGGGCGAGGTCCGGGGTATACGGCGGATGGGCAACCGTCTCCCAGCCGAGCGTCGCCAACTTCTACTGGGTCTCCTTCGCCACGTGGGGGCGCGCGTTGTCGTGCAGCAGGTGGACCAAGGCCCGTCGGGGACGCTTTTCTCGGATGGCGGCGGCTAGTTTCTCGAGCTGATCGGTGTATATGGAGGCGGTGACCGTCCTGCCTTGCGGGAGCAGCTGGAAGTACAGCATGCCCTTGGCGTCCCATCAGCAGCAGAGCATCATCTTCAGCGGGGGCAGGTCGGCTTTCGGCGTCGTCGGCGGCTCTTCTCCGCGCGGAATCCAGACGACACGGCGGGCGACGTTGTCGTAGAGGATCCAGCTCTCATTCCCAGTCCAGGTCCTCGAGAAATTCCTTGCGATGCGGACGAAGGAGGAGAGACTGGCAGACGGCCACGCGGTTCTGCTTGTTGGCGTCCGTCAGACGGTGGGGGATCCAACGGGCCAGAACTATGTGGTAGCCGAGTAAGTTGAGTCGATTGTGGATGGTGGACTTGCTGCAGCCGAGCGTCGTCGCCAGTTCCGGGTGGTGGCTTCCGGCTTCTCCTTGATACAGCGACGGACTTCGTCATCATCCACCGTAGAAGGCCTCCCGCTGTGCTCCTTGCCCACGATGCTCGTGTCGCCGCTCTCGAAACGATTGAACCAGCGCCTGACTGTGCGTTGGGACACTGCATCCTCCTTGCACGCTCTGCAGATGTTGGCGACCGCGGTGCCCGTGTCGTTGCCCACCAGCCACTCGTAGTACACGAACGCACGAATTCGACCTTGGTCCATTTTAGCTTGTACTGGTAGCTAGACGCGGCGACTGCGCCTTATATACCCCTAACGTGGAACGCTGGAGAACCTTCTAGAAGGTTTTTACACTTGCCTGATATTATAACACTTCTAAGGAAAATTATAGAATTTTGAAAATTTTCGGACAGGAATTATTGGACAGCCTGGTATGTATGTATATAGCTTAAGTGAGCTTTCGCAAACGCTTACTCTTGCCTCTCGCTCGATAGTGTAGTCGGGAGGCACCTGAATCGAGGTTCTCTTGGTTGGGATCCCAGTCAGGCCAACCAAGTCTTTCATCTTCATGGTGGCTATGTAATCGTACCAGTCTTGCCTGCAAAGTATGAAATACTGACATGTCTATCGTCTGACCACCGCAAGACGTCCCGTAAAAGTAGGACGCGGGCGTATCCAAAAAGGGTTTGAGTAACGCCGTCCTTTATCTTTTATCCTTATCCTTATTTAGCTTTAACAATGATTTGCGGTAGCCAGCCGATCAACAAGTCAGTGCTTTATCCTTCCCAGACAAGTCTGATACAAATCCACCAACCCCGAAGAGTTGGAGGGCTTGGTTGGCCTGGGCAGGAAGTCCGAACCAAGAACCTGGTGCCGAGTGCATGTGACAGCCGGCACCTCCTCCGACTGTGCTCCACAGGCTTTATATAAATATATAAATAACTTAAATGTCCTTAGAAATACTTACACGCAATAACTTTAGATTCGTAGACATTAAGTTAGTCAGAATTTTTCTCTGGGAATGAGTAGCGCTGTTGGAGAAGGCGCCTCACAAGGCCGCGAATCGCTTCATGGTTCTGTGTCTCATACAGGGCAGCTCTTTTCCACTGTCTAGGGGCTGCTGAATGACTGCGAAGGTCAAAACCGTTTTACCTAAATGAAAGCCACCCTAAGTCATTCTAAAGGCCCATGTTCTTTGAAGGCTGTGCTCCGCGGAAGCAGAGTACGTGACGCATCCTACAAAAGGATTTAATGCCGACGCTATGCGTTTTGTGTTTATAAAACGCTCTGCACATGATTGCATAAAGTGATCGCATGTTTGCGAAACCAGCGAACTTTAGCGGAGGGATGTATTCAATGAGACCATACATAATTGTCGTGCCGTCTCTGATAATGCCTTCTCGAGCCGTCCCTTGGTGAATGATCCTCCTATTAATTTCATTTGGCGCAGAAGAACAACAATATGTGGGATTATGTTGAGCTTTTGCGAGGAAGGATCGCTGGCGATGTAGCGATGGCTAAAGGATAAAATCTCATACAACAAATAGGCCATGGGGGGTTCTAAGTACAAAGGAGCGCTTTGGGTTCTAAGGTGAAAGTAATAAATGTTTTGTACAATCGTTGGGATCTATCCTAGTTTGGGGGGGGGGCACATAACTAAAGAGTATGTAAAAAATCGACTTGGGACTTACCGAGCGACTCCTGCAGAGCACGATAGAACCTAAACCAGAAAAATTCGCGAGCAAAAAAAAAGACGAAAAAAATGTTTTCGCCGCGGTTGTAAGCGGATGAAGTTATGTGTCCTCCTCACCATGTTAAATCCTGGTTATGACATGTCAGGCGGCGGTCAGCACGCGCTAGGTGGCTTTATGTGCTTTCCTTACCATGTTATATCCTGGTTCTAACATGTCAAGCGGTTGTCAGCACGCGGCACGACTCCATTGCGTCGCTCTTTGCCCGCCGATGCGGTTGTCAAACCGCGGCGATTTTATTTTTTTATTTATCCGTTCGTTTTTTTTCTTTGTTTTAGGTTATATTGTGCTCTTAGGAGTCGCTTGGTAAGTCCCAAGTCGATTTTTTACATATTCTTTAGTTATGTGCCCCCCCCGTACTAGGATAGATCCAATCTTTGTCTTTATATATTAAGAAGCATCACTGTTCTAGGCATATTGGTTCTCATGCTTTAGTTCATTCCTTAGTTTCAAGTGTTCTTTGTTTTTAAATTTTTAATAAAAAAACACCGACTTCGTTTTCCGTTAGCGCCAAAAATATCCGCTGTATTGGAATGATCAAAAAGTTCTTAACTTTCTAAATAGAACAAGTTAAATTAGTTTATTTTTATAAACAAAAAGACATAAAGATTTCGTTGTCTAAGGACACGCCATGCACACGCTTAATGTATCGAGGTATTTGCTTGATTGATAGCGTAATTGCCATTTTTGTTAAGCTCTGCAGTACGGAGCTACATGGTTTTGATAGTCATTGCTGAAATTTTATTTTGAGGGGCGATTCTGCATAAATAAGAGTTATTTTAAACTTGAACTATATAAATTTATTAACTAACTAACTATAACTATAACTATAACTATAAATTTATTAACTAACTAACTATAACTATAACTATATAACTTTATTAACTAACTTGAACTATATAAATTTATTTAATTTTTAATAAATAAAATTAATAGATAAAATTAATAGATAAATAAAATAAAAGAACTCAGATTAAACCAGTCATCAAAACATATTTATATAATACATGTTTATATAAAACATATTTATATGAGTTATAATTGAACAAATATTATTGAACAAATAAAAAATTATAATAATTTACCAAATTTAAAATTAATGACAGAATTAAACAAAGTCTTATTTAATGCTCCTCTTCTTCACTGAAGAGCCACGGGAGGAGCACTAAACAAAGGTTCGTCTGAAGGAAGTGGCGAAACGAACCTTTCTCATGTTTTTCTATAATCTTCTCTATTTTCTTCTCCTCTCTCTTGTTATTTTATTTTCCTTTGTTTCCTTCCTACCCTTATTCGTCTTTTATTGAAGCCTTATCTAGTTCTTCGATTAGACAACAAGCGTTGATCATTGATTGATCTTCTCACGCCAACTATTGATTGGTTATGTCACGTGTCTGCGTTCAGAAAGCTGTCGGATCAATTAGTCCCAAAATTTGAACAAATGTAGAGAACCTCTTATAGAACTGCTATTCGTTTACATGTCTAATCGTATCTTCGATGCCCTTGTAGAAATTGATAGTGTGTGTTGGCCTATCAGTGTACATCAGCCACCTAACGACAATTTGTTAACTGCTCAAATTAAAAAAGAAACTCCCAGGTAATCGTTGAACTATTTATAGCAAGGCAAATGTCGGTATTTCTTTATTTTTCTTGGCACATGACACAAATACAAATGGGTGCGTCATAGCGCAGTGGACAGAGGCACGAGCTGTCACGAACACTACGAATCGTCCTCCCTGGTTCGGGTACAACCCACGTCAACCAATACTTTCATCCCTTTTGGGTCAGAGAAATGGTCTCAGCCTTGTCTGGAGAGGATAAAATACTGATTTTCCGCCAGTTCGCCACCGAAACTTGCACTATGGGTCGATTATGAATTCAGGTAACCTGCACGATCCATCGTCGAAGAAGGGTACGTCGCGCATCCCACAAAGGGCTTGATTGCCGTCGTGCTTTATCCCCTCATCGCAATTTAGAAAAATTATGAGCAAAGTCTGTGGCTCAAGTGAAGCTTAGACTCAGTAGAAACTTTTTACCTTCTCACTATCTCTCTTTTGTGTTTTGTATAAACGCTGCTTTCTTAAGGTGTCTGCCAGAAGGCACGCATGAGTCTACTTTTTGACCAGCAGAAAGCTCCATACAGCATCAGTTCATTCAGTCGGCTTTCTTATTTATTGGCGCTCTAACACAAAAATTTCCCTTAACTTCTGTTACATAATGGACACGTGGGCACGTGTAGCGCAGTCGGAGGGGGTGCCGGCTGTCGCGTGCGCCCGATACCAGATTGTTGGTTCGGCTTTCCCGCCCAGGCCAACCAAGCCTTCCATCCCTCAGTGGTGAATTGGTACCAGTCTTGTCTGGGAACGATAAAGCGCCGACTTCTTCTTCGGCTCGCTGCCTCGATTTGCTTTGTAGACCAAATACTTGTTGAAGCTGCCTTCACGATATCCTGTAATGGTAGAACGGGTGGCGCATTCCTCAAAGAGATTGGGTGAAACAGAACTTTGTCTTTAATCCTTTAAATCCAAAAAGCTGGGCTAAGATTCTGATGGTACGTAGGAACAGATAATTAACAAAACTTGAATCAACTGTTTTTTAAGTTGCCAGCCTGACGTTGACCTAAGAGCAGTGCATGTTAACACTTTTCCCGATATGGAGAGAGAAGAAGGCGTGGACCAATTAACGGTTACCCTAGGTGGAACATATCCCGGAGTTCTTTGCTTCTCCAATCTGACGATAAGGAAAGCACATCACCCACGCATGACGGCAGACGGTAACAAATGTCGGCACTGAAGTTGACTTGCACTGCCTTCTACAGCGAATTATAGTAAGGTTTCCTAGGTGAGCGTTTGCGCGAAAATTGTAGTGGAACGCTTCTAGAAAGGCCACAATTTCATGTTGAAGCACTAGTTCTGCTGCTTTTCGAAGTAATTCTTTTCGTAGCGCTCATTGAAATACTTGAATTAATATTTTCGTATTGTTTATTATTGAAAAATATTGAAATATGTTGGAATATTTGAAATAATTTTTGTTTTACTTACAACTGGGTTAGCTGGATGAAGAATGAAAAAAGTTTCGTGATTTGGTGATCGCAGAGTCGACGAGGGTTTATTATTCCCACCCACCCCATTCCACTGATACTTCCACCTCTGACTATTCACTTATTTCATCTCCTTAAGGCATTCCTATCGCAGAAAAAAATCACCAAAATTGAAGATAATGAAAGGGCGGTCAGTGAATTCTTTGACTCCCAGTATCTCCAGTTCTGGGAGAAGGGACTTCTTACCCGTCTATTACATAGGTGGCACGCTGTGGTGACTAACGATGTTGCTTAATAAAATAAAAATAAGGAAGGAAAATGTCGAACACTACAAGACTTCTTTAAAAAGTAAAGGACGGCGTTATTCATTCCCTTTTGAGATGCGCCACACATTCTACTTCTACTGTATATCGTGAAGGCGATTTGAATGCGTCTTTAGCCATACAATACTTGCGGTGGCCAGCCGATGAAGAAATCAGCGCTATATCCTTCCCAAACAAGTACTGTACCAATTCGCCGACCCCGGAGGGATGGAAGGCCTGGTTGGCCTGGGCGGGAAAACCGAACCAAGAACCTGGTATCCAGTGCACGCGACAGCCTGCACCTCCTCCGGCTGCGCTACACGCACACCAAGACTTCCTTACCACCCTGATATTTTCACGACCGCAGAGGGGTCCATGAGATATTCGCCGAAAATTTCGCCGTAGTTGTTATTTGGCGATCAGAAATGAAATGACTGGCCGAACCGACAGGTATAGCCGAGGCGCAAGTACTGCACTAGTGTTCGCTCCTCCCGTCGGCGCCAGCCATTGGCTGGATACGCCCTACAGCCCAACAACTGCCAGGGGGGTGCTGCCAAGGTACTGCCGGTTTCGGAAACCAACTGCCCAAGTACTGCCCCAGGTACGGCCCAAGAACTCCCGTGGCGTCAGAGTAATGATCAGCTCTTAAGCCCTCCGCACACTTTTCCGGCAGCCGCGTACGCGGCTTCCACTGCCGCGTGCTAGAGTTCAAGCGGCACTCCTCCCGCTCGCTCAATCGCCAACGCAGCAATGCGGCAACAATGCCTTGAAGGATTACTGCCGCGAGTGCCGCGTCTGCCGCGTAGGCGGCGCCGCGACTGCCGCGTCTGCCGCATCTGCCGCGTAGGCGGCACATCAGCGCCAGGTCGCGCGAGGCTAGTTTTGCAGATAAAGACCTGCCTTAAAGAGTCCTCCGCACACTTTTGCGGCAACGTGGCAGCCTTAAAGATAGGGCTGCCACGTTGCCGCAAAAGTGTGCGGAGGACTTTAGGCCTTGTTTAGTGTGCACGCGGCGCGCGACGCGATGCATACGTAGTGGCCAAATTGATCGAGCGACGCGATTGATCAATTCGGGCACTACACATGGTATCGCGTCGCGCGTCGCGCGTACACTAAACGATCCCTAAGGAGGTGGTATAAGGCTCTGATCACGAAAAAACTCTTTAAAACTTTTTATAAAACCAATTACGACAGGTAAGTGGAGAACTCCTTCAATTCCAATTTTTTCTCCGACTCTGGTCGAGATGAGCCTTACTTGCCCTCCTTATAAATCTCTTTTTAGTCTGTTCCGTGACTGAGGTACGGTAGCTGGTCAAGCTCATGGTCAAGTTCCCTTCTCGCTTTACTGAATGCTCATCAGTGGATGATTTATTGTTACCCTTCCTTTCCTCCTCTCCCTGTCTGCTCCCAAAATGTGACGTCTGAGCGCTCGTGCACTTCGTTCAGCCACCCTTGCTCCTGATATGACTGCCAAGTGCAATCCTAGTTTGACGGCACCGGGAAGTATTATTATTCTCTAACGTTTCCTTTCCTTTGTTTCCTCGAGAGTCCTACGTCAACATCATGGCATGAAAGCTCTCGGATTACCCCACGTGAGTTTGCAAGGGAGAGAAACAATTCGGAGATTGTCCCCATACCAGAATGGCGTCCAAGCCGCTAAGGCTCCGTCTATACTTTCGACGCCGAACGACGCGATGACGTGTATAGCCGCCAAATTGATCGATCGCGTCGCTCGATCATTGTGGTCACCATACGTGGCGTCGCGTCGCTCGGGTCGAAGTATAAACGAGCCCTTAGCCCGTTCATCAGAATTGCTGGGATTTCAAACAGTGTGTTCACTTATTAGTACGCGTGAAATAAAAACTTTTAAGGAACGTTGTAATACGTTTTCCTTGAGTTAAAAAATACTCTAACCGCATCAGAGAGTTCCTGGTTTAATTTTAAGGATGCTCGTTTTGATTTGGAAAATGCACAGTTTGATTTTAAAAGCGTTAGGCTCGCTTAGAAGTGACCAATTTGATTCGAAAAGTGTCCAGTTCGATTTGAACTGTGACCGATTTGAAAAAAAAATTCTACATGTTGTCTCGTATAGTCCTACTTTTGAAGAACGCGTGTAGTTCAGTACGAGGTGGTGACGGTTGTTACGTCTCCGATACGCTGATGCATGTGGAACGACGTCTGTGATACGTATTCTGAATCCAGACATACGTGGCACGATGTCGTCTTCTGAATCCAGACGGTTCATGGTTCGAATTTCCCGCCCAGCGCAGATTTGTTCATCGACCGGCCACCGCAGGTCACTGTACGCCCAAATACGCATTCAAATCGCCAAGCTGCGCTTTTTCGCATCTTACGTGGACGTAGGCGCGTGTAGCGCAGTCGGAGGAGGCGCCGACTGTCGCCTGCACCCGATACCAGGTTCCTGGTTCGGATTTCTCGCTCAGGCCAGCTAAGTCTTCCATCCCTTCGAGGTCGGTGGGCTGGTACCAGACTTGTCTGGGAAGGATAAAGTCTGTCTGGGAAGGATAAGCGCTGACTTGTTCATCGGCTCGCCACCGCAAGTTCATCGGCTCGCCACCGCACTGCACGCCTAAATACGCATTCAAATCGCATCCACAACATCCCGCAAGTAGAATGCGTGGCGCATCCCAAACGGGATTGAGTAACTCCGTCCTTTATCTTTTACGCTTATCCGTACTTTTTATTGGCATATTACCGAGATTTACTTTTCTCTTCACAGTAGAAATAGACCGCGATTCAGTAAACAAAAGTGCAGCGCTGATTAAATTGTATAACGAGATAATAAAATAATACACGTTTATGGTCGTAGAATTCATGAAGGCACGTGATAGACCTTCGTGAATAAAGCTGCTCAAGAAAGATAGCATTGGGCTGGCGCTAGTAAATCGCTTGGAATTGTTATGTGCTTTTTTTCGCCAGTCAGTTGTTAAAAATTCCTTACTCCTGAATTGCATCACTTCATGGAATTCAGGAGTCGTTTTTGTTCTAGCTCGCATTGTCTATATGTCACAATGTCCTAAATAATTTGTGGTATCAAAGAATTTTTTATAAATCTGCACTTTAGAAGCCGTCGAGCATGATGTAGAAGCTTTCCATGTAGGAATGATGGGCTTTCATGATTCCTCATCGCTTATTCCAAGTCTTTGTGCCGGTGCGTAGGGCGTATAGGCAAGAAGCGATGATGAGGCTCAAGGTCGGCCGGTGTCGACCTCCACATATAGCCACCCAAAGCAGCCTGTTCGGTCAGTCTCATTCTCTCGGACTCCCTCAGCGTGAAGGGAGTCCCAAGAATTTTCTCACTTTTTCAATGGCTACGAGAATTCCAACTCTCTTGGTAGAATAGCGTTTCATAGTATACATTGAAGAGCAAGAAAGCGGTGGTATTCTGGTGTGTAATTAGTTCGGACTCTAAGTTCCTCCGTTTTCGATTCCCATTTTCAAACGATCATAACTTCATCCTTTGATGTTGTAGAAACGATATTCTTTCAAACTAACCAGGAAAGGGTCTCAGGCGTAGGTCTGAATGGGGGAAGTGGATAGTACTACGAGAATCTCCACCCTTCATATGGTAGAAAAACATCTTTCATTTTTGTTGAGTCCTTAAATCAAAGGAGCTACGGGCCCTCGAAGGTGGGATAGAGTGTCACACCGTCACCTGTACCTACCGTAACCTACCGTTCAATCAGCCAAATTTTCAAAAAGGGATGTCAGATTCGTGATCGGCACCCCAAAAAACTCCTGGGGGTTTGGGCGGAAAAAAATTTTCGTTCTCGTCTCGACCTCTGGGGTCGTGAAACTACAATAGTGCCTTGATGGTTGTTTAAATCAGCTTACTTTCTACCCATCTCCTACACATTTATTTCACTCTAAATTCTCAAATAAGGGTTTATTTTGAGCTGTGCGTCGCTCACTTCTCTTACTTTCTGTAGTATATTGGGTTGCCCCATAAGTCTTCGCCGTTTTTTTCAACGATTTACTGCAGATTTCGCCGGTGGTCTCTTGCATAGCGCTGCATAGCTTTCGAAAGAGAATGATTTGCTCTATCAGAACATGTATGGCATTTCTTTTTTTATCATGAATTTTGTCAATTTTTAGGTCGTTGAAATAAAAGTGAAAAAGTGAAAAAGTAGCCATTTGCGCACTTGTTCTCTCCGCTTAGGTTTGTAATTTTTTGCGCAGTTTTTTCGAGCGTTTGGAAGACAATGTTCTGTACTACAAGAATATGTGTTAGATTAGTGCTATTTGCTCATTTGTCCTTTATTGACTTTTAGGTCATCAAATTGGGACGTCCGAAGGAGGATGGTCATTTTGCCGAGAGCTCCTGCTCTGTGGTTGGACTTTTTGGGTTGGTGTTATATGTCATTCGAAAGAGAATGTCTTGCTCTATAAGAATATGTGTCGCGTTTATTGATTTCTTTTGAATATCAACAAAATGCCAAAAAGAGAAAAATCGTCTTCACCAACAACTCCTTCTCCTTCTTCAGTTGTTGATATTCGACAGAAATCAGCGTGAGCCAATAAACGCGACACAAATTCTTACTGAGCAAGACATCCTCTTCCAAACGACATATGACACCAAGCAAAAAAGTCCAACCACAGAACCGAGTTGTCGGTAAAAATTCTGACGAAAAAGTCGGAATTCCCAATTTGATGGACTAAAAATCAATAAAGGACAAATGAGCAAATAGCACTGACACATATTCTTGTAGTACAGAACATTGTCTCTCAAATGCTATAAAAGCTGAGCAAAAAATTGCAAACCTAAGCGGAGAGAACAAGTGCGCAAATGGCTACTTTTTCACTTTTTCACTTTTCACTTCAACGACCTAAAAATTGACAAAATTCATGATAAAAAAAGAAATGCAATACATGTTCTGATAGAGCAAGTCATTCTCTTTCGAAAGCTATGCAGCGCTATGCAAGAGACCGCCGGCGAAATCTGCAGTGAATAGTTGAAAAAAAAACGACGAGGACTTATGGGACAACCTATTACAACGTTTTGTGTTTTTCCTTGAATGTTAAACAGTGACCTCACAGCAGGCACGGGTTACGGCAGGTACGGGTGACTAGGGCTGTCGAGGTCATAATCACCGATTTCACTCAAAGCTCGCCCAGAGGGGTTATTTGGGATGGTGATCACGAATCTGACATTCGTTTTTCTGTATTGCGCTGGAGTACGTTAAGTTACAGTAGGTAGGAGTGATTAATGGTACATTCACCATTTTCGCCCAACTTCGTGTTGAGCACAAATCTGACCCTTACTTGACAACTTACAGTGAAATAACTGTGTAGGAGACGTATAGGAAGCAAATTAGTCAAGGAAGCAGCGGTCATGAAAAATGCAAAAATTATGCATAGCACGGGAGTCGAACGTCTGGTCCAGCACCTGCGAAGCAGCTTCGCACCCTGATGGGCCACCGACTCGCTTGCCACATTGCCTCTCGCCGCGTCCTATACATCAGGCGCGTAGCTCTTTTGGTTCTAGGACTCAGCAAAAACAATCATGTTTTTCTTCTATATGAAGGGGGGAGATTCTCACGGTACTATCTATTTCCCTCGTTCAGACCTATGCCTGAGAATCCTCCCTGGTAAGTAGCTTCTCTACTAGCCGCTCCAGGCTTCAGAAAATGTGATAGAACATTTGATCAAACATTAGATCTTAAACTTCATTTATTTTTAACCACTGTAATTGAGATAAGATGTAGTACATTTGACATAAGTTTTTCAACAATAAACGCCGCTGGTAAGGATTGCTTAGGTGTGAACAATTGGGCAGTTGGACTTCATGAACTGCGCGGAAAACATTTTAAGCACTCTTGCGCCAGGCGGGACTCGAACCCGCATCTTCTGCTTTCCGGGCAGCGATGTTCGCCTTACACCACCGGCGCTGTTTGACCGCACGTAACATCCGCGATATCCTCCAGGTCTGTCAGCACCACCCGTGATACGGGGATGCGGACAGACCTGGAGGATATCGCGGATGTTACGTGCGGTCAAACAGCGCCGGTGGTGTAAGGCGAGCATCGCTGCCCGGAAAGCAGAAGATTCGGGTTCGAGTCCCGCCTGGCGCAAGAGTTTTGATCGCAACAAAACATCCTGTAACAGCATATAGCCTCTCTATCAGTCGGTCCAGGCTTAAGCAAATGTGTTAAAGCATTTTAAGCACCTTCTTGTATACGGTGCGATTTCTCCTTTGAAAGTTTCTCTTACCATCAAGTTTAGGATCTTAAGACCTAAGATCCTCGATCTACTTATAAAATTTTGCGAGCGATGAAACAGCGCCGGTGGTGTAATGGCGTAGAGCAT
This sequence comes from Heligmosomoides polygyrus bakeri, assembly GCA_947359475.1. Taxonomy (NCBI): domain Eukaryota; kingdom Metazoa; phylum Nematoda; class Chromadorea; order Rhabditida; family Heligmosomidae; genus Heligmosomoides; species Heligmosomoides polygyrus. Next base: position 89,392,592 of record OX375870.1, read on the forward strand.
TCCCGCCCCGCCAACAGGAGGTGCGGGTTCCAGTCCCGTCTAGGGCTAGAGCTTTGATCGTAGCAAATCATGGTTACGAGAGCTTTCTCGTAAAGTCTTCTTCCTTTGGTAAACGTCTTCATACAGTGGAAGGGTGGCGTCCTCGTCCAGTTCCGCCTCAGCGGACTAGGGTCAACTTGTATCTTCCAGCGATACGCAGCAGTTTGGTTTTTAGATCAAGATGCATTTTGTTCGATGTATTCGGTTCAAAATGGAACCATAAAACTTTTGCACAAAGCCATATTTTCTCTCCCTCTTCCTCAAAAAAGGGGCGCGTGCAGCGCAGTCGGAGAAGGCGCCGGCTGTCGCCTGCACACGATACCAGGTTCCTGGTTCGAATTTCCCGCCCAGGTCAACCAAGCCTTCCATCCCTCCGGGGTCGGAGAATTGGTACCAGACTTGTCTGGGAAGGATAAAGCGCTGACTTGTCCATCGGCTGGCCACTGCAAGTCATTGTATGGCCAAATACGCATTCATATCGCCTCCACGACATCCCGTAGAAGTAGAATGCGTGGCGCATCCCAAAGAGGATTGAATAACGCCGTTCTTTTTCCTTTATCCTTATTCTCCCTCAAAAGCTGCAGAATACCTAAATTTTCGAAAACACCTCAAATATCTTGCGTATATTTTATAGGAAAAGAATAAAAATAAAGGCCACATTAAATAGTCTCTGCTTGGGATGCGCCACACATTCTGTTCTAGAGGATATCGTGGATGCAGTTTCAATGCGCATTTGGTCTAACTTTCGCTGGCCAGCTGAAGGACAAGTCTGTGTAGTATCCTTTGCAGACAAGTCTCGTGGCATTTCATCGAACATGGAAGGACTGGTTAACCCGAGCGGGGAACCCGAACCAAGCGCGTTGAGTGGGGGCGTATGCCATATCCGACGTCTCCCCTCACTGTGCTACTGTATGCCTAGAGTATGCACGATAAACTGAACCGGAGCCTTAAAGGAAAAAGCTAGGATGCAAACAAAGGATAAAAGGATTAAGGATGGCGTTACCCAATTCTTTTTGGGATGCGCCACGCATTCCACTTCTACGGGATATTGATTAGGCGATTTGAATGCGTATTTGACCATACAATGACTTGCGGTGACCAGCCAATGGGCAGGTCAGGAATTTATCCTTCCCAGACAAGTGTCTGGTGCCAATTCACCAACGCCGGAGGGATGGAAGGCTTGGTTGGCCTGGTGAGGAATCCGATCCAGGAGCCTGGTGTTGGGTGCACGCGACTGCCGGCATCACCTCCGAGTGCGCTACACGCGCCCAGGATGAAGCTACCGCGAAGGAACTCGGAATGGAAATCAGAAAACAAAAACAAAAAATAAGTTTTCGGTGGCCAATTACATGACAGTCGTCTGAAAAATATCGCTGGTCAGAACGTGGTGCTGTTCTTCATTCGACCTCAATCTCATTCTAGCGCAATATCCATATGCCCAATATTTACATCTAAAGTTCACAGGGCCTTATGAGTTCAGATCATGGCGCCCGCCCTTTCCACCATTATTCATTCCGTCAATGTTTTGGACGAAAATGAGTCGGAGCAATTTTCCATCCGCGCAGTTACTCCCACATTTTAATTTCAGTGAATGCCGTCATGATTCCTACGTTTCATTGTTTGTGCGTTACCCACAAACATATCAACTTTTTAATTATACACCAAATATCTCTTCGCAGATGTGTGAGCTCACAATTTACCTTTACACCTACTTAACTTTGGAATGAACACTTTCCATTTTAAGTCGGGCACTTTGCAACCAAAAAAAATGTATCTAAACTCAAAATGGATATTTTATAATAAAAACAAAATAATCCTTTCTTTTTACAAAACGTTTACAAAAACTATGCAGAGTATGCTAACAACGAATGTGTACACTTTTTGAATAGGCACTAAATTTCTATTTCTTCGTCTAGTACTCCGACACAAAGAACTGCCCATGTAAAGAGCTTGTGCCGTGCACACGTTTTATGATCTGTAATGTTTATTCGATTGATCGTGTAGAATCTATTTATGGAAGCTTTGCAGGGAGAATGGTATCGTATTGGTTTCTATTTTTTTTCTGGTGCAGCTGTTTCTGCTATTTCTAGAATTGTGCACATCTATACAATTCTGTTATTCTAAACCATTCTAATAAATTAATAGCATAGTAATAATTGATATAATAACTAATAACTATAACTATTATTATATACATATAATAATTTATAGACAGTGCAGTGCATAGGACGAGCACATGGCGCAGTCTCTTCATATAACACACCACCAAATTGACAGATCTCTGTCACATTTGGATAAACTTAAAAATTGTGTTTGAGGCCAAAGAAAAAAGGACTTTATGCTTATTCAGACAGTATAGGTGTTTTTTTCTTAAGATGCTCTGAAAAGCTGGGAATTTTTCATAAACAACTTAGTCTGGAAAGGAATTTAACTTATTTAGTTTAACTTTTATTTCTCAGACAATATTTATTTAAACCTCAGTTAAGCTTGACTTAGTCGACAGAATTTCTATTTTATTTCTAGATATGTTTGGTTTTAAATTTATTTAATGAAAATTAAATCTTAATATAATAAAACATGATAAATATAATATATTTATTAACTAATATAAAATTTTATAACAATAATATCATAATATAATTATTATATAAGGGATAAGGAGTGAAAGACGGCGTTATTCAATTCCTTTTGGAATACGCCACGCATTTTACGTCTACGAGATGTCGTGGAACCGATTTGAATGTGTATCTGACCATACATTGACTTGTGCACGCGACAGCCTGCACCTCCTCAGACTGCACTACATGCCCTCATAATACTTACTTACTTTGATACTTTGATGGTCCTTTTGTCGGCTGGAGGTCTTCTCAACGGGGACCACAACTCTTCCAGACTGCTCGATCTCTGGCTGCTTGCATTCAGTGAGGCAGACTCCGCTCTCTGAAAGATCTTGAGAATGAGTCTGCCATCGCGTTGGCGGTCGTCCCAGTGGTCTCTTATGGTCTCTCGGGAGCCATTCTGTGACACGGAGACTCCATCTATCGTCCTTTCGTCGAAGCAGGTGTCCGGCCCAGCGATATTTGGACTTCTTCATGTACTGCAGCGGGTCTGCTAATTGCGACTTCTCCCGTAGCTCCGAGCTTCGTAGGCCTTCTTGCCATTGCTGACGAGGCTTGTCCTCAGAAGACATCTCTCCAGTGCACGATGCGTAGTTTGCATTGCTCTGGCGATTGTCTTGTTATCGGGCCAGGTTTCCGTCGCGTAACACATCGCAGGCAGTAAAGAGGCGTTGAATATCGAGGACCTAAGGCCGGCATCCTTGACCTGATCGGTGACTTCGCGAATCGAACTGAAGGCTGCCCATGCTGCGCGTCTCCTGCGGGCGATTTCAGGAGCAAGGTCGTTATCCATGTTCAGCTCTCTTCCCAGATAGACATAGGAGTCGACCTGTTGTAAGGCGACTCCACTTAACCTTACGAGTCCCGTGTCACACCACTGGTTGACCATAAACTGCGTTTTGGACATATTCATGTCCAATCCAATCTTCATACCTGCCACATTGAGCTCGTTCAGCATTTCTTCGACTTCTGCCGTGCTGGTAGAGATGAGAACAATATCGTCGGCGGAGCGAAGGTTGCTGATCCGTTTACCGTCGACAAGGTAGCCTTTATCGTCCCAGTTCAAGTCTTTTATGGCATCCTGGAGTGTCGCTGTGAAAAGCTTAGGAGAAATCGGGTCTCCCTGCCGTACTCCTTTCCCGATAAGAATCTTAAGCTTTCGATCGAACAGCTGGATGGTAGTCGATGTGTTCGAGAAGCATTCGTCGAGAAGTCGGATGTAGGGCGATGGTATACCAGCATGCACAAGCGCGTTCAGAATGGCGTTGATTTCCACAGAGTCGAACGCTTTCCGATAATCCACGAAGACAAGGACAAGTGGGAGGTGGTATTCGCGGCTCCTCTCGATGAGCTGTGAGACAGTCTGAATATGGTCCATGCAGGAGAAATCGTTGCGAAACCCTGCTTGCTCCACTGGCTGATACAAGCAACGCTCCATGCGGTTAAGCAGTATCTTGGTGAAGATCTTGTACACAACCGAGAGAAGACTGATGGGTCGATAGTTGTTGATATCCTCTTGCTGACCTTTCTTGAACATTAGAACTGTTTTCGACTCCTTCCATGAGTCCGGAATCCTACCAAGTCGAAGGTAGTGGTTGAAGTGCTTGGCAAGAAGTGAGCAGAGGGCACTGCCACTCGCACGAAGGAGATCAGCAGAAATGCTGTCCGGCCCGGGAGCAATACCGGGCTTCATCCTTCTGATGGCATGAGCAACTTCTGATTCCAGAATGGGAGGTGCTTCCTCAGCTGGTGGCATCAAGCATTTCGGGACACTAATGGAAGAACGAAATAGATCTGTGTAGAATTCTTGAACGATGGCCTCCATCGCTCTTCGAGACGTTTGCGTTGTTCCACCCTTATCCACAAGGGCTGGCATTATTGCCTTCTGATCGCAGAGATCTCGTTTGCAGCGCTTTATGCCTGAACCTTTCCCAGCGGCTTCTACCAGCTTCAATCTTCTGTAGGCTTGAATGGACTCCTTCACTGCAATTCGACAGGCCTTCGAGATGGTGAATTTTTCCAGATGGGAAGCATTAGGATCTAGTTTAACAGCTCTTCTTTGCTCCAAGAGTTTAATCGCATGTGCGTTGAGTCTTGAAGCAGACGGTGATGTGGCTCCGCTAGAGCTGCTAGCACATTTCAACAGTCCTTTGGAGAGAAGGTCGTAGTCTTTCGATGGATCTTCAAGAAGATTCCAATCATACGACTTTATTGCATATTCTAACTCCTCAGACTTGAATGTGGGGATCCTCACCGGTGCCGGTCTATGAGTGTCACGCTTGAACATCTTCTTTTTGAGAGTCAGCTTCGCACGGACAAGACGGTGATCCGAGCCGGCGTCAATGAAGGCAGCACGGAGACGTCGGACAGACTCCAGCGTCTGTTTGTAAGAACATGGTCAATCTCCGAACGTATTTCTCCATTTGAGCTTTCCCAGGTCCATCGCCGGTTTGAAGGCTTCTTGAACATAGAATTTCCATGGAGGAGACGGCATGCGGACAGGAAGTCTATCAGGCGCTCTCCGTTTTCGTTCCTTGAGGAAGTTCCATGTGGTCCTAGCCTCCATTCGTCGTGATCATTCGTACCGACGATAGCGTTAAAGTCACCAACAACAACTTCATAGTAGCTCTTCTCGTCGTTGACAGTCCTTTCGAATAGCTTGTAGAATCAGCCCTCATAATTAATATATAAATTTTATAATATACAATTAATACATGAATTAATAGCGTCCACTTTAAAACTGGATATTTTCAGTTCATACGTATCCATGGATCACGCGGGTTTTTTCATCCGAAACCAAACTTCATATGACACCATACAACACGAAGTGTAGCTGAAATCTTCAGCGTTTCAACAGCTTTATGATATTTTCATTTGGGTTGCTTTGTTGCTCACTTCTTTATTCTCACTACTTCTAAAGCGCACTTTCAATGCTGAAAACCGACGTAGGATCTCAAAACCTCATGGTTGCTCAGATTTGCTTTGGCAAATAGCATTTCGCCTCCTGCTAAAGTTTTGCTAAGGCTTTTAAGCACTTTGTTTCGGGTAAGTTTTTTTGTCTTTTGCTAAGTGCTAAATTTCTATCGCCTAGTCGGTACGCTGCATATTTTTATAAGAAAAATATTGTGGTTTCTTTTTTTGGCTTATCTTCTACAGCATAAAAAATACACAAAACAGGAAACGTACACAGTTAATTAAGTCTAACATGCATAGCCTAAAGTACACCTTTCAAATCAAACTGGACGCATTGCAAGGTCAAAATAAGTTGCTGCCGCAGGAATTTTTGAATTTTTTCCCGAAGGCGTACCTATGTACGAAAATTCTCGTGAAAATTATGGAGCTGTGTGAGTGGCCATGAATACTTATCTTTTCCAAGGACGTACATGCTTGGGTTTATTTTTTTGCACGCGAAAAACCTAAGAATTTGTCAGTCTCAAGGCGGAGCATGGCGAAAAGATTGCGCCATGCACCGCTCTAATGCGTCGCGATTTCTACTCTATCGATACTGGGAATAATGCCACTAAGTGGACTTTTTTTTGCAATAGTTCTTGCTGAATTGTGCGACTGTATGCAAGTTCACATTAACAGCGTTTATACTGTAAACCGATTGGTTGCCTCAACGAACTGGACAAGTGCATGCCGTAATCCCATAGTCTTACACGCCGGACGATTTTTTGCCTTTGTGCAGCTTAAGATAAATTCCTTTGGCTAGAAGGATAGGAATTCTGGAACAACTCAAATACTGAAATAGTTTTCGCAGCTCTCCATTTGTGAGTTTTAAGAATTTTAAAACTAAAGTTAAAAACTCACCTTATTCTTCTCAAAACACGTCTATTTTAATTTTAAAAACTTTTAGCTTGATTTTGAGAACGCTCAGTTTTATTTAAAACTATTAGGTTGGCAACTAATTTCGTGGACTCTCAAGCGCCTTCAAGAAAAGCGTTCATAAACAAATAACAAATAACAGTTTTTAACCAAAGTAGGATCTGTTGGAAAGCGGGACTGCTTCCCTTTTATCAGCTACCTGGCCCATCCCACAGCTGTAGAATTCTTGTGCTTTTGAAGCCAAGAATCCTTGGAGGTGCATTTTGACATGGTCCACATTAATAAATCGTCCTCCAACCAAGAAGTGCTGCAACGTGCTGTAAAGGTGCTGTTCATTTGGCGCACAGCCTGTGCTGTAAGGTGGGTGAGTTAGACGCTCCCAGCTAAGGTCTTCGATTTTTTGAAGCTCCCGATTGGTGACGTGTGATCTGGCGTCATCTTGCTGATAGATAATTCCGCTCCTGAAAGTCTGTCTGAACCGATTCCAGCGGAGTTCAGCCTGCGCGCGGCCAGGATGAGAAGAGTAGATTACAGCATTAATGCTGGAACCGTTCTTGACGAGCTCCCAGAAGTTAATACCTTCTTGACACCACCAAACGGAGGGAACGTAGCGAACCGGACGCCTCAAAAAAATAGAAGACCTTGATTGGTAGGGTCAAACTCATCCACCTTACAGCCCAGACCTTGCACCGAGTGACTACCACATTTTTAGTTCGGTGCAGTACTTCTTGGTTGGAAGACGATTTAATAATGTGGACCGGGTCCAAATGCACCTCCAAAGATTCTTGGCCTTAAAAGCACAATAATTCTATGGCCGTGGGATAGACCAGCTACCTGATATATGGGAAGCACTTCTGCGTTCCGAGGGATCTTATTTTGATTAAAGATTGTCATTTGTTATTTGTTAATAAATACTTTTGGTGAAGATTCTTGAGAGTCCACGAAATTAGTTGCCAACCTAATAGTTCAGCCTGGCTTGAAAAGAATTTCAGTATGAAAATAAATGAAACAAAATAAAGCTGGCACTCTCAAAATTAAACTAAATTTTTCAAGTTAAACTGGACATGTTTTATTTAAGCACGAAATGAATTTTCAGTTTTGCTATAAAATAAGAAGGTTAAATCAGTGTGTATCGATCGCTGGGAGAATTTTAGCGCTATCGGAGCAGGTGCCGACTTTCGCTTGCACCCGATTCCAGGTTTTTGGTTCGGATTTTCCGTCCAGGCCCCAAAGTCTTCCACCTTGCCGGGGTCGATGAATTGATGCCAGACTTGTGACTGAGGAGGAGAAAGCACTGACGTGCTCATCGGCTGGCCAGCGCAAGTCATTGTATGGCCAAATACGCATTTTATTCGCCTCCACGACATCTCGTTGAAGTAGAATGCGTGACGCATCACGAAAAATATTGATTAACGTTTCTTTCATTTTTTTTTATCCTCTACAAAGGCGCTTAAGCCTTTGGAATTTGGCTCGCTTTCTGGTGAATTTGTATAAAAACATCGTGCAGGAAGCGTTTTTCAAACGATTCAGTTCAGTTTCTTTGAGTCTCAAGCGGCTGGCATCGAGGATTTAAGCTGTTACAACGACGTTTTATTTATTGTGATCAAAACTCTAGCGCCAGGCGGGAGTCGAACACGCACCTCGTATTGACCGGGCGGGAATGCTCTACGCCGTTACACCACCGGCGCTGTTTGATCGAGCGCGAAATCTACATCTACTGCGCAGCGCCTGGTGGTGTAATGGCGCCGAGCATTCCCGTCCGGTCAGTAGAAGGTGCGGGTTCGATACCCGCCTGGCGGTAGAGTTTTGATCGCAGCAAAACATTTAACAGTCTTTTTTTAACTTACGGTGCTTCACAGCCACTGGGCTCACATCCTAAAAGTACTATCACCGTTTTCAATTCTACAACTCTCCTCTGTCTTGTTGTTGTTGTTCTTCTTGTTCTCATTTTACTGTACGTCTGTTGAATTCCGAAGTGGTGTCGTGAAGTCGCCCTGTTTTATTCTACTTCCTGGTTTATTCTGAGACTCATAATCGCTAACGTTGTAGGCCGTCGAACGCTCGGATACGTATGTGATTGTTGTCACGGAGGCAGAACAATTACCAAGCACACCTGAAGCGAAGAGCGGACGGACGGATCGGATCGTTCGAACGACACAGACGCGATGGTGTCGGACAAGAACGCCTCCTACTACACACTACAAGCTCTGATGTCAGTACTGTCACTTGCCGTCTGTACGCAGAAGTACCGACAACCAACTGAGCTCGTTGCAGATCGACTCGAGAGAGACGAGATGACCTGATAGTCGTGTGCGTTTGGCTGGTGATGCTCAGCTACGCTTTAATCTCGAATATTCTGATTCTCGTTGGCATCGCCCGAAGTTCGACGATGCGAAGTGCCACTAGGTAGGCGTAGCCGGATGAGAGTCCGTTACACTTACGCTCTCGGAAAAAAATTCGACTATTCGAATGGTTTGAGTACTGACATTTTTCGAGTATTCGAATTCAAATATATACAGTTTTCACGTCAGATTGGACATCTTCCAATCAAAACAAGCTCCGTCCACTTTTACGTACAAAAGGAGCTTCTTCCACATTAAACTAGAATTTAAAAAAAGGTTAGAATATTTATTGTTGAAGAAAAATTTTAGTATAAACTTCCTTGAATCTTTCATTCATTTACCCAATAAGTGAGCATATTGTTTGAAATTTTATAAAACTCTTTTTGAGAAAAATCACTGTTTGAAGCTTTTTTTTCAAATAGCAGGAAGGCACCTATTTTTTGTGCTAAACGAAGAGTCCGCGCTATGCCCGTATTCGCGCGCTAACTCACTTTCCTAATAAGTGAATTTATTGTTTAAAATTTTATAAAATTCTTGTTTTGTAAGAAAAATATTGGGTAAAAGTTTATTTTGAAGAGAATAAAGGTAGCCATTTTTGGTGCCGAAAGAATTGATTGAGCCATACGTTCAACCAGATTGTCGCGATTTTTATTTGATTGATAGCAAAATTTTTGTTTACACAGAGTTTCACACCTGTAAACAATACTACAAAACAATTGTAAATAAAACACATATTCTCACTTTGATGCTTTATGAAAGCAGAACTTGCACTATCAATCGAATAAAAATCGTTCTGAGCTAGTAGATTCCATGGCGCGATCCCTTCTTTTGATGCGCTAAATGATTACTTTTTCGTTATACATTGAAAAGTTTTAAATTTGTTGTTTTTTCTTCAAAAATAGATTTTCCAATGTTATTGCACTTATTCGGGCAGCTTAGCTTTAAAAAAATTAAATAAAATTAACTTTTCTCAACAGAAAATTATTCAAACCTTTTTGGAGAGTCTGTAATTTAATTTGTACAAAACTAATTTTAATTTGGGCGACGTTCGCTTTGGTATCAGAAGCATAGCACTCATTTTGATATTTTTTGTAAGCGCACTTGCACTATCAATCGAATAAAAATGGCAGTGAGCTAATCGAGTGCATGGCGCGATCTCGCTTCTTAAGGCAGTAATTGCCGCTTTGTTTGCCTTCAAAATAAAACTTAGCTTATTATTTTTTAAATGATAATTTTACAAAATTATTACACTCACCCGGGCAGCTGAACTAAAAAAAATCTAAGAAAGTTGTACCGAATTCTCTTTCAACAAAAAATTAATGTAACCACCTTAGAGAGTAGTTTAAATGAGGAGTTCGTTTCGATCCGGAAGACGCTCACATTAATTGCAGCTGGATGAAATTTGCTTAGAAGAGTGTCCAATTTGACGTGAATATAGTATATTCGAATTACATTTTTTCTGAATATTCCATTTCGAATACATTCGAAACGTCACCTTTAAAATATTCGAATTCGAATACGTTGGAAAACGTGGCTTTTCGAATATTCAAATTCGGCTGGAAATCATTCGAATACCTATTCGAATAGGTCATTCGAGCAGAAGTGTAAAGTCCACGTTCTTCTGCAGACGTTGCTTCTAATTCGTACAGTTTCAGCTACTGGTTCATTATTTCTTTGGCGGTGTGTGACATTGTGATGACGGGCATCTCGCTAATACATCTCGTGCCCGCCACCGCGTTTCACGACGCGTATGTCGAATTCTATTCACACAGAAACATTATGATGATCTTCTTCTACGACCTGTTTTGGTACACGGGAGTCGTTCAGCTTGGCCTTATGGCGGGAAATAGGTCAGTTTAGACATTGGCTACCTGTTTGCTGTTTATTTATTTTTATTCAGCAATACCTATAACATGTACCAAAGTAGACGTACTACTATAGGAGTGAAGCAAAGGTGCCGAAGGTTAACCAGACTCACTGATTCTGTAAAATCTGGTTCTGCGTATGACTGTATCGGTTAACTTATTCATTTCTTCGGTAAATGTCGCGAAGACACCACACAGGGGTGCGGGAACGCGCCGCTGCTTCTAACCTAAACACGGCAGCCAATCGGCGCAGTGGCGTTCTAACCCCCGCCCTTTAAACAGAGGCGTGGCAAATGTCTGCGTCTCCGCTATCTCGTAAGGCAGCCACTGGACTCTCGAGCAAGCCCAGGGGGTTGGGGTGGGTGAGCCAGGGGGACGAGGGGGTAGAACGCTCGACCCCCCAGCCAATCTGGCAACGGCTCAGCCACATTGCCAGGGCACGTGATTGGCTGCCGCGATTACGGTAGGAGCAACTGTGTGTTCCCCCACTCCTGCGGTTCGTTTTGGCGACATGTACCTTTTTTCTCAATACCGTGGGGCCGTCTTGCTGTGCAAGAAGAGAGACGTGCACGACATTGGCAACTACCGCCCAATCTGTCTGTTCGTAGTCTACAAGCTGTTCATTCGAGTCATTCTGAATAAGATCAGCAGAAGACAACCATGCGAAAAAGCAGATTTTTGGGGAGAATTCAGCACGATCGACCACATACCGTAACGAAACTCATCAACGGTTCTGGACGGAACGCACCAACCATCACTACAAATTATTAGGTTGTAACGAATTAAATGGCACTGGCTCGCGCCATTTTTTGGCGCGTCTTTACGCGTTTGATCAAGAACAAACCGTAACATGTGGCATATCATTTAGAAGCGCAAGCTTTGCTCTACCGGAGCGTGCCAAACTTTCTATGTAAAAGTGGGAAAACTTTAGAGTTTTATTGACTTTTTCGCAGATGGACAAAAGGGTAATCCGAGGCATTTACTTGTATGAATTCAAGCTGGGCACTACAGCTAAGGAGGCGGACGAGAAGATCAACGCCGCATTCGGTCAAGGATGCTCCACAATTCGGACGGCGTATCGTTGGTATCAGAAGTTCCGGAATGGAGATGAGAGCTTGGAAGCACATGAAGGTCGTGGGTGGCATAGTGATGTTGATGAGGACAAGCTGAGAGATGTGGTAGAGGAGGACTTTGTTGGTCAAAAATTTCAGGAAGTACATACGCTGCAAACTTCTACTATGAGAAATCGCTGTAATGCAGGTGAAATACCGTTCATCTACAGGCACATTTTTTCGGTTCACGTAGCGAAAGAAGTCTTCCAGTACACAACTAAGGTTGATTGAGTGTGTATAGACCATAAAAGTGGAGGTGGGCATGCCTTGTTTGCCTTCTATGGAGAAACAGCAATGCCGAAAAAGTGTCAGGAAATACCCGAACTAACTCAGATTTACACCATCGTGAAAGGCTGATCCAGGCCGTTGTATTTAGATATTAATGTAAATACTTTGTGCTTCAAAATAGCTACTGAATATAATAATTTCAGATTTGTTTCTATTGTGTACCCTATGGAGTACAAGAACATGTTCTCTCGGAAACGCTCGATATATTTGATCGTTTTCGGTTATGTGTTGGGTTTTCTCGTGTCACTTCCAACGTTATTTCCTTGCTGTCATACATTGTGGAATTCGGATTACTACATTACGGTCTATCTTCCAATGGATACATGGTGAGCTCATTCGTTTTCATTTCTTGAAGTTTTCAATTCTCATCCTAAATGAAGTGCCGTTATTAATGCGACCACTTTCGAGCTCGTGGAGGAGATTTTTCATTAAATCGCCACGCGTGGGCAACATTTCATGCAAAACACATCGAGACTCAGAAGCCTCGCAGCAACTAATTTCGAGCTCTCCGACGCTCTTCTTTTTTTCTGGCAGAATTTGAGCATAATCTCACTGAATCCGAGATGGAAAGTGCTTGGGGAATGGCTGCGGATTGCAAGAGCGTTTGCGATAAGCATAAATACAAGAAGCTATGGACAGCAGTATTTCAAACATGCTGACTAGACTGCCTGACAACGCACTCTTTGCTTCTGGTCATCAAGTCAGCACTAGTGGGGGATTTCACATCAACAGAGGTGGGGAGCATGGGTTTCGTTCGTCTCCATCGTGATCGAAGTTTTGAACTTGGTAAAAAAAGATCCGACAAAACCTGCTCGGAAAGAGATAAGTTTCGTTGGCACTATTGTAATCTCGGGCGCGTGTAGCGCAGTCGGTGGAGGCGCTGACTGTCGCTTGCACCCGATACCAGGTTCCTGGTTCGGATTTCCCGCCCAGGCCAACCAAGCCTTCCATCCCTCCGGGGTCGGTGAATTGGTCCCAGACGTGTCTGAGAAGGATAAAGCGCTGACTTGTTCATCGGCTGTCCACCGCACGTCATTGCAGGCCAAAGACGCATTCAACTCGCCTCCCCGACATCCCGTAGAAATAGAATGCGTGGCGCATCCCAAAGGGAATGTTTAACGTCGTTCTTTATCCTTATCCTTTATTGTAATCTCAGATTCTTAAGGTCGAAAAAACAATTTCAGACTTGGTTACCCTAACATAAAATGAAGGCTCTAAAGAAGGGGTGCTTAGGTCAGGGCACGGTACAAGCTGGGGAGGGGTAGAAGGGAATTCTGACTACGATTTTTGAAGCCTTCTCTTTAATAAGGATACGTGTAGCACAGTCGGAGGAGGTGCCGGCCGTCGGCCGGTGCACCCGATCCCAGGTTCTTCCTTCGCATTTTCCGCCCAGGTCAATCAAGCCTTCCACCTATTCGGGATCGGTGAATTGGTGCCAGACTTGTCTGCAAAAGATAAGGCTCTGACTTGTTCATCGGCTCGCCACTGCATGTCACAGAAGTAGAATGCATGGCCTTCCCAAAAGGGAATGAGTAACGCTGTCCTTTACACTTAACATTAAATAATTACGAAATCAAACCTTTACCGACAATCGAGAGTGGCTAAATTGAAAAATGTATCCCTTCCAGATACCGAAGTAGTGCTGGTATAGTCATCCTTGTAATCTACATGTATGTAAGGGAACGTGTAACCTTGAAAACTCTGTGAATGAATGAATGTAGAATACGGCCGCTGTCAGAAATACAAGGGATGCTAGAGTTATGTTAGACCTGGTCAGCAGAGTAGCTGAGTAACCTTCCAATTTGTTTTGTTGCTGTCAAAATTCTAGGGCCAGGGGTACTCGATTCTGAACCCTCTGCCTTCCGAGGAGGATGTTCGGAAAGCAGTGGGTGGGAGTTCGAGACTTGTCTGGCGCAAGAGATTTGATCGCAGCAAGACATCCGGTAACATTGGGTTGCTCAGTTCTTCTGTTCAAATTGGAGTTACGAAGTTTGAGCAAACTTGTTGATTGTGCCACCACCACTCTTACCAATAATACCTACCGTAATCCGGCGAAATTTTAACAGTGGACCTCATGTTCGTGATCTGCACCCCAACTAACTTACTTGGACGAAGTTAGACGAAACGTTTTTTTACCTCCAGAGCCGTGAAAGTGCAGTAGGGATATAGTCTCCCTTACACAGTTCTTCACTGCGATTTCATTTTGTTTTGCATGGCTTTATGCTAAGGTATTTTAAGCGTTTATATTGTGGACGCTTCTTTTGACTGATACGTTTTCTTCTGGGGTACCAGAGGAGCTCGAGCGCACCAGTCCGACCAATCAGGCTGCTAAGAATGGACGTGCTGGTCTGTATGGTCGGTGCCCTGACTGGATTATACGTGTTCAGTTACCGCTCTGATTGACTGTGATTGGTTGGCGCGCTCTGGTTCTCCCTTGTAGTCCATATTGACGACTACTATAAAATATGGATTAGGGATTTTAGATGCCGCTTCATCCTGTGCAATATTCACTCGAACGAACGTCTTGCACACGTGTTTCTTTGGACCCTCAAGATAATTAGTCTCCAACGTAAGAACGTATCTGCGACCACTGTCGTGCAAAGGATTTAAAGGTCCGCCTGTGGTTCATGTGTTTTGACTTCCCAGGGGTAATCGCAGCTAGGAACATCTTCCCGATCGTTTGATGGTAGATAATTTGTTCCAGGTGTGGTATTATCCTGGTTATGGGCGCGTGTAGCGCAGTCGAAGGAGGCGCCGACTGTCGCGTGCACCCGATACCAGGTTCCTGGTTCGGATTTCCCACCCAGGCCGACCAAGCCTTCCATCCATCCGGAGTCGGTGAACTGGTACCAGACTTGTCTGGGAAGGATAGGGCGCTGAGTTGTTCATCGGCTGGCCACCGCAAGTCATTGTATGGTCAAATACGCATCCAAATCGCCTTCATGATATCCCATAGAAGTAGAATGCGTGGCGCATCCCAAAAGGAACTGAATAACGCCGTCTCTTATCCTTTATTATCCTGGTTACTTGTGGAAACAGGATAGAATGCGAATATTTTGAGTGAGGCAAACGCTAGCTATCGTCGAAACTTCAGAAAATCCCTGTCCTTGCTCGTACCGCTGCTGTGCGACGCTGCAAAATCACGTCGTCCCTTGCATCCAAATGTCAGATCTCTTCGGAGATCCAGTGTCATCTGGCTGCTCAATGCATGAATCACCCTATCGCTCATCCATCTATCACACGACTATGGTGCGACATTTGACTACAAACCGCGGCTCAAAAAAATTTGTTGTAGAAATGCGGGGAGAACTGGAGCAGTTCACGGCTCAGAGACTGCTTCCCATACATTACGCTTATCAGATCGGGTTTTCATGGTCTACAGAAGGTTGTTCGCAGATTCTTAGATAAAAAGTAAAAGGCTGACACAAGCCATTATGAAGCAAGGCAGGTACATAACTACGGTAATCAAGGAATGCCAAAGGAATCATCTGGGTTCTTTTGCAATCACAGCTCATTATGGGCATTCTTTCAGAATTTCATTTTTTATGTTTCAGGTATAAATATGTTGACATGAGTGTCAACAGCTTGTCTTTATTTATGATGATTATGTCTTATGCTGTCATAATCTACAAGGTGCGAGAAAGTGGTCGAGCTATGGCCAAATACCAGCTCACGATACGTACACGGGTAAGTCGGCATCATCGTCAACGTATGTCAAAATAAATACTGAAATCTTTCTAAATGTATGCTAAAATAATTACTGAATTTTTTCTTACACTTTTGCTTAAGCTTGAAGCGGCTGTTATAGAAGATATGGTGTAAGGGAGTCCCAACTCCCGCAAGAGTTTTGATCATAACTAAACACCCACCTCCTAAGAGCTTCTAGTAAAAGCTTTGTTTAGTCGATCTATTCTTAAAATGGCGCGTGTAGCGCAGTCAAAAGAGATGCTGACTGTCGCGTGCACTCGATACCAGGTTCATGTGTTGGATTTTCCGCCCAGGCTCCATCCTTCAGGAGTTGGTGAATTGATACTAGGCTTTTCTAGGAAGAGCAAAGCGCTGACTTGTTCATCGGCTGGCCACCGCAAGTCATTGTATGGCCAAATACGCATTCAACTCGATCTCACGATATCCCGTAGAAGTAGAATGCGTGGCGCATCCCAAAAGCGATTGAGTAACGCCGTCCTTTATCTCAGAATAAAGTCGATTTCACCTTTAAGGGTTAACACAAAAAATGTCTTGAACCGGAACTTCTCCTCAACTTAGGCCGAATTTCTGTTCACACCTTCCAAGAGTAACAGCTATTTTCTACAACTGATGTGAGACACCTGACGGCCCCTCTTCCATTCGCGATATGATGGCGCATTGTTCAGAATGCTGTTACCGGATAGAGGCCAGATTGGTGCAATCTCGAAAAAAAAATTCATTGAAACAACCAAGGATAAGTTCACTGAAGCCGTATTTGTTCCAGATGGCAGGCAAAATTTGAGATCGATCCTTTGCCGAGCCTGAGAGTACCTATATAAAGTTGCACTAAAGAAGGTATAGACTTTTGTCAGCTCCACCAGGATGTGCAGCTTAGTCCTTCCCGGTCGCAATGTTCAGCAACTCTTTTCCGTTGAAACGATGCTGCCGTTTGTCCACGTTGTTCAGCACTTCCATGGACCTATTCTCGTTCGACACGAGCTCTTCCTAATACTATTTAACAGCCGCCTCATTTCTTTGTTGTGTTCTTTATTAGTGCATAAAGTCCTGGGACATGGTAGCGCAATCGGAGCGAGAGCCTTCTGTCGGTTGGACAGCTATCGATTTCTTTGGTTCGAGCCCTGCACAGGTCAAGATAGGGTTTCATCTTTCTACGATCGGTGAAATGCTAACACACTTTCTCTGGGAATGATAGAACGCTTGCTTGCTCATCGGCTGACCACCGAAAGTCACAGTGTAGGCCACATACGCATTCAAATTGCCCCTATGATATCACGTAAGGCTCCGCTTATGCTTCCGACGACGAGCGACGCGATGGCATGTACAGTAGGCAAATTGATCGATCGATCACTCTACTCAATCAGTTTGGCCAGTGTACATGGAATCGCATTGCTCAGCGTCAAATTATTAGTAACAGTGTGGTGGCGCATCCTAGACAGCGATTGAACTACGCCGTTTTTTATACCCTATCCTTTAAAAAACGGAGCCTTACCATGAGTTGAAACTTGTTGCTTTGAAAAAAAGTCGCTCAGGAACCTTGCCCAAGCTCTTGGTATTATGTGTTTTTCTTATTGCTTTCTCGAAGACGACTTTAGCGGTGTTGAACCAGTTTTTGATAGTGTTTAGTGTGCACGTGGCGCGCAACGCCATGTATTGATACGCTTACATATTGATTCATCGCGTCACACGATCGATATGGCAGCTTATCATTGCATCGTGTCGCGAGTCCCATGCACCCTAAACACTCCCTTAGCCCTAGTTTATAGTTGCGTCGCCGCGCGGCGCAGCACCATAGTAGGAGTAGGTATCGATCGGGAGGCGCGAAAAGTCGATATCTGTGGCGATCATAGTGACGCGCCGCGTGGCGGTGGAAGCGTAAACTAGGGCTCAGGGGTAGTTTAAGGCCCATGCACACTTCTGCGACAGCGCGGCGTGGCCATGATGAAGCATAGGGCCGCGACGACCGCGGCGCGACACTCCAACACGTACCGAGGGGGCATGCACACTCTTGCGGCTATCGCAGGCGACGTCGCGCTGAGTGCCGCTGGCTGGAATGATTCAAATCATTCCTGGCGGCGCGAAATGCACGAGGACGTCGGTCCCGTTGCCTGTAACGATGCTCTAACGCGACCGCGCCGCGACCGCCGGATTTCGCGGAGGTAGCCGTCGCCCCATTTGTCGCGCCGCGGTGTCGCAGAAGTGTGCATGGGCCTTTAGTGTGCGCGCGACGCGCGACGCTATGCCATGTGTAGTGGCCGAATTGATCAATCGCGTCGCCCGATCAATTTGGCTACTATAAATGCATCGCGTCGCGCTCACACTAAAAGACCCCTTAAAGCTATTAAGCTAAAGTCTGTGATTAAAATGAAATCATAGGCTTATCGATACAGTAATAGGCGCTTATAATAAGCCTCAAAGAAGCAATCGGCTGGCATACGCCGTATCTCCTAAATAGAACCCGATTGTTAGTTACGAACAGACTCAATTATATAGTGGCGGATAGCAACTGCTGTGTTGAGTAGCTGAGTAATCAGCTGGCCTCCTTAACTCAATGTACTGTATGGAGGCCAAAATACGGATTCAGGCGATCTCAACGATATCTCCAGAAGTAGAATGCGTGGCGCATTCCAAGGAGAATTCACCAACGTTACAACAAGGCATTGTATAGACCAATTTCGCATTCATATTGCTTCCACTACATCTCGTGGAAGTTGAATGCGTAGAGCATCTCAGACAGAGATCGTCTAACACAGTCCTTCATCCTTTGTCATTATTTTGTATAATAATGACATTGATTGTTAATTATAATAACGATGTACGTCAAGGACGAGCACTCCTGTATGAGCTTTTGATTTTCCCATTTTTTCTTTGGTGTGATGTTGTTATTTGTTTATTTATTTATTGCACTTGCTTGTGCTCTTTACAACAACAAAAAAACGTGAAGGAAGAGCATAACATTTCTCTGTTATGAACTACGATCTTTCCCAAGTTCCATGTTTACATGCATGCACATCAGACTATCCGTTTTCTTCTTCTGGCAACGGCCGCCTCGCTGTTTAAGCAGTAAAACTCGAGGAAGAGGAATAACGTCCTCTGCACGATAAAAACTTGTGCTTAATCTTTCATGCGCCCTGCCTTCCGAACCACGACGTCGTTATCCATTCCATGCCTCTGGTAAAGAGCCTCTTCAATACGGTGTCGTCTTGTCGCTTCTCCTTCCCATGGGAATGGGAAGAAGACAGCACAGAGCATCAGTCGCGTCGTCGTGATCCATCCTTCACAGACGTCAGCTAATGTGCTTGTGTGCTTCTTCGGCGCTATGGTCGCGATTAATGCAGTAAGAGTGGCGCTCGTTTCGGCAGTGTCATACTTCGTCGAGAAAGCTGAGAGTTGGGCCTTTAGACTTTCGCGGACACCATGGTGTGGATATCGTCTGACCAGCTGAACCCTTTAATAGACTGAGGCGCTTCAGAGATTCAGCTTCCTTCCTTCCGCTTCGAAGATTCAGAAGATTCAACACAGTAGACGAGATTGTCCAGTAGTTGAAATTCGAATGAACAGCGTCGTTCTGCTAGACAGTTGTGGATAAGCAGTTCGGTACATGTCTCGAACGTGGGCAGCATTGTGAACTAGGGGCGCATTAGCCAATCATAGCCAAGCAGAGCGTCGACCGAATACACACCAAACAATAAGGGTACCGACCGTGCACGGCTCCTTGAGTGACACCCGATTCGATGTGGGCTGTTTGGTTTGCTTGGTCTTTGAAAAGAACGCTCCCGATCGGAGGAGTTGGTAGAAACGCTGAACCGTGAATTTGAAGATAATGTCTTCTTTGAATGCAGCTCAGAAGTTACCGTAGCGATAGCGGATGACGGTCCATGGCCTTGTAGAGATGCTCGCCGTAGGCGATTCCTTGCAGATGGTTTTGATCGCTTGAGGTCGTGCTTGCTTCGTAGTAACGTATTCGGAGCTTTTTACCACATGTCAGTTTGAGCTTTTCCCAAAAGGATTCAATAATTTTTGAAGAAGTGGAAAAAATCGAGCAGGAATTTTGCTCAGCTCAATAGATGAGAGTGATCCATCGAAGTCCTTAGAAACGCTAACCGCCTTTCAGTTTGGAATCCTCTCTCGATGTTCTGTAGACGACCTTCTTCTTATTCCATCCTTATTTTTACTATTGCGCAAAAAAGTCTCTTTTCAATGTTTTTTCACAGGGATACGGCAAGACATTTATGCCACTGATACTAAATAATTAAACCATAGAGGTTACAAAATCCGCATACAATAAAGATTGTGTGAACAGTTTTTATTGTGTGAAACCAATTAAAATTGTGTAAGCATGAAGTATATCGTCTCACAAGGGAAAGGTCTCAGGCATAGCTTTGAACGGGGGAAATGGATAGTACTGCGAGAATCTCCACCCTACATGTAGTAGAAAAAACATGTTTCGTTTTTGCTGAGTCCTTGAACCCAAAGAGCTATGGGCCTCGCAATTAGGGGTACAGTGTTGCACCGTCACTCGTACTTACCGTAACCTACCGTATCGACCGAAAATTGAATAACGGATGTCAGATTCGTGAACAGCACCCCAAATAACACCCCTAGGCGAGGTTTGGGTGAAAAAGCTTTTTCGACCTCTCCTCGACCTCTGGAGTCGTGAAAGTACAATGGTGCCTTAACGCTAGTTTAGAGCAGCTTATTTCCTACAGATCTCCTACACATTTATTTCACTACAAATTCTCAAATAAGGTTTTCTTTGAGCTGTGCTTCATTCACTTCTCTCACTTTCTGTATTATACAAGGCTTTGTGTTTTTCAGTGAATGTTAAACAGTGACCTCACAGCAGGTACGGATGAGTAGGGCTGTCGAGGTTAAATCTAACATCCACTTTTCCGTATTACGCTGGAGTAAGTTAAGTCACAGTAGGTAGAGATGGTAAGGTCATGGTTTTGCCCAAACTTCGTGTTGAGCACGAATCTGACCTTTATTTGACAATTTAGAGTGAAATAAATGTGTAGTAGATGTGCAGGAAGCAAATTGGTAAAGGAGGCGGCAGTCATGAAAAAATGCAAAAATAGTGCATAGCACAAGATTCGAACACCTTACCTAGCACCTGTGAAGCACGCCCTTAACCCACTGAACCACCGGTCCGCTTGCCGCACAACCTTTCGCCATGTCCTATACATCAACGCGCGCACGTAGACACGTGGGCACACGCTGACGGTGCAATACTGTATCCGCAACTTTGAGGGCCCCCGTAGCTCTTTGGGTTCAAGAACTCAGCAAAAACGAAACATGCATTTCTACTATATGAACTGTGGAGATTCTCAGAGTGCTATCCATTTCCCCCGTTCAGACCTACGCCTAAGACAGTTCCCTGGTCAGTTTGCTGCTTCGTTCTTGTCTGCTAATTTAGGTTTTCTTGAAATACTGTTTTTTGTGAATTGTTTTTCATGTATGTTAATGTTTGCTCTTTGTAAATATTAAATATCATATTATTATAGAAATAATAAATATTCAATCTTTTATTATTGTTAAATTGTAAAGTGGTAACTTATTTGGAAGGTTGATATTGCTATGGCAAAAAAATTTATTATTACTATCATTACAACTACTATTATTAGTATTGGTATTATTATTAATCAATGTAGCAGCAACACGCACTGATGTCCGGAATTTCGTTGTCGAATCAGCTGAACGGATGCTCTCGGGTTTCGTCCGTCCGACCTCCTCGAAGCCAGGTCAGCAAGAAGGAGATGCGACTGTTCATTCAGGTGGGAAACGTTCTTAACCAGCACGTTTTATTCACCAGAAAATAGCTGCATAAAGCCTCTATATAGGCCATTTTCACGTCGAATTAGACACTCTTCTAAGTTAGCCTGTCACCTGTACTACCTACCGTCCCATTGATCATCGACTTGCTCGAGCGGGCGCCAGCAGCTTCGCCATTCGTCCCTGCCGTGTGCCAGAAAGCTCCAATAGATCCTCTTCGCTCGAGGGACAGGAAGAGCGTCATATCGTTCGCTAAGAGCTTTCACGAAAAAGTGCTGCCAACGCGTTGCTGGGCGCCCTGGTGTTCTCTTGACATCCCGCGGAACCCAGTCGGTAACGGCTCTCGTTCAGTGGGTGTCAGCAAAGCGCATTACGTGGCCGGCCCACTTAATTTTCCACAACTTGGCCCACACGACAGCGCTTGTGATCTTCGAACTTCGGTGAAGCTCGAAAATTTTTTAAAAAATTAGTTCCGAGCTTCGTCGACAAAACTTAGTCTAAAGCGTCTGAAATCAAAGCGAACTCTTCTGTATATTAAAGTGGGCTTTTTCTACATTAGTTATTTTTAGGAAAAATAAAACTGAATTGAATTTAGCATGTAACCGTCCCAAAATAAGAAGCTCTGATGAACCTAATGAAGCTACATACTAAGGCGCTGCTTATCTTCTATATCAAGCTAATAATCTCGTTTGCTATACAAACTGGTAGCAACAGCTTTGAAAACAAAGGGGAGAAAAGCGATTAAGTTGATTCTGAAATGAACTGGACATAGTTGACGAAGTTTTCATTTCAGTTTTTCGTGGTATCTCTGGTTTTCTTGTTGACGTGGACGACATGGCAGTGGCTTCCCTACATGTCCGGCTCGAAGTGGGCCTACTTTGTCATGACGTCACTTTTCTTCATTAATAATTCCGTGAGTGTCTTTTCTGATAAATTTCATGGGTCTATCCTAGTCGGAGAGGTACATCGCTAGAAAAGCGAAGCAAATGTGGACAGTGTGGAGTCTTCCGGCCAGGGGCCAGATGCATCAACCGCTTACCGTCCTGTAACGGTGAAAAGCACCGTCAAACCTACTGATACTACCATTCATCAGCATGCGGTTTGGTAAATTTGGCGTCGAACTCTCTGGGGCCAGATTCATCAACCGCTTACCGCCCTCTAACGGTGAAAATACCGCGAAACTTCCTGATATGACATTCATCCAGCATCAGGTTTGGCGGTATTTTCACCGTTAGAGGGCGGTAACCGGTTGATGAATCTGGCTCATGGAAATTGCAAAGAACGGTTCTTTTAGTTTTGCGGCCGTTGTCAAAGGGTCAGAGTGGAGTCCCCTCCGCTATTCCACATCCATATGCACATTTCTTCAAAGCTAGGGCCATGGGTGCATGCTAGCTCAGTCGGAGGAGGCGCCGCCTGTCGCGTGCACCCGACTCCAGACTCATGGTTAGAATTCTCCGCCCAGACCAACCATACCTTCCATCCCTCCGGGGCCAGTGAACTAGTTCACTACTTGTCCAGGAAAGACAAAACACTGATTTGTCCATCGATGCATAGGACAAATACAGACTCAAACTGCCCCCACGACCTCCTGTAGGGGTAGAATGCTTGACGCATCCTAGAAAGGATTGTTATCGCCGTCCTTTATCCTTTTATCCTTTAGCATAGCCAGTGCAGATGGATATCCTTCGAAAAATCTTGAAGGCTAGTGGAATAGATGAATGGATGGGAGGCAACTGTCGCAGTTTGAGAGGATTACCAAGAAATATGCATTAGAGATCCATACTCCTCTGTCTCATTAAGATCTTGTTCAGGTTAATCCAACAGTTTACCTGCTCTTCAACACACATCTTCGACGAGAGCTGCACTACCTGCTTTGCCGACACCATGCTATATCTTCTGTTCAGAATAAGCAAAGACAAACGTTCTACGAAAGGAATTCCCGAAACCTAGTCGACGCCGAAACGAAGGTAATCTGTTTCGATCGAGATTCAGTATTAGCTGAATCGTGTAAAAAGTCGCTGAATTCTATCGCACCATCTTTGAAGAAAATGTATGGCATTTTCAATATTGTATCTGTATGAGCTGACACTCTATGCAAATATTTTATGCAGTGCTGGATTCGGGAAGTTATTCCGAGGAATAACGGCATTTAAAAATTATAATTGCTTATTTGAGCAGAATCCAAACGGCCTTTGTTCTTCCATAAAACTGACTGATTTGTTCGTTCTTAAGGACTACTTCGATTTATTCTACTTTGCCTTTACAATTAATTAAAACAAAAAACATTTAAAAAATAAAATAAAAACAATTAATTGCAGATTAATCCCACCGGCGAGGAAGAAATTCGATCAAACGATCATGCGTACTCGCTCTCGTCACATACAACCTCGGAAGGTTTTGCGAATACGAAGAATGCTAATCAGGTTAGAACTTCTAAGGATGCTCACCATCTGTGCAAAAAGAAGGTGGTATTCCTCAGATGGGGTGCGTTGTAGCGCATTCGCGGGACGCGCCGGCTGTCGCATGCACACCGATTCAAGGCTTTTGGCTCCGATCCCGTTCAGAGTAACCGAACCTTCCATCACCCGAGGTCGGTGAATTGGTGCCAGTGTCGTCTAATAAGAATACAACACTGACCAGCTCATCGGCTGGCCACCGCAACTCCTTGCTTGGGCCAAATACACATTCACTTACATCCACGACAGCCTGCAGAAGTAGAATGCATGGCGTATCCCACAAGGAATTTGACTAACGCCGCCCTTTATCCCTTATCTTTTTTCTACCGTTTCTTTCAACTGTATCTCCACTCTTGTCTTCAACTCTGTTTGATTTCCTCACCTTTTCGTTATCTTTTCTATTTCCACCGTGCGGTTAAACCTACCTCGTTTCCTTTTCCATTTTCTACAGCTAATCCCTATCTCTTTTCCCATGTAGACAAAATTTAAGGATAGCCTAAAATATGTTCCTCTTCTTCACTCAAGAACCGCGGAAGGAGCATAGAACGAAAGTTGAGCTTAAGACAGCGGCAACTTCTTTTGTGAACATAAATCCCACTTCTTCTTTATGAAATCCTAGTTTGTTTGTTTTTCAAAGGCCATCTTGACAGGATTGGTCAAATTATAGCCCGTTGAAGGCATTAATTTGGTCACCAAGTAACGTTTGGAAGGTTCTCGAAGGGTTTCTGGAGAGTATATACTAGTTATCATTCGTAAATCAACCAATTATCATTTTTGTGCAAGAGACCTATAACTCCAAGTAGATCCACAACTATAATATGATATGGTAAAAATAAGGGTTTCAAAATATGAGCAGTCTAACTTTCTTCAGAATTCAAACTCGAACCCGCACCTCCCTCTGACCGGGCGGGACTCGAACCCGCCCGGTCAGAGGGAGGTGCGGGTTCGAGTCCCGCCTGGCGCTAGAAGTTTTGATCGCAACAAGACATCGTTGTGACAGCTTTCTTCAGAATGTTTCTGTAGGTGCATGGTAGTGCAATATGAGGAGGCGCCAGTAGTCGCGTGCTCCCCGAATCGAGATTCTTGGCTCGGGTTTTCCGCCTAGGTACCACGCGCTCCGTTCCTTTGGTGTCTGTGAATTGGTACCAGACTTGTTTCGGAATGATAACACACAAGCTTAGCATAAAAGGCGAAACCTGTGGTTAGTTCCTAACACTCCGATCCAGAGGTAGCCGGGAATTTCAGAAATTTTTTATGTATGCAATAATCTGCGCTCGTAGAAAAGCAAAACTTAGAAAACGGGACAGTCAAAAATGCAAGAAAACAGAAATTCTCGAAACGTTTGAGCAGGCGTATGAGAGCACAGTCGGAGAAGGTGACGGCTGCCGGCCGTGCACCCGATACCAGATTCTTGGTTCGGATTTGCTGCCCAGGCCAGAAGAGTCTTCCATCACCCGCGGTCGGTTAATTTCTTACGAGACTTGTATGCAAATGATAAAGCTAACTTGCGCCTCGGCTCGGGCCATTGTGTAGGCCAAATGTGCAAATTGTCTCAACAACATCGCACAGAAGTCGTATGCGTGGCGTATCTCACATCTCACGCCCCCACCCTTCGTCCTTCATCATTGTTGAGCTCCTGCACGGCAATCAATAATGGGTTGAAAAACGACCGGTGGACTCTTAGTATTCAGTTTTGGATTCAATTACGGAAATATCATTGAAGCTTTGCTACTACCTTTGAAGCGCGTGATAGCGCAGTCGGAGGAGGCGCAGACTGTCGCATGCACTCGATTCCAGATTCCCGCTCCGGGTTTCCCGCCAAGGTCAACCTAGCCTTCCATCCTTTCGGAGTCGGTGAATTGTTACAGAATGATAAAACACTGAATTGGCTATCGGCATCGGCTCGCCACCGCAAGTCATTTTATAGCAAAATTGTGCACTCAACTTGTCTCCACAACATCTCATAGAAATCCCGTATAAGTAGAATGCGTGGCGCATCCCGAACGGGATCGAGTAACGCCGTTCTTTATCCTTATCCTTAAATCATTACCAAATCAAGCCTTTGGCGACAATCAAGAGTGTGTAACTTGATAAATGCCCTTCCAATCCTTCCAAATGCTGAAGTAGTGCTGGTATAGTCATCCTTGTAATCTACATCAATGTACGGAAATGTGTAACCTTAAAAACTGTGTGAATGAATGTAGAGTACCGCCGTTGTCAGAACCTCCTGTAGTAAACTCAATGTGGGTACAAGGAATGCTAGAGTTACATATGTTAGACGTGGTCAATAGAGAAGTTGAAGAAAGCCTCCGTAGAAGTTGAATGCGTGGCGCACCCCACAAAGGGATTGACTAACGCCGTTTTTTACTCTTATCTTTATGCGTACTGTAGTTTTTTCTCTTTTTCTAAAGGTATTAAACATTTGAGAGCAATTGGGAAGGGGTAGGATTAATAAATAAAAAAGATGAAGGACGGTGTTATTCATTCCCCCTTTTGGGATGTGCCACGCATTCTACTTCTACGGGATGTCGTGGAGTTGTTTGAATGCGTATTTGGCCATAAAACGCCAGCCGATGAACAAGTCAGCGCTTTATCCTTTCCAGACAAGTCTGATACCAATTCACCGATCCCGGAAGGATAAAGGGCTTGGTTGGCCTGGGCGGAAATCCGAACTAAGAACCTGGTATCGGGTCACGCGACGGTCGGCACCTCCTCCGACCGCGCTACACGAATCCGATTTGAGGGTAGACCTAACGTACGTAATGTCAGGCCTGCATTTCCCGACTAGCCGTCGTTAGTCACGATACTGTTGCAGGGAATCGTGTACGTCTGAAACCGGTATCGCAATGTGTTGCGACGATGCTGCTTGTCAGGAAGCCTCTCACGTCGTCCTCGTCGCCGTCGTCCGTCCGAGGAACACGAATACAGTTATAGAATGCCACGGCCATCACAAGAAAGGCATTGTTGTATCGTAATGATGCGCCCGTCTGCTGTACTAGTGAATGTCGAAGTCGTCGTCGTCGTCGTCGTCGTCATTTGTGCGCAAGTCTAGTAGGCGTCAGTGAAAGGTGCTTAAGGATGAACAGAGTTGTTGAACTCGATTGCAAGAATTTTCAGCCAACTGCTTACAGCAATGATTTCTGAATAATGCTCATGTATGTTTCCTGCCTCGATTTACTACATAACATGATTTGCTGTGTGTTGTTTGAAAATTCTATGCGCCACATAAATTTTTCCTTCGTGTGAAGATCTCTGAAAAGCATTATGTTACTGACATAATTAATATTAACCGCAAGTTTATTAGGAAATACGAGAATTAACGCCATAAAGGCTATACATAACATTTTCTCGTCAATTTTGGTCGCCTTTCATGCAAATTCCACACTTATTGGGGTCGGTGAATTTACAAAAATCAAAAGAAGTCGTGCAGTATCTTCCTTGAACAAGAAACTATTCTCACGACCCTGGAAAGTCTTTATTTTACTGTGAAAAAAGCTTTCTTTGACTTGAAAAATGTTGAGGAAAATGTTTAGAAAATGATGGGAAAGTTTTATTTCAAAAACATCATGCTTGCTTAAAAGAGTGTCTAGTTTGACTTGAAAAGTGTCGCCTTTCAATGAAAATGCTATGCTTCTGTACCATGATATCTGTTATGCATCTCTGCCCAAAAACCATTATGTTCATCGTACAGTATTCTCCAGGTAATGTTCAACTTTGAAGCTACATTTGTGACTGGTCGTATGTCACCTGTTGATCATCGAGTTGCTCG
>OX375870.1:89420582-89702422 GCA_947359475.1 Heligmosomoides polygyrus bakeri
GCTGTCGCGTGCACGTGATTCCAGGTTCTCGGTTCGTATTTCACGGCTAGGTCAACCAAGTCTTCGATCCTTCGGGTCAGTAAATTGGTAAAGACTTGTCTGGGAAGGAGAAAATAGTGATTTGTTCATCGGCTGGCTACCACAATCCACTGTATAGGGCGATTTAGACGCATTTTCAAATTGCTTCTACGACGTCCCGTAGATGTAGAATGCGCGGCGCATCTCAAAATGGGTTGACTAACGCTATAATTTATCCTTTATCCTTACTTTTTTAACCATTATATAAAGGTAAAACAAGCGCTTGATACCGGCACTAGAATCGGAGCAATTCTTGCCGGTTTGAAGCAGATGACCTCAGATTAAATGGACGAATGTCGCTGTGGGCAGCCACTCTATCTAGTTATTCGGGCTGAGCGCCAAAATAGGCCCCGACGTCAATATGTCCTGGATTTTGGACGAAACGCGTAATTATTTATCGGCAGCACTTTAATAAGTTATTCTAAAATTAATACAGATGTTTAGGATGTTCCAAGCGGGTCTCTTCTAGGTTTCATCTCTTCTATGTAGGCCGACGAATTGGTATTAGCGTCGTTTGGTAAGCATAGATTGCTCACTTGTCTATCGGCTGACCCATAGATCTTCCTTGGACCAGATAAACATTCCCTCTACTATAGTTGCGCTTTTAAAAAATTTTATGGAACGAATGAATGAACGAATAAATTCGGTGACGAAAATTTTCGAGCGAATGAACGATCGAAGTTACTCGCTCATCAATTTTTTCGAATGACCGAAAATCGAATAAGCCTCATTTTTCGTTTATTTGAACATTCGAATAGTCGAGCAATTTTTTCGAATCAGCTTCCGTGCTTAAAGGTTGAGAATTTAATCGATATTCATATAAAATCATTCGATATTCCAATAATGTTGAAATGTTCGATTTTCGAATAATATTCGAATATGGCTCCCTTTCGATGTTGCAACTCGAACGAACATTCGTCTTTAAAACCATCGATGTTCAAATTCGAACGAATATTCGAAAATCTGGAAATATAGAATATTCGACTGTTCGAATAATTATTCGAATATATTCGTTATTCGTTCGAGCACAACTATAGCATCTACCATGGTTCATATACGCATTAGGTCGGACAGAAGGCTTCCGCCGTTTGATCTTCTAATTTCAAATTATAAGGGTAAAATATTTCGTTCAAATCCAAACAGTTTTTGTACGGAATTATTTTACGGCGTGCTATTTAGAGTCGCCGCTCGGATGGTTAGTTAGGAACACTTTAGTTACTACAGCGAGGCAAAAAAGACAAAAAAAAGCAAAAAAAATTGCATTCATTGTTTCAGATTCTTATCGGCATATTCTGCTTTCATCTACATACTAGCTCGCCTTATAGATTCTATTGTGAACCACAACGAATACCACAAGTAATCCCCTGAAAGTGTTCTGTCTAAAATTTAATCTAGAAGGGGCTGGTTTTTAGTCAAAAATTTTGTTAAAACTTTTTTCTTGTTGTTCATGATCCGCGCTTCATGTTGCATTGATAGTATTTTTTTTAAAGTTCATTCTTTTTGAAGAAAGAGAGAAACCAGAAATTGCCGTTGGTATCCGATCCCTTGAGGCGCCAAATAATAGAGTATAGATGAAGTGAAGTTCTTTCGTTTTCTTATTTGAGAAAAAAATTCAGCCGATACTTTCTGATGCCAACAATCTTGGGCTTAAGTTACCAGAATATCACTTGGGTTTTGCTTCTGTTCCTCTGGACAATGTTCTGTTCTAGGCATAGCTTCCCAGCATTGTATGCCATTGTCTCACGTTTGGGCGCGTGTAGCGCAGTCGAAGAAGGTGCCGGCTGTCGCGTGCATCCGATACCAGGTTTCTGGTTCCGATTTCCTGCCCAGCGCTGACTTGTTTAGCTTGGCTGGCCACCGCAACTCATTGCATGGCCAAATATGTACGCATTCAAACCACCTCCACGACATCTGGAAGTAGGATACGTGGCGCATCCCAAAAGCGATCGAGTAACGTCGTCCTTCATCCTTTTAATAGGCAGACATAGGTTATCGTCCCTCTGTTTTATTTCGCACGTTTTTTTATTCCTACACTGAATTTTCGAACACGGCGTTCGAAGACCAGAAACGCTGACGCATCCGCCAAATCATCGAAAATTAGGTGGACCGGCCACGCAATGCGCTTCGCAGACACCCGCTGGACGAGAGCCGTCACCGACTGGATTCCGCGCGAGATGGCAAGCGAACACGAGGATGCCCACCAACGTGTTTTGGTTGGACTTCTTCGTGAATGCCCTGAACAAACGCTATGACGATCTTCGTGTCCTATAAGCGAGGAGAATCCATTGGAGCACTGTGGCACGCGACAGGGCGAATGGAGACGCTGCTGGTGCCCCCTCGAGCAACTCGAGGATATGAGAACGACAGGTGATACCAGTGATACCATAATTTTTATGAGAGTATCACCTGGACCCCTCCCTTGATTAGACCTGCACTACATTTTGAATAAATTGCTAGAATATTATGGAGGAAATACCACACCAGAAGAGCGGACCCCGCCACCAAGCGGGACAAACGTTAATGAAAATGAAGATGAATATTATGGAGGAAATAGTGGGAAGAGGGTAGACCCCTTTTTAGTCTTGCACCTTTGCTTCTTGAAAAATGTAATTACGGAGTGTATTCCCCCTCTCGCTCTCCCCGTTCGCCGGTCAGTCCGTGTCACGCCTGCCCTGTGCTACTATAATGACACCCCTCGCATCCAAGAAGCTTATCCAAATTGCTAATTGGGGCGGGGGGGGGGAGGGGGGAGGGTGATGGAGAGGAGGGGGTAATGCCCATCGATTTCCAGTGTAGTTCTGTTCTGATCTTGAACTAAGCTCCAGAGGAAGAGAATTCCGGGCGTTCTGCGTCCAGAAGAACTTCTGATAACTTCCCGAATCTATCCTAGTCAGGAGGGGGCAACCGTAAAGTGTCAGTTGAGTACGATGTTCAATTCCACACAGCCACATTCCCTCAATTTAGATAAAGACCATCGTACAATCGGACGGCATCTGAAGTTTTTGTAACAACTCAAACAATGGATTGGAAATGCAGATCTCATGCACAGAACTTGATTCGGGCAAATTGTCCAACTATTCGAATAAACGAAAAATGAAGCTTATTCGGTTTTCGGGGTGCGTGTAGCACAGTCGGGGCGTAGCCGGCTGTCGTGTTGAAACCGATTCGAGATTTTTGGTTCGGGTTCCGCCCAGGCTAGCCAACCCCTCCATCCCTCTGGTGTTGGTGAATTTATTTATTTATTTATTTATTTATTAGAAACTCGTCTGGACAGGACAACTTATTCACTTGTACATCGGCCGGCCACGACAACTCATTGTATAGGCCAAATACGCATTCAAATCGCCCCCACGACATCCCGTAGATTTAGTGTGCGTGGCGCATCCCAAAGGGAATTGATTGACGCCGTTCTTTATTTTTTATTCGATTTTCGATCATTCTAAAAACTAATAAACGAATAAATTCGTGCGTTCATTTGTTGCTCAAAAATTTTCGATAGCGAATAAATTCTTCCTTCATTCGTTCGATAAAATTCCCCAAAAACACAACACAGTGTTATCCTGGGATCTATCCTAGCCGGGGGCATGTAATCAAAAGTTAGGTAACCAATTGATTTAGGATTCACGGAGCGGCTTCTAGAAGATAAAATAGGGCCTAAACTGCAAAAATTTACGAAAAAATACATTCGGGTTCGCTACGGTTATGAACAGACAAAATTATGTGTTCCTTCACTACGATAGATCCGGGTTACGTCAGGCGGCGGTCAGTTGTGCTTGAATGCGCTTTGCCCTTCAGAGACGTCTTTCCAACCGCGGCAATTTGTTTGTTTGTTTTTAGGTCCTACTTTATCCTCTTGAAGCCGCTCCGTGAGTCTCAAGTACTGATTACATAATTTTTATTTATGCCCCCCCCCCGACTAGGATAGATCTGAAATCAGGATTAGCATCCTACTATATGTCAATTCCAACCGCGGCGACTTGTCTGTTTGTTTTTGTTCCTATTTTATCCTCTTGAAGCCGCTCCGTGAGCCTCAAGTACTGATTACATAATTTTTAGTTACGCCCAATCCCCCCCCCCCCGCGACTAGGATAGATCCGAAGTCAGGGCTAGCATCCTACTATATATCAATTGTGCTCCGAAAGCGAAGTCATAAATTTTCGGCAAAAATCGAACCCCACGCTTGACCCTGCCGCAACCCTCGGAGGGGGCATGGTCAAGGTCGGATCGGTGCGATCCCAATGGGGGTCTACCTTATACACACTTTAAAT
The DNA here is from genome assembly GCA_947359475.1 of Heligmosomoides polygyrus bakeri. Taxonomy (NCBI): domain Eukaryota; kingdom Metazoa; phylum Nematoda; class Chromadorea; order Rhabditida; family Heligmosomidae; genus Heligmosomoides; species Heligmosomoides polygyrus. The sequence goes on from OX375870.1 coordinate 89,424,929, forward strand.
AATAGTTGAAATGGAAACCTATGCAACATAATGTACAACGCAAGGCAGCTACTAGACTCTCGAGGAAGCTCAGGGACGAGGTGAGTGGACACGCCAAGAAGACGAGGGATAGAACGCAAGTCTCGTTGTAAGATGGACTCCTCATTGGGATTGCACCGTCGCTTCTATCCTAGTCGGAGGGGGTAGGGGTTCCGACTGCGACTAGGATAGATCCGACCTCCCTTCTCCCTTCTTCAGCTTCTCTCGTCGTGCGAGGGCAGCAGCTGTGAACGCCGACCTCAACAGCCGGGTGGGGCCAATTTCGTCGGCGATCGATCGCTGTGGAGGGCAAGGGAAGGGAGGGAACGGCACGGTGGCGGCGGCGGCCGCGACGGGCACCGGGACAGATGGGACGCGGAGGCGGCGACGGCTGCGGCGAACGAACACGTGACGGACGCCGCGTCCGTCGCCGCGCGCGGCGGCAGCGGACCGACCGCCCGGCCGACCACCCGACCGCGCGACCGACCGCCTGGCCAGCGACCGGCGGTGGACGTCGTTGCGGCCGCTAGTGCAGCAGCAGCAGCAGCAGCAGCAGCACGTCGGCGGCGGCGGCGGCGGCGCGTGCTAGACGGCGCGCGCAAGGACGTCGACGGTTAGTCGATATCGGCCACCGCATCGTGGTCTGCAGCCGAGTTTCCGCCACGGCGACGTGCCTTTGCCTCCTCATTGATCCCCTCCATCCTTTTCATCCTACAGTACTTCACTGTTCCGGGAGTGCGACTAGCCTGGACATCTCCATTGATGTTCTACGGCTACCGCGGTGAACGTAGGTGACGCTGTTCATCTAGCCGTGGGTTTGCTTTTGAACGAACTGGTCACTTCTTAATATTTGGCTAGGAAAGGGGTCATCTAGCAACGGTACCACAGATGACGGTAGAAATCTAGAGGGGAATTCACTCTGTATCTCTTCTGTTCCTGGCAGATTGGCGAAAGCGGTCCGGGTGGGGTCACCAATCAAACATTTTCCACAGGACTGGTGTCTTCTACCACAGTGAACAGAGCTAGGCCATTCTGATGTAATTGGACATTTATATGCTTTCTTACCAAGGCGGATAACCACTTAATACAAAGTGACCCATTCCGAGTCGCTTTGTGCCGGCAGCTTACCATGCATGCATACCCACAGTGAAGGTAGATGGCCTTTTACATATGTATTTTTTATTATTTTCAACAGTACCTACCTTCTAGGCTTGAAAATTTTCAACATACAGCTGTGGTAGGATAGAATACTTCGCTTTCCTAGCGGAGGCCCACCTCCACACTATGATTGTGTTAGAATAGTGTGCTCTAGTCTTTAAAAAAAGAAAAATTCATCGTCATAAGGGTGCACCCACTTTCTGACCCACCTCCCGGTACCATTTACCGCTCCCCTCTCATAGTTTTACTAGAAAAATCCCTAGCTTACGAAGAGTGGGATTATCTGGACAGGCAAGGCATTTTCTCCTCATCCTCATTTTACAGGTTCTTCTTTTTGGTGGAGTTTAATATCCCACTTTTCTCCCTCAGAGCACAATTAGACTAGTTCTGACGAGTTATTTGCAACAAGTTGTTACTAAAAAAGAAATCAACCCTGAGAAAATGAAAAATAGGTAAAATGTCGATTTCTCATTGTCTTGTAATGTTAGAAGAAAAACGTGGGATAACAGCACTCAGGAATCCTATTATATAAAGTAAGGAAATAATGTCAAATGATGAAGAGGAAAAATTGTTTACCTGGTCAAAAAATCAGTTTCACTCTTCGTTCTCACAACAGTTTATTCTAGTCGTTTTGACTAGTATTTCTTAGAAGCTACTTAGCTTCAAGGTAGCTACCGAGGTGGAGAAGGTGGTCACTATACATTGGATCCGTTCGAAAATCTTCGGATAACTGGATGATTCGGATAACGGCAATTTTGCGGACCCCGGATTTTTAGATGATTCGAATAACAGCGATTTTGCGCACCCCGGTTTTTTGGATGATTCGGATCGGGTTATCCAAATCGGATATCCGAAAATGATTCGTTAAATACATTGAATTCGACAGAATCTTCGGATAATTGGATGATTTGGATAACGCTATTTTGGTGGACCCCGGATTTTCGGATGGTATCCACACGGGTTATCCAAATGGGATATCCAAAAATGATTCATTCGGATCCAACGTATAGTGGTCACCTTACCAGAAATTCACCAAACTCAATATTTTTACCACGCTCGTGTGCTAATACCTTTTGGAACACTCATTTTCCTTCCTACGAAGGTGGACCTCTATTGAACTTACACAGTGACCCCGAAGTCGCTATTTAGTTCCGATGACCTCTACGGCCCATCCTAGTACGTGGGGGGAAGGGTGTATGCTGCTAGAAAAGCTAAGCAAACCCAACTAGGGTAGCCTCTTCTAGCTAGGAAATTGAAGCGAAAGTTTCTCTCCTATGCTAGTTCAGTGTGTTCAGAGAAGAACTGGCGGGTGGCCTCCTCCGCTACCCTTCTGAAAGTGAGCGTCGGAGAGCGGGGATCTATCCTAGCCGGAGGGGACACGCGGTGTTTTACTCTCATCCCTTTTCATGGATTTGTCCCAGTGCTCAAGTTACTACCAAACGATACGGTGGCTGTCATGTGAACTCAAAGAATGTGGTGTCTTGTCGTGGAGTGCTGATCGAAACTGTGACTGTAACGCTGCCCCCTCCCGACTAGGATAGATCATAAGGGAGCGGTAATCTTGTGCTTGATATTGGCGATGTTCCGGCAGAATTTGCAGATGCTTATGCCTGCTTCAGAGGCAGCTGCCAGCACTCTTCTTCTTCTTCAAGTTTTCTATGATCTACCATTCGTCCTTGTTTTGTCCATCTCTTGTTATGATTGGTCACCTGCAGTTCTAGAAACACAAAAAAAACCTTGCGAGTAACTTCACGCCATTTCGAAAATTACCTAGCAATGCGTACCTCGATAACTTGGGTTTTAGGATGATTTCCTGGGACACTGGCACTGCTTCTTTTTCTTTTTATCGGAGTTCCTGTTCAATGTTCACCCGTACCCTCCACAGTCTATCTAACCTCGTTTTCTTCAAGGGCGATTATTTTGGTCTCCGTTACTTTGTTATTATTATTATTTTGTTAAACAGAGGGTGGACCCACCTACCGGGATGGCATCTGGCGTTCTGTAGCATTTCTGTCTCGAAACACACTTCCTCATCAGCCTATGAGAAAGCCCTATGAGAGAATTTTAACCACTAGAGGGAATCTTTGGTCTTAAGCTGTTCGGCAATAAGGATGCAGAGGATAAAGGGATTCAGAGGCTAAAGGCTCCTGGTCCGGGGATTCTCTGATAGCGGCGGTAAAAATGGAAACAAGCAATCATTCTAAGAGCCGCTGACCTAAACTACGAGTGCACAGTCCTAGTGGGGAGGGTCACTCTGTATGTGTTCGATTTTTTTGTAGCGACGAACCTCGAACTAAGAGCCATTCTATCCCACTCTTGTATATGAGGGCATGCTTTATGGCATGACTTCTACTCATTAATAGTAAGTTAAGGATCTTAAACTGTTCTACAATAGGGATTTAAAGCGTAAAGGGACTTAACATCTAAAAGTTTCTAGCCCAGGGATTCTCTGATAGAAATAGAAACAAGCAATCGTACTAAGAGCCATTAACCCAACCGTTATGAGACTATGCCTAGTGGCCTAATTTCAGTTATTAATAGTAATTTAAGGATCTTAAACTCTTCGGCAATTGAGATTAAAGGCTAAACGGATCTAGAGACTAAAGACTTCTAGTCCGGGAATTTTCTGATAACCGCGGTAAAAATAGAAACAAGCAATCGTACTAAGAGCCACTGACCTAATCTAGGAGCGTACAGGTTCTTACAGTATCCTGGCAGGGATGGTCACATGAAAGTGTTCGATTCGTTTTTCTAGCGGCGAACCTCGGACTAGGAGCCAGTTTACACCCGCAACCCTCGTATATGAGGACATGCATAATGGCCTAACTTCAGTTATTAATAGTAAGTTAAGGATCTTAAACTGTTCGGTAATAGAGATTTAAAGGGTAAAGGAATCCAGCAGCTAAAGGCTTCTAGTCCGGGGATTCTCTTACAACAGTGATTACAATGGAAACAAGCAGTCGTACTAAGAGCCACTGACCTAATCTAGGAGCGTACAGGTTCTTACAGTATACTGGCAGGGATGGTCACATGTATGTGTTCGATTCGTTTTTGTGGCGGCGAACCTCGGCCTAGGAGCCAGTTTACACCCCAAGACTCACTCGCATATGAGGACAAATGATTTATGACTGATTAACTTCTAGTTATTAGTTGCAAGTTAAGGATTGTTGCTCGTCAAAAAATCCGCTTAAAATTCCGCAAAATGGTGAGGTGCTACGAATCGTTGTGATGCTGCAGTGTTAAAACCACAACGATTCGTAGTACCTCACCTGTATCTCTACTTGTCGGAACATACTCCCTGCAGCACAAAATCTCACGGTTAAGGTTTGAAATCGATTCTTCTTTTCTATTTCGCTATGAAAGGCACAATACATGTAGTGGATCAATTGTTAACGAAAAGAACAAATGCAGTCATAAATACATATTCTAGAACCAATATAGAACTGCTAACCTGTCCCCGAAAAAAACGTAGCTTTTCTTTCACGCTTTCTGATCTTACTTTCTCCATTGAGCGAACCACCACGTCACAAACTAAAGGAGCCAGCAGTAGTACCGATCCACAGAAGATGTAGACTTGGATAACCTTAAATAATTGAATAATTACATGTATACATGCGTTCATTCTGTTTTTTTTTTTGTCGTGGGAGGAATATAGGCGTGAAGTCGCGTGATGTATGTAATGACATTGCGGACACTGTTGACAGCCGTACGGAAGTTTGCAGAATTTAAGACCGAATCGCAATTCCATTTTTGTTTCTGTTCTATACACAAGTACTTCGACACGCTGACGGCGTGTCTCACACTTGTTCAGTAATAGAGGATTTGAGAGTGAGGATGTTGTACAAGAGGCTCTTTCTTATTCAGCAGAATACGTTTATTTATTGAGACTGCGTAGTTTGTCACCCATGTTGCGTCTCAATGTCTCTATAACCTTCGCTGTTTTGCTTTGCCTACCGCAGCGTGATCCTCCTTTAACGATGTTCGGAATCAGCGTTCCTGTGTGATTTTTCAATGATCCCGTCCCATGTTGTTCTACGTCTGGATTGTCTTCTGCTTCTACTGCTTCTACGCTTCCATCTTGGAACTGTCGTGCAGCATTCTTTTTCTTATATTCTATTTCTTACTTGCTGAAGCTTAAGAAATCGAAAAGCTTCCTGCAAGGCCGGCTGTATTCTGTAGTGCTCGATAGTCTTACTTTGAAGGTTATGTTGAACAACATAACTCACTGTTTCAGTGTTGTTTACCTCTTTTTCAGCTTACTAAATTTATTTTGCAACCTTTCTGCGCTCATCTCTTTCATCCTTATTTTTTGTATTTTTTAATTGAATTACAGGATAGAGTATTCTCTGAGAATCATAGTAATCATCGATTTGATTTGTTGGGTACCGAGAACACCCCTCTTCATGCGTTTTTCGTGCCAAAGTAGCGCAGTGGAGCCTCCTCATCGCTTATATGAGACTACCTATCGTTCTTACGCTCTTAAGTGACTCCTACCAGCGCGTCAGTGGTCGTCCTGGCGCAGTACAGGCTAGGGGAGAGGTGGGTGCACTCCTATGAAAGATTTTTCTTACCTCCTTTCTATGCATGTGGCGAAAGTGTACAGCGTTAGGAAATGGGAATGTGCCAGCCAATCAGGCCACACCGGTTGGGCGTACCATTCAGAGGGTGTGTATGGTTGATGCTGATTGGCTGTCGTATTCAGTCTGCGCCCAGTTTGGTTATGATTGACTGGCGCTCGAGCACCTCCCAGTGTTCTCCACACCTCTGTGACGTAAACTCTTTTTCTTACAGGAATCTATTAATCCTTAGCAATACTAATGCTATGGTGGGTCACTGCTAGGAAAATACAAGGCATATACTGTTCCCGCGTAGACTGTCGAAGAGATCGACGGCTACGAGGGAGTGTACTCCATGCTTGCTGGTAAGGTATTGGCGCCCCAGTCCCGCAGAATCCACCCAGTTACGATCCTTGTACCACAGAAACGCTCTACATCACCGGACCACCTAATTTTCGCCTAATTCCGTTCACGTCCAAACATTAGTCTTTCTGATCCTTGACGATCAACAAGGCTTGGGACACTAGATAACTTCTCCCTCCTCCTCCTTTGGGTGAATTATGTTCCTTCCAGCGTCGTTCTTTAGATTCGGTGCAATTTGACGCGAATCGATCTAAAAATCGATTCGCGTCAAATAGCACCGAATCGATTCAGGGTACAATCGAGCGCCGGTGCCTTCTGCCATATGGCGTAGGTCCCCAACTGTACCTTCCCCCACGCATACACACATCATAAGTATCTGTAAAAAACTGACCAATGGGGCGCCTGGTAGCACGGTCGGGGAAAGGCACTGGCTGCCGCGCGCACCTCGATGTCAGCTTCTTGGTTCGAGGCCCGCACAGGCCAATCAAGCTTCTCATCTTCTCCGGGTCGACGATTTGGCATCTAAGTTGTTTATGAAAGATAAAACGCTGACATGCATACACCTGCTGGCCGCCGCAATTGTATCATTCAAATACACATTCAAAATGCTTCACGGTATCTCGCAAAAGTAGAGTGCGTGGCGCATCCCAAAAGGGATTGATTAACGCCGTCCTTTATCGTTATCCTATAATTCATAGTTATACACGACTGACTATAATCGAATAGGGACTCGAATGATTCCCACTCAACCTTGAATAACTGAACCGAATAATCAAAAAATCGTTTTTTTAAATGTATTCGTATTCGAATGTTCTAAACTTTTCGGTATTCAAAATCATCCGAAGTTTCTGAGAGAAAGGCCTATACCTATTCGCCCAAGTAGAAGACCTGAGATCTATGTATATGAGACGGAAGGACCTTAATAATGCTCTGCTCTAACCTTAATAAGCTTAATGAGTGGTAGAATAGTATTTATATTTATTGAAGCCAATAATAACAAGACTACAGAAAAACAGACATAATAAGAGATCTACGACTGGCCATGGAGGAAATCTGAAAGAAAAAATGTCTATCATTTTTAGACTGGCATGTGCTATTGCCGAAGAGTAGAACGCCCCCGCTTCTTAGGGGTCGTTTAGTATGCACGCGATGCGCGATACGGCGTAATGGTGAGCTCTCAAATCGATCGCTTGACGCTATGAATCGATATGGGATGCACACTGAACGATCCCCTATAGTGGAAGAAAATAATTTGTAAAGGCTGTTGAAAATGCAAAAGAGCCTAAAACTTGTATAAAATTCTTTCCGCGATAGGACAATTGTAGTAACAGTAGAATGAGTGATGTCCCACAAAGAATTTCATTTCCACCGTCCTTCAGCCTTCTTCATTTAGAAGTCCATGCCTACAGCATGGGCCGAATTAACCTGCGTTGTGGGCTTCAGCAAAGCCAGTACTTGAAGTGGCGGGTAATATTTTAGCCCGAGATAATGGGGCTGCTTTTTCGACTCATGGCTAAAGTCTAGGTTTCACTTATAGCTTTTGAATCTTAGGATGCGTAGCGTAGACGTAAACAAATACCTGCAAATTATTTTTGTGCTCTCGAAATGTTTTCGAATATTCGATGGTTTCGATTGCTCACAAATTTCGAATATTCGAATTCGAAAAAGGCGGTTTTTTTGAGTATTCGAATTCAAATATTCAAGTTTGAATGAAAATCGTTCGAATGCCTATTCGAATAGATCACTCGAGCGCAACTATACTGCAGATCCACCATCAGTCCTGTGTTACACAACCTGCGCTCGCGTAGTGTTCTCGATGTGTAGCGCGCTTAGTTCCAATTGCAGCAGTTCTCTCTCGACGGTTAAAGACAGTTTTGATGGAGTGTTGGCATATGCACTGCTCTTTTTCGGTTGAAGATATGACCGCGACCGAAGAAAAACGATCTAATGCAACATACTGAGACTTAATCGGGACTACACACCACGTTTGGTGATTGCAGAGATGAGAAGAGAACACGGAAGGGAACGGAATAAACCCTGATCATTTGGGATGCGTTCTCTTTCTAACGCTTTGTTTTTTTTCTTTTTTTTCCAATTTTGTAATGCTAGGCTCCTTTCTGTTTTCGTGGCGTTTTCTCTTCATCTCGCCGCTTAGGGCGCGTGTAGCGCAGTCGGAGGAGACGCGACTGTCGCGTGCACCCGATACCAGGTTCCTGGTTCGGATTTCCCGCCCAGGCCAACCAAGCCTTCCATCCCTCCGGGGTCGGTGAATTGGTACCAGACTTGTCTGGGAAGGATAAAGCTCTGACTTGTTCATCGGCTGGCCACCGCAAGTCATTGTATGGCCAAATACGCATTCATGTCGCCTCCACGACATCCCGTAGAAGTAGAATGCGCTGGCGCATCTCAAAAGGGATTGAGTAACGCCGTCCTTTATCCTTTATCCTTTTATCCTCGCCGCTTCGTTTCATTTCCCCACGTCTCTATTAGTTGCTGATTTGAATTTTTCATGCTCTCCTATTGATTTCTTGTTTCCCACATTCTTCGAAAATGTTGTTCTCTGATTAAAAATAATGGCCACTTGTAATGATTTGCGGTGGTCAACCGATGAACAAGTCAGCGCTTTATCCTTCCCAGACAAGTCTGGTACCAATCCACTGGCCCGGAAGGCTAGGTTGGACTGGGCGCGAAACCCGAACCCAGAACGTGGCATCGGATGCATGGAACGACCGGCGCCTCCTCCGACTGCGCTTCAGGCGCTCCTATATATAAGAATGCACGCTTCAGACTAATTTTCATCTCGAGATGTAATAGATGACGTGAGAAGCAAACGGCTGATAAGGACGAGAAAAGAAAATGAACGAAGCTAGAAAGGATCATCTAAGAGGAACGCTAAATACCACAAGGAAAGGTAGCAAAAGTGTAGCTGACTAGGTGAGCATTTGTACTATATTATGACGGTATATAAGCCGTGGTAGCTAATTCACCTTCTACTCCATGTTCGTCAGAAGACCAGCGAATATCCATTTACTTCAAAAGCCATCTTGCACTGGTGACTCGTAGTTTTCAACTTCGTGTGCCGTTTCATGCCACGGGTTTAGTCTATCGTACCACAGTCCCGCTGGGGAAGGAACTTTACGATGAGAAAGGACTCAGACAGTTAAGAAAAATGCAAAGGAATTCTCGGGAAGGTAGAAAAACGTTAGGAGAATGCCGAAAGAATGAAAAGCCGTAACGAGAAGGTGTACTGATGCCAAAAACGCAGAGAAAACGGATTGATATTAATTCTCTCTCACCGTACGGCTATATAATCAGATGGTGCCAAGGGGAACATGTTTGGAAAACGTTAGAAGCAGAGCCTAGCACGACGACGGAAGCGATATTGATTGCGTCAGCGGCGGTGCCTGTCGCGCAGGCGGCAAGTAAGTCCAGCCCCCAGAGCGGGCACGAGCGTGGAGAATACAGATGGTAAAGGCAGGCAGCAGCTATCCACTGCTAATTATCGTGAAATTATGATGCGTATGCGATTCCTTTCCCCATGTAGGCCACATTAACGACCTGTACCGTCCAGAGCGGCGTCTCCTCGGCGAAGTCGTCCAAATCAACGGATGGCTAGTATGGACTCGATTTATGAAGTAGTAATAATGCCAGTTTCTACTATGGCGCGCTCTTGCTGATTTGTCGACCAAATTTGTTAGCGGCTTCATTCCGGCTGACGTTTCGACAATGGCTTCACCCGAGCCTGAAGAGATTGAGGCATTCACAACGCTACTTTTCCACACATGATTTCATCCTACACAAAGGCAAATGATTCTATGGAGGAGAAAGTCGTCATAATAACATTTCCATCTCTATGGACATGGATATTTAAACCGATGAACCGTGCTGCTCCCACCACAAATGAACGCTTCCAATGTCGGTTCCAACTAGGTAGGATTACGTCGCCAATACGCCAGTTTTTCATTACAATACATCGCCATCGGACATGTACCCTAAAGGATAAAGGACGGCAGTAATCAATCCATTTTCGTTATGCGTCACACATTCCACATCTACGCGGTATCTTGAGGCAGCTTTCGAAATCTCCACACAAGATATTTGGCCTAAAAATGACTTGGCCTGGCCTAAACATCATCATGTCCCGTTTATTGCTCGAGCGGGCGCCAGCGGCGTCTCCATTGGTCCCTGTCGCGTGCCAGAGTGCTGCAATGGATCCTCGTTCTAGGGACACGAAGAGCGCCATATCGCTCGTTCAGCGCTTTCACGAAAAATTCCGACCAAAGCGCTGGTTGGCGTCTATGTGTTCTCTTGATACCCCGCTGAATCCAGTCGATGATTGCTCCCGTCCAGCGTGTGTCTGCGAGGCTCATTACGTGGTCGGCCCACATAATTTTCGATGACTTAACCCATGACCGACGCAGCTCGGATCTCCGGAGGTCTTCTCTCACTTGCGTGAGTCGTGTCACTCCGAGCGTCGTCCGCTCGATTACACGCTGCGCGACGCTGATCGCGTGTTTATCCCGCTTTCGTGTAGCCCAAGTCTTTGGGGCTTATGTGAGGGCAGGAAGAACAGTAGAATCGAATAGGTGGACACGGAGTCGGACGTTCGTCGTTTCTTCACGACTTCATCGTCGCTCTTAAAAGCTCCCCAAGCCGCTCGTTTCCCTCGCCCAGCTCCGGCGCTAGGTCGTTGGCCATGTTGACTTCATGACCCAGATACACGTAGCTGGAGCACGCGGAGATGTTGATTCCGTTGACTGTTAATGGGGCATCAGAAACTTGTCCGTTCCTCATGAACATCGTTTTCGTCAGATTCGGCTGCAGTCCAACGTTCCCACATACACGATCGAAGTTGGCCAACATTCGCTCAGCACTGACTTGAAATGACTTGCCGAAAAATATGTCTCAAACTCCAGCTGTTGAGGTTTCGTTGAATTTCTGGAGAAATACTGCTCTCCGGACCTCTTCTTCATTGAGTTGTAGGCATCTTTCCAATTGTACGTTGAGAGTGTCCGAGTACGTAGCAACGCACGTCGTCAAGGTTGGTTCTTACCGTGCAAGTGTCTAATCTTCACCAGTAGGTACCAGTAGTACATTCTTTGCGTCTCATTCTATAGCTGTGTAAACCTCATGTTCAACAGCATCCGGTCGTTCCTAGACGGAGTTTCGGTATTTGCGAGGTTTTCTAAAGATCGAGGCAACAACTGATTTGGGCCAAATTTCATCAATCTCATTATTTCTTGGAATCTAGCGCTGATCATTCCTCTGTTTCGTCTTCGCATTTAGCTGTCATTGTTCTATTTGTTCACTTCTTCTTTACAATCAGCCAGTATGGAAAGGGCATTTTAAATAACTAGGGCACGGCGTTTTCCAAACAGTTACCGTAAGAACAGTCATGACGGGACCACCACGACCTTTGTGGATCAAGGCGAGCCTGAGATTCAATAAGCAGCTGCTATTGCAAATAATTTCTTTAGTCAGTGGTACTCAAATTCTCTGTTCACACAGCGGACAGTTCTCGACAGAGTGCAAGAGCTCCATCATGCTAAAATTGTTTTGCCCGAGTTGTTCGTTCAAATGTTTTCGAGCGACCCACCCTCTTAATTACAAACCTTGTTAGTACTTAAAAGGCTAATGGTTTCCTATAGATGGCGACTTGTCCGCTCAGTCCGACTTTTCAGAAGCTTTTCGTGGAAGAATTCGTTAGCACTTCTCACTCTAACACATTTCAACAATCCAGCAATAGCCTCGTGTGGTAAAAAGAACAACCGTGTGACACAGCTTACATATCGATGGTTATGGACAAAATGATATAGTTATAGATATGAGGTTTCAGTGTTGCGATCACTTATCCAGTGAGTGATCGCAACTGGTCGTGGTGGTCCCGCCACGACTTTTCTTACCGTAACGGTTTGAAAATGTGCTCTCTCATTTACATCATCATGCTGCCCATTCTTCTGTTTCGTTCCCGAATTGAACTGCTGTTGTTGTTTTTTACTCCGCAATAAGCAATGGGGTGCATTCAGTACTCAAACTTTAGTTATGAACTACATCGCTCAAGGTCTTCATTGTTCTCTCACCAATAAGGTTCTGACATTAAGTGGTTCCTAGGGGGAGGTTCACCTCGTTAATATGCCGAAAGTGGCACGAAATTTCAATTGCACTATTTCACGACTTCAGAGGCCGAGGAGAGGTCGGAAAATTTTTCGCCCAGGCTTTACCCAGGTGGGTTATTTGAAGTGGTGACCACGAATCTGACATTAGTTTTTAAAATTTGGGCCGATTACGGTAGATGATTAAGGCTGTCTGGTCACAATGACCCTTAACCACCCACACCTATCGTTACCTGCCGTACTTCTGCGCAATACGAAAAATGGATGTCAGATACGTGATCAGCACCCAATTTAACTCTCCTAGGCGAAGTTTCGGCGAAAACTTTTTCGACCTCTCCTACACCTCTGGGGCCGTCTGCTGTTCTCTCCCCAACCGTCCCCGGCCGGGTATGAGGCGGTCTCCGCCGACCTCCCCGGTATGCACATCTCTCCCCGAGCACTCTCGGGGACGGGTAACGTAGTCGATAGCCGGGTACGGCGTTCCCCTAGAAATTTGCTCGGGACGAGCCGGGACGCAACGAAAATGAGAAGTCGGAGCGCGGAATTGGCAGCGGAGCGCGGTAGTTACAATCAGCTGCTGCGCCGCGTCTGATCGGTTGCGGATATTTACTACGACAGTCGCTTTCCTACATTGAGTTGAACACTATTCGATGAAGAGAGCGCTTTTCAATGCACCCGTGACAGTGTGGATTATCTCATTAAGCACAATACAGGTTTTCGTAGCCAACACTTAAAAAATTACTAATAGAACATAAGAAAGTTCGCGATAGGTCTACAACCTCCGGAAATCAAATTAAATGAGATACAAAGCTGAACTTTTTGGTGCACTGTATCGGGTGAACTAATGTTTTTCAGTGAAGAGTAAGCGAGCCACTAAAATAAATATAAGTGACACCCTACTTCACGCGAACTAATCCCAATCTCATAGAAATCATAAAAAGATAAGCTGGTAGTAAAATGGAGATTTTGCTTACAAATAGCTTTTTTATTCATGCAAAACTGTGCTTAAATTTTAAACAAATTGATATTGTGTTCGACTCAACTAAATGATTTTTTGCCTTTGTAGAAAAACTGTAGAATGCAAAATTCGCATTAAAAAAAGGTTCAAGAATCTTTTTCAGCTCGTGTTCTTGTAGCTTGGAATGAACTTCGTCTACAATTTCTCAATTCTTTGCCAAAGACATTCGATTACGAATCAGAAGATGAAGTACTAACTCACTTTGAGAAAAAAGGGCACTTTCCACTATGTATTTCATGGAAGAAGTCGATTTAGCCAGTCTTCAAAGAACACACTTTCGCTGCAATCTTTTGTGCTCAACTGGTCTTCTATCACTTTTGGCTCATTAAATGATCTTGTTCTGTTCTACACAGTGTGGACCCCCCCCCCCCCCCGTGAAAATACTAAAAGCTGCACGGTAAATACTCTGGTGCAGAATCACTCTATTCGCTCACTAGCTCACAGCCTTGATAGTGGTACTCCAATCGGAATCCTGTGCTTCTCTACCCTACTCTGCTATCGGCTTTTTCGCGCCGGGTACCATCTCCGAGTCGGGCGAGAATAGCATACGGCCCCTGGAGTCGTGAAAGTACAATAGTGCCGGATTTTTTGTTTCTGACATAGGTGAATACAAGGTGATTACCCCTCCCCGGAGCCACCTAACCTCCATTTTTTTGTTTTCTTACGTCCTAATTCGCGATGAGCCTCAGTGCAGAGGTTATGCGTAGAAGGTATATTCTTCTTTCAGTGTGTCCGTTTTGTCCGTCCGGTGAGACTGGAGTGTGTGATTTCTACTTTCATCGAAGCTGCAGAACACATTACAGCACATCGGTTCCCCCTGGACACATTTTACCTCCGTTTTTTCTTTTACTTTTTTAAAGTGGTAAGTTGTGTTTCAGCCGCCTAATGTGATCCATCCGTCCGTTGCTGATCTGTTTCATTTTTCAGGTCGTATGTCTTCTCTGTCGAGGGGCGCTTCGAGCGCCGGTAAACCTAAAGCTGTAAACGTCAATAGTCTTTATTCTGGTCGCAATCTTGCCGCGGGCGGTAAGCCCCCCGGTAAGCCGCATTATTTTGGATTTTTGTGAGAACTGTTGTTATTTTCATGATTTTTACGCGTCTACGATTCCCGCAGACCTGGTTTTGATGCGAACTAACTAATTAAAATCTTAGGTGTAACCCAATGGAACAACCATCCTAGCTCAAGACTATTCTGACGGAGTCAGCATTGTTTGAGAAACCCTGGTAGTCTTGTATCGTCACGCCTCCTTAAGACTTGACGTTTCTGAAGTAGAAAATGGCTTTTCAGTTTGATTTCGGGTACGTATAAGTTTACCCCTGTAGTAGATATGAAATTCGAATACCTTACCTGCAAACTGAAGCCAAATATTCGGATGTTCCCTTGAGTAGTGGCCTATTAGAACCTGATGTTGCTAACTTTTGGACTGCGTCGCCTTTTTCAGGCCCTGAAATGGCCAAGTTATATTAGCGTATATCCTCAGTATAACAACCAAGATTTTGAGAACAATCAGTGGAGCCCAGATGGTGTTTGTTACCTACCCACGTTGTAGGACCTAATGAATTCATAGGCACTGAAATTCAGGAGTTTCCCCTAAAGATTTCGAGAAGGCGAACATTTTCATGTGATTATCACAAACTCTGCCTTTGCTGGTTATTCCACCGGTTGTCTTAAATGGGTTTATCAGCATCTCAGACTTGGACACCCTAACACAAAATGTAGGCTCTAAAGATAAGGTACTCAAATAAGGGCGCGGTACGACCTGGGAAGCTTAGTGCTTTCTTTAATACGGGTGTATGTAGCGCAGTCGGAGGAGATGCTTGCTGTCGTTTGCACCTAATAAAAGGTTTCTGGTCCAGATTCCCCGCTCACTCCAACCAAACCTTCGATCCCTCTGGGGTCGGTGAATTGGTACCGAACTTGTCTAGGAAGAAAAAAGCGCTGACTTGTTCATTGGCCTCATTGTATGGCGAAATACGCACTCAAATCGCCTCCACGATATCCCATAGAAGTAGAATGCGTAGTGCATCCAGAAGAGATTGAATAACGCCGTCCTTTATCCTCATCCATATTATTTTCTTTAACAAACACGTCTTCCAACCTCCCAGTTTCATAACCTAGCAGATTCGTCCCTCAAACTTTTGGCCTTTCGTAACCTTCAATCCTTCAGGCAAGTATGGGCTCACCTCCGTTGGCAAGAGTGTCGGTGTCGTGCGAAGAATGCCACCGCCGGCAACGCTTCCATCGCTGAAATCGGAGAACAATGGCCAAGATCCCAGTACCGTTGTAGTACCTCAAGGTGGCGTTTATATTATGACTCAATGGTTGCGTTGATCTTACCGCGTTTTTTATGTCATTACGGCAGTATTCTTAAGGAGGTGTCGGATGGAATAAGGCTGAGCCGGCGACGGATACATCTGAAGTTGCGAGAACGCTTCCTGCGTATGCATCCGCTGGTCCGGATCTGCGACCGACGTGGGCGAAACAGCCACAGGAGTCGGCGAACAACGGAAGCGGTAGCAAGGGAGAGTTTCCTACCTTGGCGACATCGGCTCAAGGCGCCGCTGCTTCACAAAGTGCCCCGAGTGAGTCATTTAAAGTTACGCAGTAGAGCTATGGCCACGAAACGGAAATCGGATTAGATTTTGGGGCGCGAAACTTGGATTGGGGCATTGTGTACGTCGCGTGAGTACTAAGGCATGCATATCTCCATTTTGACGATTCTGAGCACACTAAAACTGCTTAGTCGGGAAGTGTGCAGCTGGGCTCTTCGAGCGCAGAACCAGGCTAGGAAGCGATTTCCGGGGTGTGGTGGGCCATCCAAGCTGTTTGTGCAAAATTTCTCTTATAGCCAGCAACGACTACTCATCTATCGAATGTCCACGTGGACCACTACCCAATCCATGTGTGCGGCGTGTCGACCCGGGAAGAAGTGTGCTCTAGCTCCAATTGTGCGCTCTTATGCCACGCATCTAATCCGACTTTGCTTCGGTTGTCTTAGCAATTCCCAAGGTTACTTCGATAAAAAATAAGTCGCTGGCGAGGCACGTATACCCTCTGATCGAAGGTTTGTGGCAGAGGTTTAAATTTGCGCGGCTGCTTGTCGCCTCTGTTCCTAGCAGTGGCAAAGACGAAGATTTTGCCTACTGGGGCAGACTCTGCTTCTCTGAGCATCAGGCGCTACGAAACCGCAAAACTATGCTGGACCGGATTCATCAGGCTCGAAGTATGAGCATGCCCTCACAGTATTGATGCAAATAATCAAGGGTATGGTAGAACTAGTTCTCTCGCGAGAACAGCTTATCTCACTGGAGCGCCACTTTGTCAGTGGGGCGCGGAATCCTCGCGGGTATGTGAAAATACCGACAACGATCGTAGTTTTCTGCACACCGATATATCCATGGTGTGGCAGATAAAGTTTATCATGAATGCCTCATCGTGGGTATGTCTACCCGTATACCCGACATACCCACGATGAGGCATTGATGAATCCGGCCCCCGGACAGTTGTCTCGATGCAAAAATTCAAATTGCACAATAAGACAGGGTGCAGGTCCAGAAACTAGATCGGAAAGCCGCTTTTATGTTGTTGCGTACGTATAAATGTTCACTGAAGAAGACGACTTACGTCTAAAGCACATGAAATAAAAGGCGAAAAAAGGACACTGGTAACATTGTCCTCAAAATGGTGCGGACGCTTCAGTTAACCGCGAAGGAAAATCAAAAAAATCGAATAAACTATAAATTGAAGCAGTATTGAGGCGCAAGCTGCATTTCAGTCCCATGGCTGCATCTAATTTGTTTTCAGGAAAGTGGGCTACCGAGAATACTTCCCAAGCGGGCGAATCCAGAACGTGTGTCAGTGCTTCTGATGAAATGCGAATGGTTAGCTCCAGCTCAGTTCTTCTTCGATTTTTGTTTTATCAGAACTTAGAGCTTAAAGCACAGTGAGCAGTGCTTCTTCCTTGTCTGAAAACGCGTTCACAGTTCGAGTATTTCCTGAATATGCCCTCACTTACTCCTATCTTACGCTGACGTGGAGGCATAGGAGCTTGTCGGCATCATTCATTTCACGTAATTGCATGCACGCTACCTTACGGTTTTATGGCCAGCGCCGTTGTGGGGCTCAATCACAGGTGGGGTGCCTCCTCCCAGTTGAGAGCAAGGGAAGGGATTCGCGCATGTAGTCGTTGTCTCCCAACGGCCCTGGCCATATTTAGGAAAGTATCGTACGTTCGTAGGAGAAATGTTTGTTTGTGGTCTTTTAAGTGAAGTTTTTAGTTGCCTTCTCGATATTACGACAGTTCTTCGGTGCTCGCAAATGCAGCGCATCGTAAAACTCAACATATGCAGGGACCACGATTCCGTAAGTTTCCATTCCTCGAGTCCTTTTTTAACTCTGCACAATTATCGCACACGCTTCGTCCTAGAAATTTCCATATTCCAACTGAAACTAGACCTTTTCAAATCAAATATGTTAGCTTCAGACCAAGCATTTTTCAAAATCACTTCAACTCTTATGCTAGCCGTGTTGTGATATTCTGCTAGAGCTATTCTAGATTTCCAGAACGTCTTTGAGGCTTTCGGAAGCGTTTTTCGAATGAGAATCCGAATGTAGTTTTTGGTTTTGGTATTCCAAATCCTAGTTAGTTTGTGAGTCTCCCGGAAAATGTATACTTTTCTGGCAAAGCTCACATCCGCGCGGGAGGTTATATCGGCTCTTTGGCGGCAACCAATCACGTAGTCTTTTCTCCTGCTCTTCTCATTGGCATGGAGCCACCCTTCCGTGATTAGCCGAGGAGCGCTGTCCTAGTCGGGGGGGGGGGGGGCACATAGCTAAAGATCATGGAACGAATTGAGTTAGGATTCAAGAATCCGCTTAAAGAAGTCTAAACAGTACCAAAAACAAGAAAGCAAACGGAAAAACAAAAAACAACAAAAAATCGGTTGAAGAGTTGTAAAGACGTCCCGGTGAGCAAGGCGTATTCAAGTCTGAAATGTTATAACCGGGATCCGTCGTGGTGAGCGGCGCACATAGCTTCATAACTGTGCTGAAATTTAGTTTTGCTGTATTTTTTTTTTGTGAATTTTGTCAGCTTGGGCCCTATTTTGTCCTCTAGAACCCGTTCCGTGAATCCCAAGTCAATTTGCTGAATGATTTTTGGTTATTGGTTGCCTCCCCCTCCCCTCTTTAGGATAAATCTGCGTTTTCCTATGGGGAAGGGAGTCCACAGGAAAACTAGTCGAAGAACTAATGATGTGACACAATCCTGAAAAGAATTTTTTAAAACCTTATCGATTTTCTAAAAATTTTCTCACTATTATCGAGCCGTTAGAGCGGAATGAATTCCGGCTAGAACTGTGCCGGATAATGTTATGTGCTTTCTTAGCAGGAGATTTCTCTGAGAGAAAAACACTACGCGTCATTGAGCTTCAATAGCTTCAGTGAAGTGCTTTTTTTTCAGAAGGGAGTTCCGACGCTCGAATGTCTCAGCCGAACTACCACTCCTCTGTTATCTGTGAAAGAGGACCGAAGCCTAGTGAAGCTGAGAAGGTTGAAGAGGGTGAGTGGAACATTCTCTTTGTTGTTAAAATGAGCTGAGACGTCCACGAATGACCATCTTCGTCGCGATATTTTTCATTTCTACATTTTTACGCTATTCATTTTCGTGAGAATGTCAGAGTTTGATGATTTAGCAGATTCGGATCTAGAAGATTTAGCACAATTTCAGAGCGTAGGTGGGCCTGTTGCTCTTTCTCTTCCCGTGGACTTTTTAGAATAACGAAAATGGTTGCGTTCGGCATTTTTGACACTAACAAGGCCTAATTTGAAAATCGCCACCTAAATTTCCAGGGGTAGCGACGAAGCGTCTTGCGAAAAGGAGGAGGCTTGTATTACGCATTGCGCCACAGGAGTAAGAGAACGCTTCGACCACCCTAGCCATTGAAGACCTGTTCTTTGTGAAGTGATTGTTGTTCTTTTTTCGGCTTTATTCAATCTACAAGTGCATTTGGATTAACTGAAGCTCTGTGATTGCATGTTCCTGCGTATTAAACATAGATCTGACACCGATTCGGATAATTGGAAGTTCGTCACCTTTTTAACCCGGCTAATGAATTATGCGAATAGTGATATTTTCGAAAAGCCCCGGATTTCAGAATGCTTCAGATAAGGGTAGCTTTAACAGGAAGGATTTACGGATGATTCAAATAACTGATTTCTCTTCGGTTCTCGCATCGGATATCCGAATCGGATAGAACATCAAATTTCTGTTCAAAATCAGTTATTTGATTTTTCTGAAAATCTGATCTAGTAAAAATCACCCCTATCTGAATCGCCTTAAGATACAAGCTTTTCAATAGTTCCATTATTCGCGGAATTTTTTATCCAAGGTAAAAAAAAAACGACGGTTCCGAATTATCCGAGTCGGCGTCGGATCCATTGTCTACTGTGTATCTACCGGTTCCTATTAGTTGTAATGCCTATTCAGCTTTTTTAACCGAAGTAAATAGCTAGACAGTCTGTAGGAGCACACGGAATCCAGAGACAATGGGAAATGTGAGAAGGAGAAATGTACTGTGACGAAACATACCGAAGTACCGAAACGTACCGAGTTTCCGCATATGGACTTCTCATGTCAAACACAGGCGGGACCGTTCGAGCGTTATGGCTATACCATATATTCCCCGGACCGCATAACGAACTAACAGCGAATAAAGATAAAAGAATAAAGGACGGCGAACTTAATACATTTTGGGATCCGCCACGTATCCTACTTCTACGGGATGTCGTGGAGGCGATTTGTATGCGTATTTGGCCTGCTCGATAACTTGCGGTGAACAAGTCAGCGCTTCGTCTTTCCCAGACAAGTCTGGTACCAATTCACAGACCTCGAAGGATGAAAGGCTTGGTTGGCCTGGGCGAGAAATCCGAACCAGGAACATGCTATCGGGTGCACGCCACAGCCGGCACCTGCTCCGACTGCGCTACATGCGCCCAACAGCGACTAAGTGTCCATAAACGCCTGAGCAACCGAGGAAGCTAACAATTCACCCTAAAAAAATACGGTTGCAAAAACAACAACACATTCGACAATGGACCGCAGGGATCGCTTATGCTACAAACTATGATGAAATATCACCTGTTTATGTGTTACCTTAGGCCTTGTGAAGCAATTGCAACATGTGCTTCTTGCTTTAACACTGCTTTTAACTGCACGTGCTTTTATCACCTGGTAAATAACATAGAAGAAATATGCAGTTCAAAGTTAAGTGCAATCAGAGTTGGTGGTGGTCGCTCTTAAACAATTTCATAAGAACTGAACGTGGTCAGTATTGCCATATATTGAACTAATTCATTTCATACAAAACAACTACATTAAAGACATCAAATTAAATAAAACAGAAAACGCGAAAATATATAGCATTTGTGAGCTTGGGTGGGACGGTATGCAATTAATCAGGACATTGAGCACATTGTCTTGCTTGTGTCCACGGACCTTTTTTCATTTATTTATTTATTCAAAACATGAATTGAATGATGATGTGTCCCCCTAGTTTTTATTTTATTTCATTGATGTTATGTTTTATCTGCAAGAAGATGATCCGTTCTCGGTGCAAATCTAGGAAGGGGATTCTCTGTTTCTACATTTGCTCCGAGAACGGTCCTTTTTAGGTACCACCTCCCGACTGGGAACTCGAAAACAGTTTACCTGGGCGACCAGGGGCTAGATTCATCAACGACTTACAGCAGTTTACCGGACAGAGTACAGCCAATACAATATATTGCTGGATATTTATTCAGTTTCGTCGGAAAATCGTTTAGGATCGGCCACTATCAACTAGGATTACACCCAAAGTTACTTCTCAACAGCAAGAATGATCCATTATTAGACCACTCTCTAGTGAAATCAGTACAGCAGCTTGGGGCTAGTGAAAATCCTTTCATTCGGAACTTTGTAATTCTGTTTCCAAATGTCCAGGACGTGCAAGAAACAGGAATGAAATTAGAAAGTTGATAAGTGTGCAAAGGTGTAAGCTAGTGTGATAACACATTGTAACACTCTATGTGTTATTGGATATGTCTTGAGAAGACATACTTTCTACACAGAAATGAAACTTTCTACCACTACATCTGCATAAAGAAAGACATGAAATACACATGAAATAGATCTCCTGGTCTCTTGCCCTGAAGTTCGTTAGTCTAATGCCTGGAACTTACGGCACACTGAAAAGCTTCATCCTGCATGGCACGCCATTACACCATTGTTCAACTTGCATAAGTACTACTATCACGGCCTTTCACAAGACGTACGTGAGTGGGTTGGAGACACAACGCTTGGACGATCCCACAACGATTGCCTGTGTACGGTACAAAATAATCGATATTCGAAAATCACTTGTCGCTGGTTGAGTGGGATTGGTTACGAGTCGTGAGGACGTAAATTAAAAAGTACTGTTTGCTTAAAATCTAGGCATGAGTGAAGAAAATGGTAGAAACGGAGAACCTTCGGAAAACCCGCTTCTTCGACAATCATTTCGAGTTGCGCTTGAAAAGTTAGCCGAAGGTTATTTTTAAGTGTACGATCCGTATGTTGACAAAAACTAGTGGAGTTTTGTTGAGGAAGAAGAAAAATCCGTTGGATGTATTCATGATTGGCGAATCCTATCCTCATATTGAAGTGTTTTTTGTTTTTTATTTTATTTTTGGTTATTGTTCCAGGCCCCGTTCTCGTTGACGAACCGAACTTTGTCGCTGTAAAAGGGAACGAGCGGTTGTCTCCACCGCCTCAAAAGGTGGGTTACCTCTTACTTAACGTTTGCAGTAATGGTATTATCCGATGTTAAAAAGTATTCATTTACAGACTGGAAGAAACTATCTGTTTTTCGACAGTGTTTTACGTGAAGACGTCAATCCTGTTGTCGAAGACTCGTATAAAGTTGAGTTCGACCGCGGCAACGTTATTGACAAGAGCCGCTATAAGAGGAACAACTTTCGGGTTCGTTTTATGTTTCTTGACTTGGTCTTAGTTTAGCAGTAGATCAGTACAGTTAAAATCCGAAAATAGGCAAGGTGTTTAGGAATTGTTGACGAACGCTGATACAGAAACGCGTGGAATTTTACTAGTCAATACCTCTGAACTTTCCAAAAGGCCTTTAACTGCAACTTCTTCCACTTTCCACTATCCCTGTAGACTATTTATTTAGCCACAACAGGCAGTGGCGCAAATAGGGTCGAAGAGGGGGGGGGGGGGGGGGACACCATGTAGGACAGCCATAAAACGGTTTGTGCTTTTTGAAACCGGTTTTTTTTTTCAGTACTGGTGCGTTCTATCCCTACACTGAACTGAGGTGGGCCATTTCCGATGTAACTGGACATACACATGCCTTCTTACCAAGGCGGACAACCACTAAGTAGGGGGTGACCATCTCCCCCCCCCCCCCCCCCCCCCCCCCCGACCCTATTTGCTCCCAGGAATTTATTGTGTGATGATCTAGAGTAAGATTATCCCAAACGTTCTGTTCTTTCTTCAGAGTATGGATAAGGAGGATGTGGATAAGGAATCGAACTTGGAAACGGACACTACTAAGGTAGGCCATTATTTCCTTCTATTTGTTAACAACAGTGGGTGCAGTTGTGCTTTCTTATTGGGTGTTTTGGATTTTGGTACTTGTTGGGGGGATTGGATATTAGAGTTTGAGAGAGAGAATGTAGGAGTGTGGCGAAAAATGTGTACAGTCATCAACAGTCGGATAGCATTCTCACGTAGGAGGAGCCTAGTCATTCGTTGACGAGCGCAGGTAGAGAATCACTCGTTTCGACGATGTCGAGTGCTTCCTCTTAGTGTATATTGAGATGAAATGAGATACATCTCGACGCGCTTTAATCTTGTTTCGACCTATGACGACGTTAGGTGGCAGCAGCTACTTTGTGTTTCATTAATTCCGTTTGGCGAGTTTGCCCCAGCCAACCGTTCTTTAACGTTTTTTCGACCTTGTGTTGTTCGTTATTATCATTTTTGGCTGAGAAAATATAATATTCATCGATCCACTCCTTCCTCTTCGGTCTCATGCACCAATTTATCAAGTTGTGGGCATTGGTAAGCGACATGTGGTACAATGCGGGTATCACCTCATCTCGTAACGGAATCTGTGCTAACTGGAATGTTCTGTCATATTACCGGAAATTTTACGGAAGCAAAAAGCGACGAGGAGGGCGAGGTTCTAACCAATTGGCTCGACGCCACACCTTCGTGTCACCAAATCCTTGAGACTTTGAGCTATTCTGTACCTTCTGGACATTAAAGGGAGAACACTGCGCGGCCGAACATACTGGCATCATTGTATTATGTGTAAGGGATGGCGCTAGTCACTCCCTTTTGGGATGTGTCACGCATTCTGTCTCTGCGGGATGTCGCCGAGGCGATTTGAATGCGCATTCGCCTTTAAAAAATGACGTGCGATGCGGTAACCGATGGGCAAGTGTTTACCCTTTAGGCCTAGTTTATACTTCTGACGCCGAGCGACGCGATGGCATGTATAGTGTCGAAATTGGTCGCATCGCTTGATCAATAGGCCTATGTTATACTTCGGCGGTGCTGTTGTCGGCGACGTCGGTGACAGTGTTGAACGGGTGCTACGCAGTGCATAGCAGCCCGCGCAACACTGTCGCCGAAATATAACATAGGCCATACGTGGCGTTGCGTCGCTTGGCGTCGAGGTATAAACTGGCCCTTACAGGCGAGCCTGATACTGGTTCGCCGACTGTAGGGAGATGGACGAGTTACCAGGATACATCTCAACGGTAGGTCGGAACGGCCCAAGTGTTGTATATGGGCAGAGCCGCCTCTCTCTCTCTCTCTCTGGGAAGTAACAAACTGCAGGTATCTCGACCCCAATACCACTCTGCGCAGAGTTAGCGGCGGCGGAAGTCGGGTGTTGGGGCATGTTGATTCACGTGCTCCGTAGCTGACGGGCGCGCGCGGGATGAGGGCTCGTATCGCGGCTCAACGCAGTGCACGGGTGGCGTAGTAGGGAAGCGCCCGGACTCGTCAGCGAGGGGTCGGGGGTTTGGATCCCGCAGACTGTGTTTGTTTGCACTTTTGCAAAATCCATGTTTATGGTGATCCACCTAGGGGTATTTCAGTGTGAAGAATCAGGCTGCGAGGAACCTTTGGCTTTCATTCATTGCTTACATTGCTGACACTCGTATTGCTTTATGCACTATGTTAGTGCGTATTACTGTGTTAGAAATCACGTATAGTATCCTTGCTTGCTTGTAAACGCTGGCTTATGCTATATAACATGCTATAATACTCCTAGGTGGATCACCTATATGATAGAGATGGATTTTGCAAAAGTGCAAAACAAACGTAGTTTGCGGATTTCAAACCCCCGACCCCTCGCTGACGAGTCTGGGCGCTTCCCCTACCGAGCCACCTGTTCACTGCGCTGAGCCGCAATACGAGCCCTCATCCCGCGCGTGCCCTTCAGCCGCGGAGCACGCACGAATCAACGTGTCGCCATCACCCGACTTCTGTCGCCCTTAACTCTGCGCAGAGTTATATTGGGGTCGAGATACCTGCAGTTTGTTACTTTGCAGGGATAGGCGGTTCTGTCCACATGCCGCACTTGGGCCGCTCAGACCTACTGTTGAGATGGTATCTTGGTTAGTTGGCCTAGGTGGGAGACCCATACCCCAAGAACCTCGATTCTGTATGAACGCTACAGCCGGCGTCTTCTCCTACTGCGCTAGAACGTGCCTGTTCATGTATATAAACACCAGGAAACAGGATGAGAAACATAAAATACTTGAAAATGGAGAGGAAGATGTAGTAAGCGAAAAAGCGGCAATTTTTTTTATAAATTTAATGGTTCATTCAATAAGTAGTGTGTCAAACCATGGTACTGGTCAGCCATTCGGCCTTTGGCTTTTCAGCAAATCGTCGAGTCGAAGTCCTCCACACGTAAGAGCGTAGAGAATCGGTCCGAGCTTGTTGCGGTTAGTGACGACGAAGAAGGTAGGTTTCGACGATGCGCATTAGTGCTGCGTAGCGGCGCATAATCGGTAGGCATTTGCAGATATCCAGATGACCAAACTCGACAAACCCTCCGTGCGTATTGTGAAGCGAGTACCTGAACCGAACGACATGAGCGCTGATGAAGAGCATAATTATGTAATGCTGGATTCGTTGCAGAAAAAATGTGTTAGGCTTCGGATGCTGTTTCGAGTGCGAATATTCTCTTCAAAGTCGACTTTGTTCAGAATGAGCCGAACAGAGATGAACGGGGCGGCTACTACGAATCCGTCGCTTCTGATGGAAATGCATTGCGGGAACACATGGATGATTCAACACATACGGCGGAGTCATCAGAGCACTATGTGGTAAGTTTTGCTCAATTTCCCGGATTGAAGCCACGTGTCGGTTGCCGAGAATGCCTTCAGGAAAAAGCTCGAAGAATACCATTTCCACGTCAAATTGGACACGTTTCAAGTCAAGCACTTGGACACTCTTCTAAGCTGGCTTAAGACCTTCGAAATCAAAGCGAAGTCTTCCAAATCGTAATGAGCCTCTTATACATTAAACTAAATAATCTCCAAAAAGGTTAGAATAATTTTTTCTACAACGAAAATTTGAGTATGATTTCTCTGAAGTTCACTTACCCAATAAGTGAACCCTTTGTTTGAAATTCTAAAAAATTCTCATTTTTTGTGGAAAAACAATGGTTTATAGCTTGTTTTGAAGAGCAGGAGGGCGGCAATTTTTTGGTGTCAAAAGAAAAGATTGCGTCGTGCACTCGTTCGAGACGTCACGATTTTTATTTGATTGATAGCAAAATTGCTGTTTGCATAGAATTTCACACCTGTAAGGGACACAATATAAGCAGTTGTAAACAACTTATTCTCACTTATGTATGCACTTATGTTCTCACGTATTCTCACTGATGCTTCATGTAAGCAGCATTTACACTATCAGTTAAATAAAATCGCGAAGAGCTTTTCGAGTGCGTGGTGCAATCTGGGTTTTTTTATGCTCTATATGATTGCTGCCTTGTTGTGCTTCAAAACAAAGTTTAATTTATTTTTTTCAAAAAAGTAAACATTTAATTAATTTATTAAACTCATTCAGGCAGCTGTACTAAAAAATTTCAATGAGAGTTATACAAAATTTTCCTTGAACAAAAATTTATTCCAACCATCTTGCAGAGTCTGTAGTGTAGCCTGTAAAATTTGGAAGACGTTCAGTTTGATTTCAAAATTCCTGACTAGCTTAGAAGAGTGTCCAATTCAACGTGATAATGGTGCAGAAGAAATATGCGAAATTCTTTTCTTTTTTCGTGTTCTACGGCCGTAGTGTAGTGGTCGTACTCCTGGAAAGCTGTGCTTGTAAATTTCGAACATTTTTTCTGGAATTGTTCTACGCACATCTTTTCAGTCGGAGACTTGCCTACCTGCTCCGCCACCTTCTGAGAACGTGTGGGCAAAACGACAGGAAGAAAGGGAATCGCAAGAGAAGGAAAAGGTTTTCCTTTTTCTTCACTTGTTTTCGTGCCTCGTAATTGTTTTTTAACGTCTGTTAATTAGTTAATTTAAAGCTTAGAGAATTTATATATGTAATGAGCATAAGCGGGCCCAGAGATAGTAGAATGTGTGCTACTGGGAGATATTTCAGCCTTTCACATTTTATTCAGATAGTGTGCAGTTACTATGTTTTAGCGCAACCGTATGCCAAAAGTCATGCAAGAGGTAATTGAACAACATTTCCCTTCGGTTTCTGAAGCGGCGTCGATCAAGGTTGATAAGGTGCGTTCTGTTTGTGCTTACGTAAGAAGTTTAGTGGAGCCTTGAATGAAATGGTAGGAAATGTACGGTTAGACTTTCCATCGTCTACTTTACCATACATTCCGTACCATTTCTACAAGACGCCATTAATGCGGAAAACAAAAACGTTCCTTCTCTTCTGATTACGCATTCTGTCGCTCGGTTTTTGAAGGAAACTGAGTGTTCAAGCTGTGGCCAGGGTATTCCCAGACGCTCGCAGCGCTCAAGTAAATGGTCAGCTGAGCGCCTGTTCATACTCCGCGAAGTGAGCGACTGGTCTCCCTGGTAAAGCATACGTATCGACTTTCGCTGGGCGGTCGCTAGCCATCAGTCGATCCGTATGCTTTGCGTGAGCGGCTCAGTCGCTCCCGTAGCGGACTATGAACAGGCTACGATGTTCACCGATGAATTTGGCTGGTAGTCGTAGTTGAATGAGTCGTACTTCTTCCAAAATTCAACGAAATTTCTATGACGGTAGTTCCAGACCTATTTTTTTGCGAAGTGCTATCCCGTTTCAAGCACTTTCAAAGTGGCTAGTTCGACTACTGATGAAATTCCGTTCACCTTTCAGTAAATTTTCAGACCACTGTGCTGGTCTTATGTTCCTGGAACCCCTTGCCCTCAATTGTAGTAAGCGGAATTGCAACTGCTCGCAGGAAATTCAATGATAGGGTGATGGGAATTTCGAACTCTCGATGCTCCACTGTCCTGGATGAGCGCCGAAACCTTTATGAAAAAATGAACATAGCATTGGATTTTTTCACCGTGCGTTTAACTGGGTCAAGGATGGCCACCGCAAGTCATTGTATAGGCCAAATTCGCGTTCAAATAGCCTCCATAACGTCGCCTAGAAGTAAAAGGCATGGCGCATCTCAAACAGAAGAGGCTAACACCGTTCTTTATCCATTTCTTTATAATTACTTACCTGAGTTATTTGGCCTACCAACTTGGGACGTCTCTCGATGTTGAACAAATGTTGTTTTGCTATTACATATCTAAATTCGGTCCGATTTGTCAAATTTCCTACGAGATACATCAAAGAGGCAATTGTGCAAAGTTTTGGCGCTGTTGTATTTTGCTGCGTGGCAATGTGCTCCTAGAAAAGCGTAATTGTTCCGAATTTTCTGCACTACGCACCATATAATATACTTTCAGCACTATATGTTATCACATCCTCGATGATTCTCGTTTTCTCGTACGCACGAGTTGCTGTTGCAGGATGCGTCAAGAAGGCCGAATTCAAATTCCGACTTTGCTCGTGCGACGCTACGGGCTAGGCGACAGCAGGACAGCAGTGATGTTCGACAGCTCCTGGGATCGGACGAGTCGTATCAGCGACGTCTGACGCAGCGGGAGCAAAGAGTGGGTCCTATATGCGAACCTCTCAGACATGACAGCTCAGAAATGTCACAGCAGAGAGAGGATCGGAATTACGGCGGAGACGACGACTCGATGGGACAACGTTGGAATAGACGTAAGTCTTAGAAGCTGTTTGATTAGGTAAAGGTGAATTGTTGATTTCTCCAATTAGCTAAAGTTCTATGATTTCCAGACAGGAATATGAGCCCGAGAAGGACGGTGAATAACTATCCAGTGAACGCAGAGCAGTACCGAAATGGTGACCGGGGAGATCGCTTCGTACGAGGGGAGATGATTCCCAATGGACCTGGTTGGTTTTTTTCTTCAAACTTTTGATGCCATGTGAAAACTTTCCTCAATTAGGTGTGAACTGTGCTGTGACAACTAAAGGAAAGAGGGATTAGATTTTTGGAGCGTGAACTGTTATTGGAGCACAGTTTCATCCAAGTCGATAAGCATTAGGATCTGTCCGAGTCGGAGGGGACATACCGCGTTTTGCCTCGCCGTCCCATAACTTGACGCTGTCCTACAGCTTCAATTACCGCCAAATTTTGTTGTGGTTCTTGTGCGAAGTCAAGGAAAGTGGGGTCGAGTTGTGGATGCTCGAGGGAGCTGTCACACTAGCGCTGCCCCTCCCGACTAGGATAAATCTAAGCATTACGTTTAACCTGTTTAACACCGAGTCTACCCATATCTCCATTTACTGGTTGTAAGAGCCATACGGGCTGGTAGGAGGCTCGCTTTTCACGATAACTTCTTCGTATTTTTCCTCGCTGTGGTTTTCTACTTAAGCTTAGATCTAGTCCTGTGGTGGTCCATCGCTAGGGTGCGCCATCCTACAAGTAGTTGCTTATATTTGAAAGACATCTGCCTGCAGGGAAGGATCGCAATCTTTATGCTTCTTTTGTCACAAAGAATTTATCCCGTTTATACTATGCACTTCTAAGGGCAAAGTTGGACTCTTGGGCATTGGATGAAACTCCAGGTTTTGGTCCATCAAAGCTCTCCACGTTAGAAATTCCCTATATAAAAGGATCGATTAGTTTTGATGAATGGCTGCCATAGCGAGCAACTGAAGTCATCTCCATTCCGTCGTTTAACTATATAATCTTTCGGTCTTTTCGTTCCCATCATAGTGTGCCATATCGTTTATGTGGAGGTTGTGTCGAAAAATACTTATTGTAGTTGTTAGTATTTAAAACATTGTATAAAGGAGTTGATGCATGTCTAGCATGCGATAGATTGACCGAGGGCAAATGTGCTCTAACTCCAATTTCGTGCTCGAGAGCAAGGATCTAATCCGTCCTACCTATGGCAACCATAACAATTGCGCAGAGGCGTCTGTCAATCGTGTCCGTCATTACATCCGAGTGCAGTCGCATTCTTTTGTTTTCACCCGAAGCTGTGTAACATCCATGAGATTATTACCTGGTGTTGTTCACCGTTGCATCTGTGCTTCCTTCTTGAGATTTGGGTGACTTATATGAACCACATCATGGATTCCTTCTTTTGCCCAGCCCTATGCCCTATTGGAGCCAGCGCCCCGGTTATCTGGATCTTCCTGCATCGAAGCTCCTGCACCCATCATGGGAAAGTTCTCACACACTACCGTAGGGTGAGGGACGTTCTGCCTGAAAGCGGCGCGGGCAAAGGCGCGGGACAGTGCCTGCGGAGCCAATTAGCGTCGACTCGCGCGGTGACACCCGCCGCTTAGCGCTGAGCCCAGACAGCCCTCGCCGCAGAGGCGATGCTGACCCAGTCAACCACGCGAGCCAGTAGGTCGACCAGATTTGGTGTGATTACGGTCGATAGAGGGATAGGAGGCTCAGACGGCTTGCATTGGCAGTCCAGAAATTCGGTTTGATATGAACCCTACCATCTCCTATATCAGAATTTCGAGCTCTATCGAATGAGCCAGGAAAGAATCTTGCCTCAATAAGCCTTAAACGATTTTTTTTCAGGCGTTGTTCAACTTTCGTTAAATATCAGGTTTTATTCACATATATCAGGATTAAATGCGATGCATGCTTCCAGACTTGAATTGTACGAGGATTCCAATTAGATAGACGAGAGATCTTTTAACAGAAGTTTCAAGCATTAGTTTCAACATGACATCTCCTTAGCATTTCGTAACTAATTTTTCTATAAAACTTGATAATGCACACATCGAAGGTTTTTCGTCTACCTAATTAGATTCTTCGCGCAATTTCAGCCTGAAAGCATGCCTCGCAATTAATTCTGATATAAATAAAAACTGATATTTGAGAAAATTAAAGAACGCCTAAAACGTCGCCTTAAGGGTTATCTAGGCAGGATAATTTCTGGCTCATTCGAAAGAGGTCGATATTCTAATATAGGAGATGGTGGAGTTAACATCAGTAGCCTGGAGGCATGCACCGAATTTAATCCTGGTATATGTGAAAAACCTATATTTAACGAAGGTTAAACAGCGCCTGAAAAAATCGTTATAAGGCTTATTGAGGCAAGATTCTTTCCTGGCTCATTCGATAGACCTCGAAATTCTGATATAGGAGATGGTAGGGTTCATATCAATCCGAATGTCTGGACTGCCAATGCAAGCCGTCTGAGCTTCCTATAACTCTATCGACTGTAATCACACAAAATCTGGTCGATCTGCGGGCTCCCGTGGTCGGCCAGGTCAGCATCGCTCCGCGGCGAGGGCTATCTGGGCTCACTGCGAAGCGGCGGGTGTCACCGCGCGAGTCGACGCTAATTGGCTCCGCAGGCACTGTCGCGCCGCTTTCAGGCAAAACGTCCCCCTCCCACTACCGTATTTGCCTTTTGCTGGTGTCTATAGTTGAAGACAATTCATAGCAAGCAAAAAAATTTTTTAAGAATTTTCTCAGGCATTGCGCACTTCCTTTTACATACATCACTTTCGTGTTATTCATGACGTTTAAGACCCTTCGGATTGTCCTCGAGGTCGCTTAGCGTTTATATATCACATTGTGTTGTCTTCAGATAATCGTCGCCCGATTTCCAATCGTACAAGAGGAGTGCGTAGTCATGGTCGTGGTGCTGTCTTCGTACAACCTCAGATACTTCGGCGATCTTCAGGAAGCACCAAGGGATTGGACAATGAAGTTCGTCCGGTGGATGTCGTGGTACGTTCCTTCTTTCTTCGCATTTACGTTTATTTATTTATTTATTTTCATTCGAGGGTGCACTACAACGCCAACGAAATCGTCAAATTAACAGTAACCGTTAAAAGCAACAGTAGAATGAATGCTCAACTATACTAAACACATTACATTTGGAAACCTTTTTACTTTAGTAATCATTTGGCTACACTGATTTTATAGCAACCCCATAACAATATATAGGAGGTTATCCGATATGTATGTATGTATGTATGTATGTATGTATGTATGTATATGTGTGCGTGTGTACGTGTGTGTCTGTGTGTGTGTTTCCGTCCGTCCGTCCGTCCGTCCGTCCGTCCGTCCGTCCGTCCGTCCGTCACAAATGGAATGGGGGCACGGCGTATTGGCGACGCTCAACGATTGATGGCTTTCGACAGCGGCACGAAACTTAAGCCAGGGGGTAATCTTTGATTCCTTTCTACAGCTCCTCGTATTTGGGCATCTGAATCGCTGCAAAACACTATACTTTATCAGTTGCGGTGCATATTGATATCATATCCTTATTTGTTTCACCAGTGTTGAGTTTATTGTGTTGAGTTTGTTGAGTTTGTGTGAAATTGATGTGTTCTTATTCTTGGTTTGAGCGCACTTATTGTGTATCGATAAAATAAAATAAAATAAAATAAAATAAATAATCGAGGTCGCTGATCACGAATCTGATGTTCGCTTTTGAAGTTTCGATCGCCATCAATCGATATTGATCAACTTATCGATTTTTTGTCGATGTCGCTCAAGCGATCTGAAACTTCATCCCTGGAGATAGTCGAGGTTGCTGAAGGGTAGTTTATGAAGGTTTTGGATTTATAATCTCTACAGGCCTTTCATAGAATTCAAATATGTTGGATTTTTTTCAGCATGGCGTTACTATATTAGCGGAACAATTACGTGTAAATTTATAGTTGGTGGGATCAGTCCTTTCTGAGTAGTAATCAATATCTCTAGAATAGCAAGCAGCCTCTCTTCGAGACCCTTTTTAACTTGCACTACTCGACGTGGTTAAGGTGTTCGTCCCGCGGAAACCATGACATAGATGGCAGCTGCAGTTGATGATGAGAAGTTATTATAATACTACGGCGAAGCCGTCATGCGGCCGACAGGCCGCTCTGACGGCTGGTTTAGCATGCCTTCCTTGAATAAAATACTGGGAATATTTGTTGTAGCGCAGTCGGACGCACTCGATACCATGTTATTGGTTCTTATTTCCCGCTCAGGCCAACCAAGCGGAGGGGAGGGGTGAATTGGTATCAGACGAAAAACACTGAATTATCCATCGGATGGCCACGGCATTTGATTATATATTCATATAGGCATTGAAACTGTCTTCACGACATCCCGTAGAAGTAGAATTTGCTGCGCATCTCAAAAGGGCTTGACTAATGCCGTCCTTTATCCTTTATCATTGTTTTGAAAAGTGGTGCCTACGATCACCAATAGAACGTTACTGTATCCTGAATGCGTGCTTCAGATGTTGGTCTGCTAATTCGTTGTGTGATTTCAGAATAACGTGCCACCAGCACCTGTGGCGAAGGACAGTGTGGCAAAGCAGAAACCAAGCCAGACGGCTGCTGGAGAAGGCAGTCCAACCGTCGAGCGGTTACGAGGAGATCCTGATGTCGGAAGAGGAAGTCAGCGAAAGCAGACGGATAGCAACAAGGACAACGCATTGGGTCAAGACAACAGCGAGAACGGCAGCAGCGTTGGTCATGGACCATCACAGCAAGAAACGGCTAACAACCGTAAGCACGCGAACAGGTGTTATCTAGAAACAAGTTTCCGCGTAGTGTGTATTTGATATGTTCTGCAATCACTACTTTATAGGTTCCAAAGCAAAATGGCTTGTCCACGAGGGCATGCTCGCCGAGGACGTGGAGGGATCTATCACCATAGACCTGAGTATCCGGTAGGGTATACTTGATTCCCTCTTTTTAGTTCGGTTTTATTTTGATTTTTTGTCGCTTTCTGCATGGTGATCCATAAGTACGACGAGAGTTCCGCCGTTTAATTTCGATAAGAGTAGGGAAACGAATGGGCGGGAATAGGCACAGCCCGTTCTCGGGGGGGGGGGGGGGGACGTTTACCCAAATTCACGTGCTGCGCAGCGCGTGTGCGTCGCGTTCGCTAGCCATTTGCTACCAGCTTGGATGGTAATGCTGCGATGGGCGACTTTCACTCAGTGTTGCTCGCTTATTTAACAACACGGCATGGGCTGAAATGTTCGAAAGGAAACAATAACCCAGTTACCTAGTCATGGGAGTGATATTGAGGGAAGAGTGAACATTGCCAGGTGGATGTCCCTCACATTGCCCCAACCTGCTCGTATAGTTGGGTGTGCAGATTCCAGTCTCGCTACTGTGGGACAATTCTTAAGTTTGTGTGCTGTTTTTTTTGTGTCTGCTGTTTTAATGCAATGTTTTCCTGACAATGATCGGGACCGGATTCATCAAACAGTGGGCATAAATAAAGATGCCGTAAGGGAATCGTACCCACTACCTGCAGTGGGTAGCGGGTACGATTCGTATTCGTGAAAGGAATCAAGGGTAAGGTAGAACTAAGCCTCTCGCGAGAACAGCTGATCTCACTGGAGCGCCATTTTGTCAGTGGGGCGCGGAATCTTCGCAGATATACCCACGGCGATCGTCGAGTATTTTCTATCCACCCACTGATATACCCACGATGTGGCGGATAAGGTTTACCATGTATACCTCATCGTGAGTACGTCTACCCTCCCCCATACCCCGCATACCCGCTGGTATAATCCTTGATGAAACGGTCAAGGCTGATTGTAGAAAATCCTATTCATAAACCTTGCAACAGAATGTCCTAGCCTTAAGAGATAGCTATTAGGGTGTATGGAAAGTTTTGAAAGTTTTTGGTCAGATTATTCAAGACGCGAAAACTGAAGACATTGACATTGAATAGAATCGTCCACTTCCGGATGTAACCTATGGATCCTTCCCTTTTTTCCACCATTTTATCCACGTCTTTATTTTGTCGCGTTTCCGCTCAGCAATGATTTAAATTGAATAGGCTAGATATTCTCAAAACTTTCCGGGCACCCAAATAATTTCTTGATCGTGTTACCTGGCACAAATTTTTCCGGATAGCTTATAAGAAAATGTTTAGGCCAAAACCCTAGTAATCCGTTTAAGGGGTTATCCGCCTATCCTTAGTATCTGTTTCGCGCTTGACCAACACAGCATCTTCTGTGCCGTGCGCTGACACGTACATTAAATTGCCTTCTTAATGTCGTTGCAGAGGTTTCGTTTTTTGAAAGAGTCGGGGGAAACAGTATGTGCAGCTCTGATATTTTCTTGATAAGCTGTCGACCAAGATTGTTAACAGCTTGATTCGGCTGACGTTTCGGCAGCTTTGCCTTCTTCGGAGCCTTGAAAAGTCGGAAATATTCACAATGCCATTCGCCCAAACGTGATTTCATCCTAGAGTAATATTCTCAGAGAAAATAGACAAGGATCAGAAATGGGAGTTTCCCAGGGCGACTGACCTGACAGGTGGTTGCCGTTGAGGACCACCGCTCACCCGTAGCTTGTGAATATTTCCGACTTTCCCAGGCTCCGAAGAAGGCAAAGCTGCCGAAACGTCAGCCGAATAGAGCTGTTAACGCTCTTGGTCGATAGCTAATCAAGAACATATCAGAATTGGACAATGTCATGCCAAGATTTATGAAAAGTCGAACCTGGGCAATATGTGCTGCGTGATAGACCTCTTCGGTGAAGTTAAGCGGCGGAAAACTACATCGCGGAGGCAACGTTTGAAACCATGTCGGTCGAACTTGAAGTTTCTCGCTACCGTACATCACGAAACAGACCCCAAAAAACTACGAAAATATTGAACAACTGCCACGTAAGTAGCCTAAGTGCACACTAACTGCATTTATAGAAAACTGTCAGTCCGGTCGATTATTAATTTTGAGCGAATTTCTTTGTTCCGCTTCATCTTATTCGACCTGTTCCCTGTTTAGGAGGCTCACCAACAGCGTGTTCCAAAAACGTTCGAGGATCGTGGAAAAGATGTAAACGCTGTGAACGCTGTGAACGCTGGTGCTGTTGGAAAGCATGTGAAGGGCAAGAATAGCTACCAGCAGCAGAGAAACCGTCGAAAGGTACAGGATTTGGTCTATTCGAGGTGAATCTGTGGTGACGTGACTTGCTTAAAGAAGAGCGCGTAGGAGGTTATAAAAATCATCGAGTAAACGCAGCCCTCTTTTCCTTTCTGCCTTGGAAAATGGTCGTCATCAGAGAAAAAGAAATATGTGCTATCTTCCGGATCGTTACAGCGTCAGGATTGTTCGTCGGAGTTGATTTGTTTGGACTGGGAAATCTGCACTTCCTGTTTTTCATTTCACGTAAACGACGTTTTTCTTTTAAATAGCTAGCGAAACTCTTATTAGGGTCCGGTTGCTCACCTTACGGTCAGAGTTGAAGACTGAAATTTGTCGTTAATCCATCCTTTTTTGTGATACGACATGCGTTTGGCCCTTGGCGTGCACATACTTCGATTCTGTAGCTGGCCTCTACAGTAGATCGTGATCGCCAACTGATGAATAGGACAGGACCTCTCGTAGACACTTCTGGTATCTACCTACTCATCGACCTAGAATGCAAAAGTTGGTTTATGACGCGAAGGTAACCCTCGGTCAATTTTGGCACATTTGGTCGATTTTGGGAGACTTCTGCCAGTTTCGATAGGCGCTTTTCGTTTTTGAAAAGGACTATAGTAGTGAACCACATCCATTTATGCTACGATATTTTGAAATTTTTTCCTTTGCGAACGCCTTTTTGGACCGGCTCGTTACTCTCTAGCGTGTACTGCTTCCTAATATTTAGCACGTGAACGTCTTCTGCGCAGGAGCTGGATTGGATTTCTGAGAATTTTCGGCGCTAGTTGCTAATGCGGCTTAGACGAGGAGGGAACGGACGTGCCTGCAGAAGCGGCGTGTACTCGGTCGGTGGCCTTGATTGGCTGCTGTGTGTACGAATCATGCTCTGATTGTCTGTGGGTGGCCGTCGCGTTCCGGTCCCGTCATGTATGCCATATTAACGACCAGTACCGAGTTTTCAGAGAATTTCGTTGCCGTTGAATTATGGGAACCAGTGACGCCCCTAAATGAATTAGTGCTCGGACAGTGGTGATTCATGAAGCTGAAGGTCGGCAATATCACCACCTGATTGCTGAGAACAGGAGAGACTAGTCCGAATAGATCAAGTGCTGCTCTTGAAGCTGAGGAATACAATAAATACTGGTCATGCATCACACCCAGAGCAGTATTTCGTGCTTCAGAAGGCACTATTGGGAAAATCACCACGTTATGCGGGATTTACACTTTATTTACTTGGAGGCGCGACTTGGCGACAACTAACTGTATTGATTACTCGTTCCATGCGATCGATATTGATTGTTTTTGTAACGCCGCACCACCTGGTGACTCAATTATAAATCTTGCTCTACTGATGACTGATGAGATATTTCGGCACGCTCCTTAATATGAGCGATGCGAGTTGCGTGGCTTCGAAGCGCGTCCAAATTTCCATTCGCTGTCTTTCTTCGTTCCTACGTCACAGAGTAGATTCGGTTTCGTCGTTGTGGTGGCTTCTAGTGTTTCACGCAAACGAAAAGAATTTGGCTTCTGCTGCTGATGCTGTATCGCTGAGTATGTTCTACAGAAAAAGGAAATTCCATTTCTAGTTTGACGTTGGTCAGAATCCCCGAGGTTTCGTGAAGCCGATAGGCCAAGAGCGAGCTGAACGACTGAGAAGTCCGGTTGTGTCAAGTGAAGGTTACGATGAGTGGGAAACTGCAAGTGAAAGCAGCACTCGACCACCAAAAGAAGATCGTGCAGAGTTAGTAGCAGTTATTCAGAATATATATTGCCCGCAATTGCCGAGCCGTCATCGCTGTTCAGCAACTTTGTTCATTTCAGAGTTAACTCAGGTCCAAG
This sequence comes from Heligmosomoides polygyrus bakeri, assembly GCA_947359475.1. Classification (NCBI taxonomy): domain Eukaryota; kingdom Metazoa; phylum Nematoda; class Chromadorea; order Rhabditida; family Heligmosomidae; genus Heligmosomoides; species Heligmosomoides polygyrus. Next base: position 89,462,453 of record OX375870.1, read on the forward strand.
GCGTGCACAGAACCGGGTGCCGCCGGCCCCGTCTGCCACCTCGTCCGCCGCTCATCATCGAGGTACTGCTCGTGGCACTTTTCAGAACTCCCCACATGTTGATCACCAACCCGGTGCGCAAGCACCCATCGCCGCCGAACGCCCCCATCGCGGGTCAAAAAACGCCCAACCCGCCAGCCGTACGTGCCAGTCCCCCTCCGGAAGCTGCAGGAAAAGCAACAAGCAGAACAGCTCGAGGATAAGAGACAACCAAACCACGGAGAAGGTGTGTTTCTGCTCTGCTCAGTGATGAATTTTGTTAAGCTAGCTATTGCGACAACAGACTGGGTCCCAATGGAGCGCGTTTTCTCTCTAGGGTGTGTCCAAATGCGGAAGGTCGGCGCAAAGCGGCATAGGGGGACGTTAACCTTGTACTGAGTGGTTATCCGCCCTGGTAGGAACGCACATGAATGCCAAATTACGTCAGGAGTGGCCTAGCTCGGTTCACCATTGAGGCAGAATACACCAGTGCTGTGTAAAAATTTCAATTTCATGCAACACAGAATGTCGTATAGACCTGCCTTTTATGGTGACCTCATCCCCCTAGCCGCTTAGCGCCGGAACGTTCTTTATTTAATTTTTCCAGGCACGTTCTCTAACTACTAGTAGTAGTTTCGTGCACATTCCATCCTGTTTTGCTACATATATCATTGTCGTCCCCATTTATCTGTACGTTCGTCCGAGCAAATTGATTTGCCGGTCGATTGAGTTCTTGGCATTTCACAGAATTAACTAATCGATCGACGTCGTTTTAACTGAATATAGTGGTATGGGTGAACTTCTGAGTCTAATTAGTAATAGTTTAGTTTACAAATTCCATTCGTTGTTGGTATATACGGCGTAGTTCGTCCGCGCGAATTATGCTGCTGCTCGATGGACTTCGCGTTTCACAGAATTAACTGATCGATCAAAGTATTTTGAAGTGAGTGCCTGCTGGAGGGGGAGGCTTCCAAATTAAGGAGTAATACCAGTTACCTACCAGCGTCGATTAAAATTATTGAATATCGATCGATACTGTCAATCAATCATTTCTTCTATGATACTGGTTGGGTAGGCTTCGCAACAATTAGACAGCATTGATCGGGAACCAATACCGTTATATGTTGTCGATTTTTGTCGAGTTTTCTCTTTTGAGATTGGAATTGTTGATGAACGGAATTTACAGCGATTTGAAAAATTCGTTCTATTGGTTAATATTGTCCGAGAGTTCAGTCGCTCATGATTTCCCTTTACATATGTTTAGGAGATGTTTGGATTGTTTTCTTCGTGGCACGAGGTAACGTAGTGATAATATTCCATATCGATTAATCGCGTTGTCGAATCGATATGGGGGTTGTCATTACACCGCGTCGCACCGCCAAACATCAGGAAGCATTACGATTTTCTGTACTAAACGGTCTTTACCAGTAAGCTCTTGTTGTTGTTTTGAGACTTTTGGGCTGATCGCAAAATGACAAATGCTCCAGCAAGCTCTTAGCTTACACAACAGCTGGGTGGATACTAGGATCGGTGGAAAACATGCTCTAGGCTACGATGCGCGCTCCAGCACAAAGCTAATCAGTTGTCATAATAGTCGTCACTCTAAAACTTCGTCTTGATTCCGCTTATTCAATGTGCATTGTATCAGAACGTGACGGACGGTCTGGCGGGTCTTGATATCAATAACATCGCGAGTGTTGTGGTCATTGATGACCATTTGGTAGACGCTGTTAGCGTGGACATGAACGAAGAATTCGAGGAGGTAGTGGTAAACACCTTTCATTTTTTTCCCCCGAAGAAGACCACAAGTTTTTCCACGCGGTTTTAGGTGCTGAACAAACGGGCAAAAAAGCAGAAGGCGCACGAGATGCAGCAGAAAATGGAGGCTGAGGAAAAGCGTAAAGCCCGAGAGAAAGAGCGTCAAATTCGTGCGCAAGCAAAGAAGCTCGCTCGTCAGAACAACCTGAAGAAAGGTAATTTTATTGGACGTCAGACCTAGGAGTTGGGCTTTGCTTTGTGATGACCTGCAACCTACCGGGACTGTACTGCATGTTGGAACTGTCCTGTTTTTAATACAACTGCCTTCTAGCATGCATAGTCTTAGTATTGTACTCGGAGATATTTCTTTCAGCTATACGGCTTTCTCGTCAAATCCGGAGCCGGATTCATCAACGCTTATACTCGTGGGTGTAAGAGATATAGAGTAGACGTACCCACGATAAGGCATTCGTGATAAACCTTACCCGCCACATCGTGGATATATCAGTGGGTAGAGAATACTCGGCGATCGTCGTGGGTATATCCGCATACCCGCGAGGATTCCGCGTCCCATTGCAAAAATGCGCACCACTGAGATCAGCTGTTCTCATGAGAGACTTAGCTCTACCATACCCTTGATTCTTTCATGAATACGAATCGTACCCGCTACCGACTGCGGATGGTGGGTACAATTTCCTTACGTCATCTCTACCTATACACACTGCTTGATGAATCCGACCCCTTGTTGTCGAATTTACGGCTTCTACTCGTGCCTACCTGTGTTGTGCACCTCAGAAAAACTTCACCGTTCTTTGTGAGAGAAGTCAATGCACCTTTTCTTAATAGAGCCTGCTTACGCCATCTGTTGACTGCTCTTGATAGCTTTAGTAAGAAGGCTGTTTTTGAGCAAGCAATTGATCTCTATATGTTGATGTCTTTCTCTGGTTATAGCTTTCACAACATTTTTTTTCAAAGTTATTCGTTCGGATTAGGTAGCAAATCACGATGCTCTTTCTCAGCATCAACCAACCCGCTGTCTTCAAATCTGGCCACCGTTGTCTTCAGTTTAGTACGAAGCTGAAAAAATAAAAAGTTTGTTGTTCTGCAATATTCTGGAAGAATTGACTGGGAATAAGGGATCGTTTAGTGTGCGCGCGTTGTTATGCTATGGTCCCATATCGATCGCCGACGCGATGAATCGATATGGATGTTTATTGTACTACCCTTGCGCGTCGCGTCCACACTATACGATCCCTAAGTGTGAGCACCGTGTGGAACACATGGATCCACTGCAGGCAAGGAGCCTGTCCAGCTAAAAGATTCCTCTAATGAGTTACGTCGTTGGATGGTCTGTCTGGAGATTGATGGCTTCCTTTGTGCTGCTTTCAAATGGAGTGAAACTCTACAGCTTCTGGGTTCGGAGATAGGTTGAAGACGCATTCTAGTAGTAAGAAGGCTCCTCCCGATGTATGTGACAGTGATAGAATGTCTCTGTCTAATTTGGGCAGCCATCTGCAAATGAGATATTGTGCTCTAGTAAGCATTGCAGAATGCCATATTGACAGAAGAACCCGGAAAGATCACCCGTGTAAGCCGTATTAAGGAATAAGGAGTATTTTCAGTACGAAAACGACTGAAAATCCTTATGTATCAGGTTATTGCAGAAGTTCTCGCCATTTTCAAGACACCACATTTTTTTAGTTTCACAAAAAAGCGAGACACATCGTGAATCGAAGTAACCGCCGTCATGTTCTATCACTTTTCTCCACCTTTCAGGCAGACTCCCGCTCCCGTCAACGTAGAACTTTTCTGGCTTTGATTCGAAAAAGCCAGCCAGCCAGCCGTTCCATGTCGTCTTTGTCATCAAACGTTTTTCCTTGTATGGCGTTGGAGAGGTACAGGAAAATGTGGAAGGCTTTTGGTGCAATATCTGGGCTGTACGGTGGGTGAGGCAGCACTTCCCATCGAAGGTGGAGAAGCTTTTGGCGAGTCATTCTTGCAATGTGTGGTCGAGCATTGTCGTGCAAGAATCGGTCTGCGCTATGATTCGGACGCTTTTCTGCCATCTTAGCGGCTAGTCTATCCAGCTGCTGACAGTACAAGTCCGCTGTTAGAGTTTCGTTACGGGCCAGCAGCTCGTAGTAGATGACACCTTTCCAATCCTACCAAACAGAAAGCATGGTCTTCGACGGGTGAGGACCCTCCTTTGGTTGTGGCCCAGGCTGCTCACCCTTGTCAACCCAGTGTCTGCTCCTCTTGGTGTTGACGTACCGGCACCACTTCTCCTCTCCTGTGATGATGGCCTTCAGCCAACTATCTGTACGCTTGTACGAGAGCAGTTGGGTGGCCTTTTCAGCACGTCACTGGCGGTCGCGTTCGGTAAGGTCATGGGGAACCCACTGTGCCAACTTGTGCACATCACCCTGTTGATGTAAGTGCCTCGCGATGGTGGCTACTGCACACGCAAGTCCTGCGCAAGTTCACGAGTAGTCCGCCGTGGGTCCGATTCCACCAGCTGTCGCAATCGGTCGTTGTCGAGATCGGATTCACGTCCTGACCTGAACGAATCCTGAAGGTTAAGCTCACCTTTGCGAAAGCGTGCGAACCATTCTCGCGCAGTGCGATCGGACACAGTGCCCTCCCCAAATGCACCATTGGTGCGACGACAGGAAGCGGCTGCTGACTCACCTAATTTGAAATCATACAATAAGAGACCTCGGATGTACTCCTTTGAAAGCTCCATTTTTCTAGGAGTTAAGCGAGAGTGAGTAGCTAGTAATAATAGTAAACTTACACATACCTGATCTCTTTATGTGAACAAAAGATACCTTACTATAAGGTAGCGTTAGTGAGAAAAAATGCACATTCAAAAAATGGCGAGGACTTTCGCAACAGCCTAATAAATGAATACCAAAGGTGTGGCTATGGGGAACAAGGTGGTGTTCTGAACCTTTTCCTCTAACTCAGTTTCCTAGCAGGCGTTGCCTTTGTACGCCATCTTCTGAACCTGCAGTGCACTCGCAGACTGGAAATCACTCACATTGAAAGAAAGGGAAGAGCTGAACCCGTAAAACTAAGTATCGCTACGCGCGGGTTTATTCTAGCCCAGAAAGGACATCCTATATTCAGTGTTGGAGCAGATATCCAAGCATTATTCTATACTATATGTCGCGAAAGCGTACAGCGGGGGGGGGGGGGGGGGAGTGCGAGAACGCACCGCTGTTCCTACCGTAATCGCGGCAGCCAATCACGGCATCGATCGAACACGTCTACTCTGTGCCTGTGCGGCTTAGCCTTGACTGTGCGGACGTGCCGATTATGGTCGGTGCTTTGGCCGTTCCCGCACCCCATGCTATGTGCTTTTGCGGCATGTGCCCATTATTCTATTGTCGGCTGGGTCGTCATTGATTGTTGCTTTGGTTGCCAACGTATTTTCGTTATTATTGCTTCGTTGATCTTCTTCTTCAGCGTCTGCCCGCTTCGTAGCGGGGTCCGCTTTTCTGGTGTCATGACGCCACCTTTCCCGATCTAGCTCTAGGTCAGGGTAGACACCAGCAACCTTCAAGTCATTATGTAACGTATCAGACCAGCGCTGCTTCGGGCGACCTCGAGACCGCTTTCCAATTACCTCGAAATTAAGGCCTATCTTGCGGACGCTGTCTTCCTTTCCACGCAGCACGTGGCCGTATCATGGAGCAGGTGAGCTTCACGCATCTTGTCAGCTATCGGTGCAACACCGAACTTCTGCTGAATGGCATCGTTTCGGATGTGGTCCATGCGGGTGACTCCAGCCGTCCAGCGCAGCATCTTCGTCTCCATGACACTGAGGCGCGTTTCAACTTCCTTGGTCGCAGGCCAACACTCAGCGCCGTACATTGCTACTGGCCGGACGACAGCTCTGTAGATCTCCGACTTCAGGCGCTCTGGTATCTTTCTATCGCAGAGCAGGCCAGTCAGCGAACGCCACTTGGACCAAGCTGCACTCACGTGTGATTGCTCGCGCGGTTGCCAACAACATGTCCATTCGTCCTTGTCACGTGCCAGAGTGCTCCAAAAGATGCTCCTCGCTCGAGCGACGCGAAGAGCGTCATACGGATAGTTTCGTTCCGAGGTCCCACGAATAGGTCCGACCAACACGCTGGTGGTTGGTGCGTTCTGATGTTCTCTTCACATCCCGCGGAGTCGCTGTCGGCTCTCGCCCAGCGGATGTCTGAGGAACGCGTTACGTAGCTGGTCCACCTAATTTTCGACGACTTAGCCCGTGCGACATCGTCTCTGATCTTCGAACGTCGACGAAGCTCGGAATGCCGGAGGTCTTCTCTTATTTACACGGGCCGTGTCACTGAGCGTTGGCCTTTCGATTCCATGCTGCGCGACGTTGATAGCGTGTTCATCCAGCTTCCGCATGACCCTGGCCTCTGTGGCGTTCGTTAGGGCACGAAGAACAGTGGAGTTCACTAGGTGGGCTCGAAGCCAGACGTTCTTCGTTTTCTTCACGACTTCTTCGACGCTCTTGAAAGCATCCAAGTCACTCGTTTCCTCCTGCCCAACTCTACCGCTAGGTCATTGGCCATGACCTTCGAGTTTTCGGCCCAAATATTTGAGCGAGAATGAGGCATCAGAAACTCGTCCGTTCTTCAAGAACACCGTCTTCGTAAAACTCAGATGCAGTCCAACGTTCCTACGTACACGATCGAAGTCGGCCAGCATTTGCTGCACCTGTCTGATGCTCGATGTTATGAGCACAATGTCGTCAGCGAAGCGAAGATGGTGCAGTTGCCGGCCGTCGACTTTCACTCCCATGTCTTCCCATTCTAGTTCGCGCATGACGTTTTCGAGGGTGGCGCCGAAGAGCTTCGAGGATATGGTATCCCCCTGCCGAACCCCTCTCTTCACATCAACATCGTTGTAGAATGGTGAGATCTTGGTCGTGAATCCACTGTACAGCTCTCGAAGGACTCTGATGTACTGAATAGGAACACCCTGAGTGAGCACGGCGTCGAGGACCGGTTCAATTTCGACGGAGTCGAATGCCTTCTTCAGGTCGATGAACGTAAGACACAGCGGCAGCTTGTACTCTCGCGACACTTCGATGAGCTTCGTAATGGTGTGTGGTCGATCGTACTGAATCCTCTCCGAAATCCTAATGGTTCCCATGGCTGTTGTTCGTCCAGCGTTCTGTTCATCCTATTCAGAATGACTCGAGTGGACTGCCTGTAGACTACGGACAACAGGCCAATCGGGCGATAGTTGCCAATGTCGTGCACGTCTCCCTCCTTGAACAACAAGACAGTCTCGCTGGTCTTCCACTGAGATGGAAGTTTGCCCCCCAGACAGGTAGCGTGTGAAGAGCCGCGCCGGGGTGTTGATGAGCACTGGCGAGAGGTTCTTATCTGTTCTAATTTGATTCTGTCGGGACCGGGTGTTGTACGATTCTCTACCGACGAAATGACGTGCTGGATCTCGGAAGGGAGGACGAAGTGCCCGACGCATCCATCCTGCTGAAGATGGCACGGGGGCAGATGGGCATGGCTATCAAACAGATGGGAGTAAAAGTCGTGGACTATTTTCTCCTTTCTGCCGCCCTTTAAGAGGTGACGGTTACGTCAGGACGTCGGAGAGCGATCATCTTGATCTCGAAGTTGGCGAAGTTCCGGCCGGCAATACAGATGCTCATATGAGCCTCTGTTGCATCAGCCAACACTTGCGCTCTTCTCTCCTTAAAATCCTCCTTTATTGCGTATCTGCTTGGCTTATATAGAATGGTGATAAAGGGAGATATTAAGGAAAGAAACGATCTACCCTAGCTCCCGCTTATTTTTGTGTCATCCACATATGAAAATTGGTGGTGCTTGGCGCAACTGTTGGTTACAAAAGCATAGTCACCCAGTGCAGTACGTGAAATAAGAAAGCTCCTCCACCGACCACTAGTTTTGCGTGGGTGGAAGGATAGAATGACATACGGGATCCCTGCGGTGACGTAGTCAAAAGTTTGAGGGGTGGGGCCTGAGGCAGGCTGTGGCTGAAAACGTGGCCGAACCCAGCGCTGGTGCCGCCAACTGTCATGCCTCGTCTGTTGCTGGTTACGGCAGGAATTTCAGGGACGACCTCAGTTGAATACTGTACAAAAGCTTCAGCGACGACCTGTCCTAGCTCCCACTGATTTTCGCTCAATTCAGTGCTGAAAATTGACGGGACTTGGGGCAGGTTATGAATAAGAAACCAAAAAAAAACGTAAGTGTCTGTGAAAAAAGGAGGTCCTTCTAGCGGCCGCCAATTTTGTGCGGACGTACGCGAAGAATTACATACGAGATCCCTGTGACGGCGTGGTCGAAAATTTGAGGGCATAATGACCTGGGGCCCTGCAGACTGCGTGAGCTACCGTCCGATTCGCCTACTTTCGCACACCATGAAAATTTTTGAGCGAATTGTCGATGGACGTATACGGGATGTCGTTCAGCTTTACAATAATCAGTGTGGTTTCGTTGCCGGCTGTGGGACGGCTGACGCCGTACACGCCGTTCGTCTTCTGCTAGAGAAGCACCGCGAGAAACAGAATTTTGTGGAGTTGGAGAAGGTCTTCGACCGCGTTCCGCGAGAAGTTATGTGGTACGCGTTGCGAGAACATGGTATCTCTGAAGAGCTTATTGAGCGCCTTCTGTACTCTTGCCCAAGTAGTCGAGTGCGAGCGCCAGAGGGCACCTCGATAGAATTTCCCATCTCTGTAGGGGTGCGCCAGGGATCTGCTCTATCCCCGCTGCTATTCGTGGTCGTCATGGATGCAATTACACGCGATCTCCAAAGGGCAGCTCCTTTGGACGCTGCTGTATGCCGATGACGTCATGCTTGCATGTGAAGACAACGCCGAACTCGAGCGACAGGCACAGGAATGGTGCGATTGCTTGGCATTGTTCAGACTCAAGCTAAACGTCAAAAAGACGGAGTACTTGACGACGAATGTGAATGAGCACGGATCCATTAAGATCAATGGTGCTGATCACTCACGAGTTACATCTTTCAAGTATCTTGGATCAGCAGTCACGTCTGATGGCAGCCTAAAGTTAGAGGTGAACGCACGTGTGAGTGCAGCCTGGTCCAAATGGTGCTCGCTGACTGGAGTACTTTGCGATAAGGCAATACCCGAGTACCTCAAATTAAAGGTGCATAGAGCACTCGTTCGTCCAGTAGCGACATACGGTGCTGAGTGCTGGCCCGTGACAAAGGAAATTGAAAGCCGCCTCAGTGTAACGGAGACGAAAATGCTAAGATGGACGGCCGGAGTAACGCGATTGGACCGTGTTCGCAATGACACCATACGGCAAAGGTTCGGTGTCGCCCCGATAGCCGACAAGTTGCGCGTCTTCGGTGGTATGGCTACGTCCTTCGCGCTAACGACGACACCGTCTGTAAGATTGGCCTGAATCTTGAAGTCCCGAGAAAACGGCCCAGAGGACGCCCGAAGCAACGTTGGCTAGAAACGTTGCATACGGACTTAGAGGTAGCTGGTTTCTATCCCGACCAAGTGTTTGATCGATAGAAATGGCGTCACCAAACCAGAAGAGCGGACTTCGCCACCAAGGCGGGACAAACGCTATTGAAAATGTTGATGATGAGTGACCTGGTGCAGGATGTGGCTAAAGATCAGAAATGTCGAATAATGAAAGCCTATTCTAAGAATGAGCAGGGAGTTCATGGAAGAAGTGCACGATAGCAGCAACATGTAGCGAAACAGAACAAACGCAAAGAAACGGAGCGAAAGAAAAGTCGGAATAACGGCAAATAAACGCAAGCGAATGGTGGGTGCGCTGGTGTCTCCTGACACGGTTCAAAGTCTGAGTGCCGCTGCTCAAACTCTTTTCGACGCGCTTCAGATGTCTCTTGGACACGGCATAACGGTCCGGCCTCTCACTTTCTGACCGAAGAGAGAATGTCGGCGAGGCAGCGCTATTTTCGATTTTATGAGGTTTAATTCAGACAGGAACCTTCATCATTTGCATACTAGTAAGATATGGTATGAGTATGAGAACTGCTTAGACTTGGAGTCAAAGAAATGGCTGATTATCCTTTCTGCATCTTGAGCTTTGGCGATTTTGTCTTCGCAAGGAGTACCTCGCCAAATAAGAGATAGTGTGGATAATATCAGGGGAGTCGGGTGGGTGTGGAACCGTGTCCCAACCCAGTTCCAATTTTCTACGTGTCTTTTTACCTGCATGCATGCGGCCCATCGTTGTCGTGAAGGAAGTGGATAGAAACACGTCTCGGCCGTTTTTCTCGAACAGCGTTCGCCAGTTGCTTAAGTTGATTGGCGAAACTAGTACGGTTTGTTCTTACGGGAGCAGTATGTGATACAGGAGCAGCATGTGATTCCTGGCGAATCCCAGAAACAGCAAGTGAGTCACCTCCTGGGTGAAGGTTTGATTTGGCTTTGTTGGCGGGTCTTTTACTCGACGTAGCCACACGACACGATGTGGGTTGAAATCGTAGAGGATCAACTATCGTCTCCAGTAACCAGGTATCCAGGAAACTCCTTGCGAGGAGAGCGGAAAAAGAGAGATTGGCAGATGGATACGTGGGTGAACCGGATGCTATCATGCAAGACATGAGGGATCCATCGAGTCGCCACTTTTCGGTAACCGAGGGCTTGGAAGCTGCTGAGGAATATCCATTGCGTACATTAGAGACTTGTCGTGGGACTACGGATGGTGGCCTCCGGATCCTCTTTGACAGCGTTGAGAACGACGGAGTTCAGTTCTCCACCGTCTGGGGCGTCCCGAAGGCGACCTGTTGTTGAAGTCCTTGCCTCCTCTTCTGAAGCGAGCGAACCAGCGCTTGACAGTGCTGATGGAAGTCGAGTCCCCTCCCAGGGTGCTGTTGATGTTTTGAACGGTTGCCGACGCTCCGCTACCTCGATGCCATTTATAGAAGACGGTTCCTCGAAGGTGCCCATGCGGAGTTCACATCGTGACTCAAGTTAACGAGAGCAGTGTTGAATTATAAAATAGGGGGGGGGGGGAGGAAATAGGGGGAAAATTACGACACGAAAATAGCGAAAAATACCCAGACGTCTTCTCCCTGCCTGGGAACTTCGGCCCTGGGACAATCGAGGTCGTTGAACACGAATCTGAAGTTTGTTTTTGAAGTATCGATCGGCATCATACGATATTGATCAAATTACGGTGCGTGAAAATAGCGGAAAATACGCAGACGTATTCTACCTGCCTGAAAACTTCAGCCCTGGGATAATCGCGGTCGCTGAACACGAATCTGAAGTTCGTTTTTAAAGTATCGATCGCCATAAATCGATATTGATCAAATTACGGTGCGGGAAAATAGCGGAAAATACGTAGACGTCGTCTACCTGCCTGGAAACTTCAGCCCCGGGGGTAGTCGAGGTCGCACAACACGAATCTGAAGTTCGTTTTTGCAGTATCGATCACCGTCATTCGATACTGATCATATTACGTGGCGCTAAAATAGCGGAAGATACCCAGACGCCTTCTACGTGCCAGGGGATTCGGAAGATGTGCGGAATACGTCGCATAACGTGCCTGGGACTCAGAAGACGTGCCAAAGTCGTCGTTCAATGTGCCTGGGGATTCAGAAGGTGTGCCGAAGACGTTGTCCGCTAAGTGGGATCATTGAGGGGACCAGTACCAGTAATATGGACCGTTTCACTAAGGGAGGACCAGTAGTGCGGAACCTTAATTATATACCTTCAACGAAAAATACCGATCTAAAATTAGTTTTAAAGCGTAGGAAGGCTACATTGATAAAGTTCTTTAAAAAAGATCACGCCAAACACTAGAATAGATCGTCGCGATTTTTATTTGATTGATAGTGTAAATGAATGCTGCCTACTTGACACAGCGATATATATTTATAACTGGTCTTGTTGTGGCGTGTATCTGTGTTATTCTACGAATATAGAATTTTGCTGCAGGTCGGATAAAATTGTGATGACCTAGTCCAGAGCATGGCGCGACCTTTTGTTAATAATACTAGTAATAACAATGATTTATTACATTGTTTAAGGCAAACGTTAGAAAGCGAGAAGAACGAAATGGTTTTAAAATAAAATATATGGATGCTGCTTTCCCGTGCTTTAAAACAAAATTTCCTATTTTTCCTTGAAAGTTGAAATTTTAATAAAGCCTCGGATAGTGGGATTACTTATTGGGCACGTGAATTAAAAGTTTTGAAAGGTGGTGCTACCAAATTTGTCTTGAACAAACAGTTATCTTAAAGCTCTCGGAGGTCACTTTCACGGAGCGTTTAGTGTGCACGCAGCGCGCGACGCGATTGTAATGATAAGTAAGCGCGCGTATCGATTCATCGCGTCGCACGATCGATATGAGAGCCCATCGTTACATCGCGTTGCGCATACCGTGCTCACTTAACGGTCCGTAATGTGGAGGAAGCTCGCTTTGATATGGGAGATATTAAGGTTGACTTCAAAAGGGTCAAGCTTGCTTAGAAGAGTGTTCAATTTGATTAGGAAATTGTCCAGTGTAGAGTGAGTGTAGAGTATATATGTACCTGTCACGTAATAGCTTCGAGAATGATCTATAGCTACCACATGGTAAATTATGGCTGCCGATCCAGAGTAGGAAGTTCTGAAACCGTCACGAAATCCGATTAAAACTTCATGACCAACGTAATATATCTAGTATATTTGTTCTACGTGGGAAAAGCGTTGAATTATTTCTAATTTCGGATTTCGTGCGTCAGGGAAAGGAAGCGTGTTGAAGCAGCGGTTTTGCTTTAAGGAACTGACACTAGAATATTTCAGAGAAGCGAGAGGATGGTCAGAAGGAGTCCAAGAAGAACGGCGAGTCTTGGTCGAAAACGGCTGAACCGAAAAAAGGAAGAGACTTGAAAAGAAGCTCTCAACAAACTGTGTCGTCCGAGGATTTGCAGCAAAAGGTCGACAAGAATGAGTCTGGTGTCGTGCAGGAAACGGCTGCTGATGTACGCCGAGATGTTCCCGTGACAACGGTGTGGAACAGCGCTCACGTTGCCGAGCAGAAGGAGCTGTTGGAAGGCGTGCGTTTCTTTCGTATCTCATCTGCTCTTTTTACACATGCTTCCATAGTATAGGCTCGAAAATCGTCTCTTCAGGTGCAGCCAGTCATTCCGTCTCCTATAGCGAGGCCTACTCCTCGATCGAAGTCTGCTGCTTCAGATTCGCCTCCAACGTTCCAAGATCTAGTCAGGTGCGGTGACAGTCCTTATTGCCGTGTGTAGCTGTTACGAACTCGGTGATGATGCACTACTCGTTTAGAAGGCAGATCGTGGAGCTACCGACGTCGCTGTCTTCCAGCCAACCTATTCGCGCTGACAAATATGACTTCACATTTGATCCACGGCTACATGAGGTTGGTTCTGGCGATATTTGGTTCCGAGTATCTATCCCAATCGGAGGGGGGCACATATTGAATCGTGTCTCGCTTTCTTGAGATTCTAGAAGAGCTTCAGGAGCTGTTCCATGGTGCGCGGATTCATCTAAATTCGGGGAGTGTGGTTGTATGATATGAGATGGTGTGCACAGTTGACACTTTAAGGTCACTCCCTCCCGACTAGGATAGATCCGATTCCGATTTTGATCTTAAGAACGTGTAGAATTCTACCACACAATAGCAGGAAAGTGGGCTTATTCGGTACTGAGCTGTAGATGTGGGTCTTCTTTGAATTCCGGCGCTAGGTTGGCCTAATGATGTGGTAGCTTATCGTTGCCTATTGATACTGTTTGCTGGATTGCTCGACGTTTAATTTTTCTAAGAACACGATTTCAACGAAATAGGTGAATCGATGAAATCGATAAAATCACTCGATATTGATTGATCCTTTTCGCGAAGCCCCTTCACTGCTCGTCATGTTCGCGTCAGTTTGTAACGATCGGCTGATTGATTTAGTTTATCTGCTATGAAAACTGTTCGCTCCAGCGGTCACTAATTTTGCGCGGGCATTCAACTATACCGTTTAACCGTTTTGCAAATAACAAGATGGGCACTGCTATGAAAAACACGACACTTTGAATCCTTTTCTTTCAGGAACAAGTGTCAAATGAGAAGGTGCTTGCTTCTCTCTCCACAGGTGCCAGTTCAGAAGCAGGTAGTATGACAGAAGACTTCCGACTGAAGGAGAAGCTGTATAAAGTGAAGGTTTGTTTGCATTGTTTTTAGGTGTTCCTTAGTTTCAGAAATTTCTTAAACCTACAATTGTGTGTAGGCGTAATGGTGCAGAATTCCTACTTGGAGGGTACACTTATTGTCACTCTTGAATATACCACTTGGAGGGGGTCATTCATTGAGGGGGTCATTCATTATCATTTTTGAGTCCGCATATGCACCAAGAGCAGATTGTTATCGATACAAAAGGAAGGTTAATTTTAAACAACGCGCTTAAAGGATGTCCGACGCATTCTATTTTAGACGGGGAGACAATTTATATGCGTATTCGCCGTTTATTAAGAATTACGAGGTGCTGACAAATATAGTATATTATCTTTCTTGAGCGATGGAAAGAGCACCAAGAAAACGTAAAGAATGGAAACAAGAAAATAGGATCCTGATATACCAAGTCCTTCGGCTGAATAGGACCCATATGAGTAGGAGCGCGAGGTGGTGCAATCGGAGAAGGCGCTGTCTTTAGCATCCACCTAATTTCAATTGCTTGGTTCGGAATTCCTGCCCAAATCCTTCAATCCTTCCATTTCTTCGAGGTCGGTGAGCTGGTACCAAACTTGTCTGTGAAGCATAGAAGGTAGACATATTCAGCTGGCCATGGCAAGTGATTGCATATTCCAAATACGCATCCAAATTGCCTTCGCGAGATCAAGTAGAGACCGAGTGCATGGTGTACGCTAAAGCGGATTGGCCGGCGCTGTCCTTTATCCTTTATCCACATGATTGGCAACGGATCCAATCATGTGGATAAAGTTCGCACATATTCATTGGTTTTTTATGTCTTTCGGATCTATCCTAGTCGGAGGGGGGGGGGGGCACCGTTAGAAAAGCGAAGCAAACACAAATAGGACGGTCTTTTCCGGCTGGGAAGCTCCCCAGAAAGCCCTCTCCGAGGCTAACTCAGTGTGTTGTTCTTGTAAAATTGTTTAATTTCAATTTCACTGTTGATGTCTAAAAAAACTGGATGAGGTGCCCCCCCCCCACTAGGACTGATCCTGCCTTTCACTTTTTTTCCATCGCTATGGTTACCGACCTGCTTCAAGAGGGGGCACACCAAGGTCATAGTGAGCGTTTAGTGTGTACACGAAGCGTGACGCGATTTAATGATAAACGCCCATATCGATTTATCACGTCGCGCGATCGATATGGGAGCTTATCATTAGATATCATCGCTCGTCGTGTGCACAACAAACGCTCCTCTAGTGAGCCATTTTGCTTCGACCACCGAAGTCTTCACTAAAATTATACTTTGATAGCTTTTTTCTCGTTCTCCTTTGTTGGAAGCAAGTTTTGTACCCTCGGCTGCATACAGCGCCTACGGGAGGTGGAGATACCAATCTTTAAGTCCATTACCTTGTCTTTCTATGTTAGCGAAGGAGGGTAAGGATCTACCCTATTGTGATTGGCTGTGAAGCGTGGATTGCTTACTGCTGCGTTCAGCCCGGAAAGTACCCAGGTTTTACTGAAGTAATTGCTGCGATTTTCATCGTAAATAGCGGAAAATAGCTTTATTAATTTATAACGTAGTGATCTCATCATTGCATAGTTAAGGAGTATAGGTAAAGGACGTGATCCATTTGCAGGGTCTGTGGTCCGGAGAAGAAAAGGACACCGAGTCCACTCTGCCGTCTAATGTAGCCAAGGTCAAACCGCAGCCGCAATCTGGTGCAGAACATGTGCAAACCGACTGCAAGCCTGCTGTCAGCGTTCCCAGTTCCTGTCACTCTGTGCCGCCCAAGAGCCCTGGAATAGGTACGGTCAAACTGCGGTATGAATACGAAGAACTGCAGCTGCACGTTACTGTTTCAGCGCCGTTCCCGAGTGGATTGGGAGGACTGATGTTCTCACCGTATCCCGTTATGTTCGGCGACATGTCCGTGGGTCGAGGCTACACGTCCATCGGTTCCGTCGTTCAGCCGTTAATCCCTCCTTCAAACGCATCAAGCCCTCCTGTCTGTCCACCGCTATATCAGCAGCCACCTAGTCTTTCGGGTAATCCTACAATGAATCAACGTCAGCTGCCGATGAGGAACAATTACTTCGACCAGAACGCGATTTTCGCCAACAACAGTTCGTCCTCTGCTTTTTCTTTGGTTTTCTGTTTTATCTGTATGTTTTGTGGCGTGTCTCACGTGCTCATTTCAGTGCCGCCTTCGCAGAATATGGGATGGAATACGGGAGGTATGCTGGACATGGTCAGCAATGGGCCGGCCTCGTCTAGTCCTTCCCAACAACATCCGTCGCACATGTCCTCCTCCACGGTCCAGTCGTCACATATGGCGATGCATCGAGGTGGTCCGCCGCCTATGCAGCAGGTATCTGTTGTCTGCATTCTTTCATGTTTGCCGCCTGAAAGTTAGGGATCGTTCAATGTGCACGCGACTCGCGGGGCGGCGCAACGATGCGCCCCATATCGATTAATCGCGTCGCGCGATCGATATGGTTGCTCACCATAATATCGCGCTGCCCGTCGCATGCACACTAAACGCTTCATTAATTCTGTTTCTGTTTAAAAGTCCACTTTTCAGAATCACTCTCAATCGGCTGCTCGTGGTTACGGCATGAACATGGGTGTTCCCCCGAACGGCACCCATATGCCGCCACCACATGGCGGAGCTGGTACGGGTGCTATGGTGCCTCCTCTTCCAATGCCTCCACCTGAGTTGATCAACATGCCGCCTCCGATCGGCACGCAGCGCGTGCCGCCCTTCGCCATTCAGTACGCTGGCTTCGCTCCGCCTCTCACACATCCCGTGCATCCGTCGCATAATTTTAGTCAACCACCTCCTAACGTCAGGTGAGGTATTATTTATATAATAGCATTTCTTCGTCAAATAAGCAGAGGTACTGTTCGCTAATGGGGTCTGGGAAGGGTGGGTACGCATCAACCAGTCAGCCAGTCAGAGCACCGACCGAACACTCGACGGCCAATCAAGGCCCCGATGGTACACACCCGTTTTGAACGCCATGTCCATGCAATGCGGCTTCTTGATTGGTATGGTGCGTCTCGCCTCCTCATGCTGGCCACATTAACCCTTAGTAGCTTTTGACATATACCATCTTCATGTCGAATTGGACTTTTTCAAATCGGATTGGACAAAATTGAGCACTCTTCTAAACTAGCTCAACATTTTAGAGGTCAGAGCGAACTCTTCCAAATCAAAATGTCCTTCTTACAGGATAAACTGGAGACTCTCCAAGATTTGTTTATTTAATTTTTTTTTGTTAGAATAATTTTTTGTTCATGGGAAATTTGTTATAACTTTCTTTGAAATTTTTAGAGTTCAGCTGCCAGAATGAATATAATTAAATAGTTGATTAAAATTTTTTTTTTTTTTAGAAAAAATGAAAAATATTTTTTCTTGAATCGCAGCAAGGCAGCATAGTGCATTAAAAGACCAGATCACGCCATGCACTCGAGAACCTCGTCAAGATTTTCATTTGATTGGGAGCGTAAATGCTGCTCAAATGTAGCACAAAAATGAGGATAATTATGATCGTTGACAGGTGTGAAACTCAATGCAGAAATTTTGCTATCAATCGAATAAAAATCGCGTTGTATTGAACGGGGGTATGGCACAGTTTCTTCTTTGTGCACAAAGAATTATCGCTTTCCTGATTTTTAAAACAAGCTTCAAATCATTATTTTTCGTTTTCGAAGAAAAGAGAAGAAGAATTCGTACTAAAATTTTTCTTTAGCAAAAAAAAAATATTCTAATCTTTTTGGAGAGTCTAGTCCAATGTTGAAGAAGCTTATTTCGATTTGGCAAAGTTCGCCTTGATTTCAGTAGTGTTAGGCTTGCTTAGAAGAGTGTCCAATTTAACATGAAAAGCGTCCAACTTGATTTGAGGAGTGTCCACTTTGATTTGAAAAGTATTCAATTTGATTTCAAAACTATCCAATACGACGTGAAAGTGGTATTTATTTGGTTGGATTGAAAATTATCCTCTAACTGCCTTAAAACGTAGGTAGTTTAATTTTAAAGACATCCATTTCGATTTGCTTGGAAGGTGTTTAGTATGAATTGAACGGTGTCCAACTTAACTTGAAAAATACCACCTCTAATTTGGAGTGTCCAGTTTAGCGTAATAGTGGAGTACAAGCTCTTATTTGTAAAATCTTTGTATTTACAGGTTTGCGCAACCGCCGCCTCCTATACACCAAGATGCTCAGTGGGAGAAAGGAATGAACATGTCGCAGCAGCCTGGTGGACGACAGCAATTTACCATGTTTGCAGGTAGGAGCTGATTAAAAGCGAGGTGATGGAGTTGGTCTCTCTTCGGTTTTCCTACTTGTCGTTGGTGTGGCCTACATGGAGAGAGGGGCGCTCTCGCCTTTCCATGTAGGCCACATTGACTACTGGTACCTTCCTGAATTGTTGTCAAGGAGTGACAAACAAATAAATAAACAAACCTATGTGAAGTTAACAAGCTTCGTTTCGCCACTACCTTCATACGATCCTTTTACCATAACATCTCCGTGGTAGAGACAAAGTTGGTGTACGATCGGTGTCCGTCTTTTGCCTGTGTCACTCTGCTGCACCAATTGCGATGCCTCAGTTTGCAAATTTTTGTGTGCAGATTCGTCGTTGCACAGTAATTAGTATATGGGATCAATTAGGTCGAAGTCGAAGGAGGTGGTGGCCCTCACCTGCACCCAGACTCGATTTATGGTTCATGTCCTGCCCAGGTCAACAGGGCCCCTATCCTTCCTCGGTTGGTGAACTGGTCCCATGCTTATTTGAGAGATGACGCTGTGAGGAACACCGGCTTCTACCATTTGCTGGGCATAGCAAGTCATTGTTTAGGCCAAATACCCTGTATTAACATTTCGCAAGCTGCCTCAAAAAACTGCGTAGATGTGGAATGCGCGGCGTATCCCACAAAGGAATTACCTAATACCGATCTTTGTCCTTTGACCAACTTGTTAATCAATGGTTCCTCTTAGACAGGGCTTGATGCTTTTTTTTTTCAAAAATTGTGCGGTTTTCTTTCTTATGAATTCAGTCTCCTTCTCGTCTTCTCAAAGTCGAAAAGTTAAAGGAATGCTGGTCGGTTATAAAAGGCCTCATCGATCTGTCCCATATTCGCGGTCTACGTGATTTCGTGGCGCTAATCGATAGGTGACGCAATCGAGCTCTACTCGTTTTGTGGCCTTGTTCGCTTATATGGAAAACTTGAATTATTTATTTAATGAACTTTGCCTTCATGAGAATTTGCAATTCGTAATTTGCAGGTCCGAATTCTGCTCAGATGAATGCAGTTCGACAAAATCAGCAATCGAGCAAATGGACGATGAATGGCAACCATTCTCATATTTTGCCGCCTCCTCAAATGAGGTCATTAAAAATGGTACGTTCTTCAGATTGTTTTTCATTTTCATAACAACTGCTAGTAATGTCATCAGTTTTAGTAGTCTTCAGTGCTCTAGCCTTCACTGAGATGCACTGCTATCGAGAGAAATAGGTTTATCATCATACATTTTTATCTTTTTTTTTCGTCTATTTATCCTACTGGAGACCTGAAGTTGCAAACTACTTAAGCTTACTAAATAATTACGACGTATTCGCATGAAAAATAACGAAAGGAAACACGGGACTTATCAGAACTCAACCCATCAAACATGGGGTGAACTCGTAGAAAAGGGAATTCAACATTACGCTACATGGAAGAGGTTGTTTATAGGCACCGCGTCAGAAGTATTATAATAAATATAATAATAATAATGAATAATTTGGAACAACGGGATTTGTTCGAAGCCGACAACATTGGAAAGCAACTATAAACGGTCATTGTTTTTCTTGATTTGAGAACACAGAAGTCGTGATACCGGTCAGCAAGCCTACAAATGGAGGTTCTTGGTTTGTGTATCGCCCAAGACTACCTACCTTTGTGTTACCTAGAGGACGTTGAATTGTTACCGGGCTTCTTTAGAAAGGACAAAGCACTGACTTATCCACCGACTGGCCAGTGAAAGTCGTTCTGACGAATGCGTGGCGCATCCCAAACAGAGCAAGGTTAGCACTGTCATTCCATTCATTCTGGGATGACAAGTCGGGTATCGGGCAGCAAGGGCTGGAGGGCATCTCCTTCCTATAGACGTTGGAGCAGCTTCACTCAAGGTCGCCTATTACCAATCGTAAGTTTGCGTCCTATACTGACCATTGCTCCGATTGGTTGGTCTGTCTGCCCGGAAAGAGTCTTTATCCTCCATTGTTCAAGAACTGTGTGGCTTAAATTTGCAGCTCTGTGTAGGAAGCACCTGTAATGCTGAGAATCCAGATCTAGTAGAGGATAAGGATAAATGACTGGGTTACTCAATCCCTTTTGGGAGGCGCCACGCGCTTTACCTCTACGGGATATCGTGGTGGTTTGAATGCGTACTTGGCCATACAATGACTTGCGGTGACCGGCCGATGAGCCTTCCCAGACAAGTCTGGTACCAATTCATCGACACTGGAGGGATGGGATGCTTTGCGAGAAATGCGAACCAAGAATCTTGAAATCGGCGCCCATTCCTACTGCGCTACTACGCCGTCGGAAATACCGCGTTTGCTTTGCCGGTATTCTGAGGTTTGTCCGTCGGATGAGGCACAAAGGATAATGTACGGCGTTTCTCGATCCCTTTTATGATGCGCCACGCACTCTACTTTAACGGGATATTGTGGAGGTGATTTGAACGCGTGTTTAACCATACAATGGCTTGCGGTGGCCAGCAGATGAACAAGTCAGCGTTTTATCATTCCCACACGAATCTGGTTCCAATTCACCGCCCCGGAGGGATGGATGGCTTGATTGGCCTGTGACGGAAATCCGAACCAGGAACCTGGTAGCGGGTGCACGCAACAGTCGGCATCTCCTCCCTTTGCGCTGCACGCGCACAGACCTAGCAATTATTCATATTTGTCACATGGATA
Source organism: Heligmosomoides polygyrus bakeri (assembly GCA_947359475.1). Classification (NCBI taxonomy): domain Eukaryota; kingdom Metazoa; phylum Nematoda; class Chromadorea; order Rhabditida; family Heligmosomidae; genus Heligmosomoides; species Heligmosomoides polygyrus. The sequence continues at coordinate 89,483,331 of OX375870.1, forward strand.
CCCATGTCTACGAAAGTAGAAAGCTTAAACTCAATAAGAGCAGCAAAACAAGCTAACGGACAGAAACACGTGATCTGGAAAGAAAAGAGAAGAAAGGAGCTAACACCGCCGCGATCAGTAGACTACCACTGTGCTTAATTTTTCTATTTTCCTTTCTTACCAGATCACGTGTTTTTGTTTATTTTTTCGTGTCTAGGGCCCCGTTTATACTTCCAACGCCGAGCGACGCGACGGCTTGTAAGGTGGCCAAATTGATCGATCGCGTCGCTCAATCAATATTGCCACTAAAGGCTTTTGTCATACCATCGCTCACCCCGAGCGACGCCTAATGATATGCTCCCATATCGATCGCGCAGCGCGATGGAATCGATATGGGTGCATATCATTAGGCGTCGCTCGGGGGTGAACAATGGTATGACAAAGGCCATACGTGGCGACTCGTCGCTTGGCGTCGAAGTATAAACGGAGCCTAAGGCTTTAATGTTGTCGTTGTTCTGAAGCCCAACAATTTCCGTCTTTTGCACTGTTTACGCATGCGGCGCAGTTTATTTTGAACGATGAAGATTTGGACAAATAGTCTTGCTATGTACGCATAATTGTTCAACAGCTCGTTGAGTTATATTTTTTTTTCGGAAAATTCGGCTTGATTTATGTGCAGTTTTCTGATCTGTATTGAAATTATAATTTGGATACATTTGGCGTAGATATTGCTTGTCCTGTGCAATTCACGATTCTATTTCAGTCGTCACCTTGCGTTGGAGTAGTGTCGTGTGCGTCGGGAACTGCATTAGAACACAAGTCGCCCTGCAACATTCCGTCCTTGAAGTCAACGATAGGAAAAAGCTCACCAGGATCATAAGTGTGTGTGTGTGTGTCGTTTTCAGTTTCATTCCTGTATAAGCTGTTCCAAGCAATGTGTACCATCGTTACGTTATCGATGGATTTGTAGGTGTTTCAATCATCAATCACTGTGTTTCGTTTTACTGTCAGTTTTACACGCACATAAATTCACGTTGTAGTGAATTCAGTAAGGTTTTACATGTGTTAATATATTAGCGTTCATATAACTTGTACCATACAAATGCAAAGGTTACTAATTTCGATGAACGTTCTTAGGATTGCGTTGAAACATTTTGTCATTAACGATGTTTTAAATTAAAGTGACTTAATACTCGTGAATTATTGACACATTGGTCAATTCTAGATCGTTACTTTGTGATCAACTAATTACCGCGAATAAATATAGCAAGCATAGCGAATGTTGATTAAGGTGATCGTATATTTCTTAAAAGTCATAGAGCTTCTCGTGAACAGTGAGTGAGGCCTCGTTTATACTTCGACGCCGAGCGACGCGACGCCACGTATTGCGGCCACATAGATCGGGAGACGCGATCGATCAATTTGGCCGCTATGCATGCCGTCGCGTCGCTCGGCGTCAGAAGTATAAGAAGGGCCTAACGGCTCACGGTTCTATGAGGTCCGGCGTTCAAATCCGAACAAAGATTCGAATTTCCCGCCATACCGTAGTTCCGCCAGAGGTTGCGATTTGCGTCCTTGAAAGTGAACAGTCGTTACTTCAACTGCTGTTGAAGCAACGCTCTTTTGAGGAGAGCGTTCGAGCGCTTCAGGCCAAAGATAAAGGCGGTCATTGCGGCTGACGAAAGATGTACTAAGTAATTCTCTCGAGATATTCTTGCACCAGCCGCCAAAGCTGGCTGTCGTCCACACTGACGGCTTAACGTCCTCGCCGTAGTAGTAACTTCTCATCATCAAATGTGGCTGCCATCTATGTCATGGTTTCCGCACGAAGAACTTAACCACATCGAGTGCGGCAAGTTAGAAAGGGTCACGAAGAGAGGCTGCTGTTGTAGAAAGATTGATTAATACTCAGGAAAGATTGAGCCCACCAACTATGAATTCACACGTAATTGTTCCGCTAATAGTATAGTGACGCCACGCTGAAAAAAAATCCAACATTTTTGAATGCTCTCAAATATTCAGAGAGTCATCATTTCATTATAACGGAGCGAGGTAGAGACTATAAATATAAAACATTCATAGACTATCCTTCAGCGACCTCAATTACCTCCAGGGCTGAAGTTTCGGACCGCTTGAATGACGTCCACAAAAAAAGTCGATAATTTGATCAATCTCGACTGTTGGCGGTCGGCATTTCAAAAACAAACTTTAGATTCGTGTTCAGCGACCTCGGCTATCCATAGGGCTGAAGTTCCGGACCGCTTGAATGACGTCCACAAAAAATCGATAATTTGATCATGGCCAATTGATGGCGATCAACCGATATTGTCATAAACGAACTTCAGATTCGTATTCAGCGACCCCACCATGTTTGTGACGGATGGAAACACACACGCACGCACACACGCATGCGCGCACACGCACTGCTCTTATATATAGTAGGAGTTTGTGTGTAAAGGAATTTCCTATTTCATTCGTATTTTGTGTTAATAAATTAGCTTGAGAAGGTTTAGTTTGTTCGGATTTAAACGGCCGCATCCTGTAGTTACTACAGAGCGATACGTTGCGGGAAAATGGCGGAGAGTCGTTGCATACACCGCCCTCAGAAAGAGGTGGGGCAAGGGGCGCGCCGAGGGCGAGATGTCCGGTTCCCCGCCATCACGTGGAGGCATCGCATTTCCTATCAATTCCCTTGGCCCTGCAGCTCTATCCTGAACTGATTTCGTTCTTGAGACAAGGGTCAGGATCTTGTTGACCATATTTGTAGGAAAAGAGTGTTCAGCTGTAGCGCCAAGGCTTTCTTCAGGTCCCGCCACTTTGTTCAGTACTAAGACGTCGTCCGCATTTTCCGACAAGTACAGCAACATCTTAGCGAGATATGTCATGACAACAACGCGACCATCCACTAGAAAGTTCTTCAATACAAGGAGAATTCTCTGATCCTTGGAAAGGGAGGGCGGTGGCCGGTTTCGCGCACAATTACGGATAAGCCTTCAATGTAGAACTCCTGACCGGAATCACCCATAGTCTCTAGTTAATGCGAAAATTTAAAGAATTGTGGCAAATATTGGAAGAATTCTAGAGAGAAGAGCGACGTTCTCATTTGCTCAACTGCCTCCACAACGGAACCGACTGGAAAATAACTTCAGTGTTCCCCGAGATGCGCTTCCCAATCGTCTCCTATCAGCTGTTAGGTTTTTGGACGACGTCACGCCAATTAACGACGGTTTCGCGCGCAGCAAACTTGTCCAAATAGGGCGGGAAGTGGGCGGCGGGCAGCATGGCGTACGAAACGACTGCCCACCCCCCCCCCCCCCCCTGGGAAAATGACTCAACGCTGCGGGCGTGCGGAAGGGGAGTGTCCAGCCAATGACAGCCGAGCATCGATCAGCGCGCGGAGGCTCAATGTCGAGCTCTGCCATGCGAGAGACAACGTCGAAGAATGGGGAGAGAGGGAAGAAGAGATAGCATTGGGAAACGAGCGACGCAGGCAGTCAAGATGACCCCAAGGCGAGAGAGAGAGAGAGAGTGCAGGGAGGCGAGTGGTACATGTGATCATTACGCAGCTGATGCGGCTCGGATCAATTCACCAAGTTGGCGCCATGTGTCTGTGTCTCTGCCTTTCTGCTATTGGTCGGTGCCTGCAAGTGGCCCGCCCATCTTCGTCTCTCGTCTGCACGGCGCCACGACGGCACCACCAGACCAGTGTTCCTTAAGTACCGAAAAGACATCAGAAAAACTAAAAAAAGGAGAGAAAACGAAGAGAAAAAGCCTGGCAGCTGCGAAATTGCATACAGGAGTAAGTCGTGACTGCTTACATGTCAATTAGAGCATGTGGTGAGCATGGCTACGCATATTAGCAGATGCTTCACGATGTTGGCACAGTCAAATTAGGTGTCGTGAGTGCAATCACGGACACGCGCCTTGGTAAAAGGAAGGGACCCCAGGGTGTGTGCGATTCAAGCTGCTCGTGTGGAGATTGTCTCCGTCGCTCAGGGGGAGTCCGCTGATGGGTTCAGCAGAACCGGACTAGGGAAAGCAAGTCCAGGATGTGATGAAAAATGCCGCAACGCAAGAGAACCAGACCACCGACCTCCCTCGCATGAAGCAACGCCGCTATCCACTGCGCCACGACACGCTCGCCGGGACGCCATTGCCGACGTACAAGGTCGCCACGATCCACAACGTAACGGCTGCAGCAGCAGCTACAGTACCCTGCAAACCTGCACATCAACCCGCTAATGCCATTTTGATGCGTTCTATCGAAAAAGATATGTCGCAACCACCGGCAGAGGACGACCAGCCAGGAATCCACGCCTCAGACGGATCAATCAAGGCCGATCGATGAACAAGCAAAGAGCTACACCATGAAGGGTCCGAACCGTGGTCGCGTCCCTGCAGAAAGCGCGCAAAGGCGCTCCTCTTTCACTCACTACCCTCCAGAAGTCTCCAGGATTATTCTTCAACATCACGTGTATGCCAACGCTGCCACATAGAACACTTCCCGTGAACTATTCAGCAGCTGATCTTTCTAGAACCGTCTGTAAGGCAGTGATCGAATGGCCAGGAACGCACTCACCGGCAGAGGACGACCAGCCAGGAAGCGATGCCTCAGACGGATCAATCAAGGTCGATCGATGAACAAGCAAGGAGGACAATCACGATAGCAAAGGATAATCACAGGGCAACAAAGTGTTCGCAGATCGCCACACCAGTCAGAGTTCGAACCCTGGTCGTCCGGCTGCAAGCAGCGAGCGAAGACGCTGCACTATCACTCACTGCTCTCCAGAAGTCTCTAGGACTATTCCTCAAAGTAACGTGTATGCCAACGTAGCAATATAGATTAGTTCTCGTGAACCACTCGCCAGGAACCGATGAATCCCTCAGACGGATCAATCAAGGTCGATCGAGGAACAAGCAAGGAGGACAATCGCGATAGCAAAGGGTAATCACAGGTCAACAAAGTGTTCGCAGGTCGCTACACCTTGAAGATTCGGAACCCTGGTCGCGTAGATGGAAGCAGCGCGCAAACCCGCTGCTCTACTACTCACACTGTCGTCCGGCAAGTGCATGCATACAAGGATGGTGGGAGGGCAGAGGTACTTATAATCATGCCTCCATGCATGAATAATGGACTGGTAACAATCAGGTTGGCATCCTGAGTTGCTGAGCCAGGCGAATTAGCATCCACATAAACCATGTGGGAAATCTTTCACGAACGAAGAATACGGTTTCTTTTATTTCAAATCGCTTCCAAACTGCTAAATAAATACGAAATAGAACAAGTTGTAGAAATTTTCACCGTTCCGGAAAGACTTCATGTAACGGATTTCAAGCATGAAAGAAGTACTTTTATTATTACATGGTATTGCATGGAATATCATATACTAGAGTTTTGTAAACTTCAGCGCCATGCTTCCATTCGTGTGCAGCCTCATTAGGCTTAGTTTAACCGTGTGTTTTTCTTCCTCAAACAGTTCTGCGTCGATAAGCTGATCTCCTCTTCGAACTTGGCGATGTTGGACAGCGTGTAGACACGCGAAGGATGGCCGGCAATCGTCTGAATTTCGCTACTTGTTAGAAAATAGCTGTACGATTACATAAGATGACGCTTCGTACCTCGAGCTCTACTCGATTAATCGGCTCGCCGTTTTTGTCGATACCGATGACGAAAACCATAACACCCATCTTGTGAAGGAAGTGCGCACCTTTAAAAATTCTGAGCATTAGTATGACCGAATTTCGTCAGCACGGAAGGGAACTGTAAACATATGGAACACTAGCATTCAAAGATACCCTAAGGTAAGTTCAGGTTGAAAGAGATGCAACATCGGAGCTCAATAGTTCCTGATCGGGGTGTGTTTTTATGTGGCGTGTTTATTTTTACTTTTATATGTAACTAATAACATAACCAGCAACCCTAACATCATCACATCGTAAGAGGAGGAAACTGTGCGACTTTTTTATGGCCTACAAAATCCGCACATGAAAGGTATCTCAAGAGCGGGAGCCTTGTACAGCCTATAAAATCCTCGAGTTGTAGCCGGAAAGATTCGAACTTGACCGAGTTATTGCGCTCCGAACACGTCCGCGCTTGCAATTTGCGGGCCGTCGCTCCACTCGATTGAAAGGTTCGATTCTATATGCATTGTTCACGGCACACTTCAAAGTCTCACCGGGGTAGAGTACAGCAATTTCTGAGTGGGGCGGGTGGAAATTTCCGATAAAATTCTCTAAACGGTTCGAAATAATCTTGAAGGCTTTATGTGTCCCTGTAAAGGAAGATAGGACGCAGTGGACATGCTTTCGCCCACTCGAAATAGGTTCAATTCTGTGTGCTTTGTACATGGCGAACTCCTGAAGCATTCCTGATATGGAAGAGCACTGGCAACTTACACCATACTCCGAAAACATGCATGTCCTGAGAAAGCTGCTGCTCCAATCACAAACAGCCTGCTCCTATCATTTTTTGGGCCACTCACGGCAAAAATACGGTGTTCTGGCAAAGTTTTTTATACATATATGTTTGTGTTGTTGTTTGTGGGCGCGTGGAGCGCAGCCGGAGGAGGCGCCGGCTGTCGCCTGCACCCGATACCAAGTTCCTGGTTCGGATTTCCCGCCCAGGCCAACCAAGCCTTCCATCCCTCCGGGGTCGGTGAATTGGTACCAGACCTGTCTGGGAAGGATAAAGCGCTGACTTGTTCATCGGCTGGCCACCGCAAGTCATTGTATGGCCAAATACGCATTCAACTCGCCCCCACGACATCCCGTAGAAGTAGAATGCGTGGCGCATCCCAAAAGGGATTGAATAACGCCGTCCTTTATCCTTTTATCCTTTATATGTTTGTGTTGATCTCGAAGATGTGAATCGAACGGTGCCAACCGTTTTTCAAAAAACCTAAAACTAGAGCAGTTATGAGTTATAAGCCATGAATCGGAGTTTAGGTGAAAAAGACAAATCGTCCACGGTCGCCCTTGGCAATGGAGCGCAAGTTTTCAATTTCGAACATTTTCATGGCTCTATACGAACTCTGTATACAAGGCAATACAGCTCGAGATCCTGAGCTCAAATATGCCCTTGTTTTTTTTCAAATAGGTAACTTTAGGCGAGTTATATCCAAAAGACGCAGCGGTTTTTCTTGAAAAGACGCGTTCGGTACTTTAGAGGTGAGAGCTCTCAAAAAGCTAAGGAAAAGGCGTTTTTCTGCGCTTTCTCCGCTTAAAGAACAAAAAATGTGGCCGGTATTGTATCGACCAAGATTGGTAACGGCTTTATTCGGGCTGACGCTTCGGTAGTTTTTCCCTCGTCGGGGCTTAGAAAAGTCGCAAATATTCACGACGTCACTCGTCGAAACATCACACATCTTACAGAGCGATTTTCTAAGAGAAAACAAAGACAGGATCATTGATGGGCGTTACAAAGCACGACTGACTTTAGAGGTGGTTGCCGTCGGAAACCACCGTTCACCCCGTAGGTAAAAGTAGCAAGCTTCAATACTTCTTGAATGCTTTGCAGCTACAGTACTGAACGTGCCGATCCGTCCAACAAGCAAAAGAGGCGCAAAAGTGCGACGGAAAGCTCCGCTTTCCGCTCGCCACGCGTCGCGCCGCAAATCGTATTAGGGTGCGGCATCCTCAACATCTGGACGTTGCGCTTACTTATTTGTTATTCGCCAACTTATTTGTTGGATAGAAAAGTGTGGCCTACTTTTTAGAAATAGCTGCCGCCATGACGCGCTCTGTGAAGAATGCATATAGGATCGGCATAATCAATCGAGTGGACGCGACCGCTTGCAAAGTGACGTTAGCTGATGGAAGATGCTTTAATCTTTTGTAATTTCCATCACTGGTTCTGTCTTTGTTTTTCCAAGAAGATTACCCTGTAGGATGAAATGATGTTTGAGCTCGTGAATATTTCCAAGTTTTCCAGGCTCCGAAAAAGGCCAAACTGCCGAAGCCGGAATAAGGCGGTTAAGCAGTCCGTCTTGGTCGACAACTTGCCAAGCTCACATTATAATTGGACAACGTTACGCCAAGAGTTATGGAAAGTCGAACCTGGGCAATTCAAAGGTAGAATTGCTCTTGTAGTTTCGTTAAAAAGTATAGTTCAACTAGCGTAGACCACAAATTAGCACCACTCGAGAGAAAACGCCAAACTGTCTAAAGACAGATACTAACTGCCTCCAAAGATGTTTTGGACTGAGTAACTACACAATCCATCAACTCACCTTCTCCTGGATCTTCACCGCTGAAACCATCCGTAAACACGATCGCTACTGGTTTCGCCTTGTTCGGTCTTGCACTGGGTCCCTGTACAAAATATACATTTGGAGTGACAAGTTTCGAATTTCTTTTCCAGTTCCAAAAACATCTCTTCTCGAATTTCGAGTTGTGAGATTGCTATGATGTCGTCCATGTCGTTCTTGCTGCTTGTAATATGTCCAAAAGGATCCACTGGGTCACTCTGGCATGCGATAGGGACGAATGAAGACACTGCTGTCACTCGCTCGAGCAACTCAATCATCAAAGAGACAACGGATGGAATAGGTGATACATACTTACAATACCAATTCAGACTCAGATACATTTGTAGCATGAATCCTGCTTAAAGTAATAAATAATGTTGACTTTCAACGCGTGGCTATCCTTTAGATGAGTTCGCTTAATAGTTGTGCTCAAACGAACTATTCGAATAGGCATTCGTATGATTTTCATTCGAATTCGAATATTCGAACTTGAGCATTCGATAAATCGCGTTTTTGGAATGTACTCGAATTCGAATATTCAAATAATCGCCTTTTTCGAATATATTCGAATTCGAGTATTCGAAATTTGTGAGCATTCAAAACCATTCGAATATCCGAAAATTTTTCGATAGCACAACTATAGTTCACTTTAATTGCATAGGAGCTGTGATGTTATTCTGATGTACCATAAAAAGTGGTGTTATATGGGAGCTAACGAATTTTAAAAACTAAGCCGTCCGACTCATATAGGTCACCTCACTACATACTGATAAAATGCAATTTTTCTCCAATTTTATTATTATTTTTCCTAAAAAAAGCGAATAGAAACTGCTCAAGAAGTAGATCGATACCAAGAAAATCTCGGCCGTTCTCATTAGAGCCTCGTTCGTGTGCGTCGTTCCACTCATGAATTCCACCGCAGAGATTCGTTTCTCCATCGTCTTCTTGTCAGTGAAGTCCCTTAAACCCTTTGATAGGATGTTCTCAAGTGTGTGCCGTGTATGTCTGACTGAAAGAGCTCACTGAAAGTCGAAGATCACTCGAGATTTTCCTTTGCCAGCGTATTTAATAGCTGCTATCTAAAAATAAACAGGTGAATAGGTAAAATTTACGTCTAACCAAGGACAAACGAACAAACCTGTGTGTTCTCTGGACCCAAGGCTATTCTCTCGATGAGACGGTTGGCCACCGCGAGCTGGTCTTCGAATCTGCCTTCAATGGAGCCAGATGCATCGAACACAAACGCGACATCATAGAGGCATCCCGAATCTGAAAGCGTCTAGTTGTGCATCGTGAACTGCAAAAACATTCTCCGGCCCATGTCGCGAAAGTGGGCAGCATTGGGACGGAGGTGGGAACGCTCCGTCGATCAGGCCACATCGAATGGGCGTGCCATTCAAAAAGGACGTATACGGTCGGCACTCTGATAGCGTATTTTTGTTTGGCTTCCACCTTCTCACCTTCTAATGCTGCCCACTTTCGCGACATGTCCCCATTCTCCTAAATAATTGGAGAACATGATGACAAGGGAATCACAGAATCAAAAATGCCTTTGAAAAGCCAACTTAACCCTGTCCGGGGTTAGTCCCATTTCTGACGTTTGTGATGGCCGGAAATGAAACCTTTGAAGCTGTTGGCTTCCTGCATCAGAATTTTCTTAGTGACAGTAAATGTTTTTAGCTAAGACCAGTGTCGTTAAGGCACGAAAGCTGCTATGAGAAGGACAGAGGATCACGCAGTATGGTTTCGGGTTCGAAGTACCCCGGAAGAAACTAAAAAGTATGTACATCAAGGAATTCTAGAAGAGCGTCAGGCATAAAGATACATAGCGAGAGTTCGGCCAAGAAATATGCAAAGGCTGTGCGCCAGGGAAGCAGCAGCCAATCAGAGCCCTTCATTGAAATTCAGATACGGAGCGTAGATCAGATCTCAGACAACGAGCTAGAGTGCGTTTATAGGATATAGCAAAATGAATAGCGGAAGACGAAGCAGGGTGCAATCCTAGTCGGGAGGGAAGCGCGCATCTTAGCAGTGTTGTAGGAGATGAGTGTTTATTTAGTATAGCAATATAGGGAAGATGTGTACCCATCTGTAGAAAAAAATACATTAAAGAATCAAAATAAATTGTATCAAAATGATTGAAAATATATACGATTAGAGGAGGCTTGACTCCCAACGCTTGAAAATGATTGAGACGCGAAGTAGAGTGAACTGTCGGTATTACGGTCCTCATATCGCATTCGAAAAGCTGACTGACTTCAAATTTCAGCTATACTTGATTGAGTTCCACTTGTTTATTTGCTAAAAAGTCCATTCTCTTGCTTTCTCACATGTTGGCTATTGTTATTGTTGTCATTACTCCGTACAAATTGCTGTTAGTCAGGAGGATTTCTTGGATAGAAAACGACTTTTAGGATACCTCCTCCAACTAGGAATTCGGAATGCTACTATCTTGGCAGCCAACTTGGCGTAGTTTACTTACTATTATTATATATTTATTATTATTATTTATTACGGTGTTTAAGACACACGTCATAAAACGAACAAACACAACAAACATAGAAGAAACACCCAAACACCATTAGGAATGTGCTCACCATAAAAGACTAACAACATAACCATTTCTTCTTCACAAATTGTTTGAAGGAGCCATAGAACTTCTCAGTTACTTCAAAATTGTGTTTTAGAGCTAGGTATGAGGAGGCGGCCCTGCACGTAAAAGAAGAAGACCTTACGGTCGTCTTAGGAATGCGGTAGGAGATCTTTTTAGAATCACCTCTCGTTACCGATGGCAAAATCTTATAAAACTGCGAAACGTCAACGTCCATGATCCCTGATAACATTTTGAAGATAACACAAACGTCTCTTAGCTTCCTACGCGACTCCAACGTGTGGAGATTGAAATATTTGTTTCTTATGCGTGAGCGAGGTATCCTAGAATAGAGGAAGCTTCCAGATCTAAGCAATATTTTTCTCGTGTAATTGTTTTGAACCTTCTCAATAAGATTGATATCCTTCTTTTTGAAAGGGGAAAAAACAGTAGAACCAGTTTCGACAATCGGTCTAACGTATGTTTTATAAGCTTGTAGCAACACAGCGTTGTTGCGAGTAGACAACCCCCTAAAGATCTGGAAAGTACGTGATTGAGCTTTTTTCTGGATTACCTTTAAATGCTCAGAAAAATCTAGCTTTTCGTCATAGTAGAATCCTAAGTCTCGTACCGCTGTAACTCTGGAGATGGGGTTGTCATCTATTTTATAATCTAACGAAGCCGATGAAGATCCAATTCTCATAAACATAGTTTTTTCTGGGGATAAAGGTAGACTCCATGTCCTGGACCACTCCTGCAGCGTATTAATAGCAGCCTGCAACGAGATTTGGTCCTCAGATGTTATAACTTCTCGATAAATCTTGATATCATCAGCAAACTGTTTAACCACGACACCACTGCCATTCAGTAGGCAAGGAATATCAGCTGTATAGATGATAAATAATAGTGGAGAAAGCACTCCTCCCTGAGGAACGCCGCTCATGACCTGCATGCATCTAGACTAATGTGGAGAGAAATTGTGTTTCTCTCCACATTAGCATTGCTAGGACGCGCCCCCCTCCAACTAGGATTGCCTCCGAAACAGCGTTACCCACGTGAGGCGCTAACAACAGGGAGCATTAGTTGCTTTTCGTGGTAGTGTCACCAGGTGCATTTCGGCGGAGGAAAGCACAAAACCAACCTGTGATTGGTTGAGGGACATGTGCAGCCCATACCATGGCTGCACTGAGCCCGGAAAGTACCGAGCGTTAAATTAATCACGGTATTCATAAAATTAACACCGGATTGATTGAGCCCTTAGGGGCTTCGCATCTTCGTCTCTTCTGTCTGAGTTTATCGATGGTGTCTGAAGTGCAGTGAATAATCGTGATGCCCCGACCGCTTAGGGAAATCTCCCGGACGACTACTCTGACGACTACTTGACTCCGAACACGCAGGAGAAAAAGATGAAATAAAAAATAATTTGAACACGTACAGAAATTATCGGAAAGAATGGCGTAAACGAGAATCGACCTGTGTAAACAGCTTCCTAGTCTAGGAACTAGTAAAGTTATTTGAAAAAAAATGTAGGACGCGTAGAGAAATGCCAACAAGTAATCAACGAACATGTGGCAAATGTCTCAATGTTCCGTTTCGATTCTATGTCGTCGATCGTGTCGGACATATCGATCGGTTCTGCATAGCCTAAAATCAAAGCTTTCGTCTGATCTGCATCGTTGAAGAAATGAACATTTCTGAGGTTTCACGTGTACTCTAGGTGACGTGAGCAAATGGTCGCTAATCAATAAAAAATAAATAAACTCTAAAGCAAGAAAGCGCGGTAACTGATGAACTTCTGATTTGAAAATAGCTCTACTTTGTCTCATCTTGAATTCTACCCTTTGCTGCAAAGCATAGGTAAGTAGACTGAGGCTTCACTGGATATGTTGCACTCAAAGATCCATTCGCGGAAAGTGGCAAAACGGTTCTTGCTGAAGAATTTTCGGCACTAGTCGTTAATATGGACTACAAGTGAAGATGAGAACGAGTCAGCTACAGTTTGATGCAATCCTTAGCAAAGGTGTAAGGATAATTTTTGCAGCTGGAGAGTTTATCTTATTTGAAAAGCGTCAAGGTCCAAGCTTCAACGATAAAGAGCAAAGGACTCTCACCTGGTGAATAGCAGCAAATTTTAAAAAAAATCTCAATAACATTGATACTCTTCTCTGGTGGCCTATTTTCAGCATTGAAAAATCCAGTCTACTATGTTTTAAACAATTAGAAAAAGTAGAGAACTGAGCTGGTCATCCTATCGACAACGCGACAAAAACTGACCCACGAATTTAAAAAAAAGGTAAAAATTGAGTAAATTCGAGAAGTTTTAGCACAACGTACCAGAATAAGCGTCACCGCTGCTTGTTTCGTCTGTGAGAACAGAAGAACCTTCAGCATCCATGTTACCTGAGAACTCAGTGGATCCCTCAACGTTGCCCTCACCTAAAATGTACAAAAAGACATTATAGGCTGTAAAAGGATCCTCTTTGATCATCTATCGTTAGTTTTACAAATTTCATGCGTTAATGACATTGCGTGACCCTGTAGCGCAGTCGGAAGAGGCGCCGGCTCCGGCATGTTCTCCGAATCAATTCATGGTTCAGTGGTTTCCGCTCAGACTAACCATGCCTTCAATGCCTCCGGGCTCAGCGAGTTGATAACAGTCTTCTCTGGGATGGTGAAAACACTGACATATCTATCGCCCGGCCACCACAAGTCTTTTATAAACCAAATATGCATTCGAACTGCCAAATTGCCTCCACGATATCTCGAAGAAGTAGCGCATACGGCGCATCCCAAAGAGGAACTGATTAACACCGTCTTTACTGATATTGCGATTCATTTTGACTATGGTATGTACAGCCTTGAAGGGTCGTTATTCTACTGCGCATTTCATTCTTTGAAGCGGCGTGCAGCAAGCGTAACCGGAGGACGAAATTCAAATTGAGCTGAACAGTTCGGGATGCTCTATCGCCGACTCAAGGTTCTTGGTTCGGATCCCGCCCAGGCCGAGCAAGCCACCATCCTTCCGGAGACGGTGAATTGGTTACCATCCTCTCTGGAAAGGATGAAACACTTACTTTGTCTCTCATAACGACGTTCTGCTGCAATCAAAACTCTAGCGCCAGACGGGACTCGAACTCTCGCCACCTGTTAGCCGGGCAAGAATGCTAGCATTTACCCGCCGATATTACAAGCGCATCGTAGGATGCATAAATGAGTTGAATTGAACTGAAATTCATCACCGGTACCGTTTCCACACCTTGTGGGAGCCGTCGGCACTCAATGGCTTGCCCAATCAACTGGTCACCAGGCGGGTATTAGCAATGTGTCACCGTTGTTTTCACCTTGTCCACATTTATTTCCATCTCTGATCGATAATTGATTAAACTAAAGAGAACTAGTTGTTCTATGGCTAAACTATGAAGAAACTGTAATTCTCTTGGAAATGACTTTGAAATTCTGCAAAATATAAATAAAACGAAATTATGGCCTGCAATAGAAAGAAGTAAGGAACTGCATCATATTTACCGTCAGGAAGTGTAATAAATAAAAAAAATGAATAAATAAATAAAATTGACATTTGACTAAACAAAAGCGAGCTACCTCTGTAATTCTCTAGGTATCGACCTCGAAATGCTGCAGGCTATTTAAGAAAGAACGGAGGTTGTGCTCTACAAAAGATAAAAAGTAAAAATAAATTAAAAATAATAAAATAATAAAAAATAAATATGCAATATGTAATAACTATAAAACATAAAATATATGAATATATAATATATTAGGTTGTTGCGAAAGTTCCCGCCATTTTTTGAATGTGCTTTTTCCTCACTAACGCTACCTTATAGCAACCTATCTTTTGTTCACATAAAGAGATCAGGTATGTGCAAGTTTACTATTATTACTAGCTACTCACTCTCGCGTAACTCCTAGAGAAACGGAGCTTTCAAAGGAGTACATCCGAGGTCTCTTATTGCATGACTTCAAATTTGGAGAGTCAGCAGCCGCTTCCTTTCGTCGCATCAGTGGTGCATTTGGGGAGGCCACTGTGCCCAATCGCACTGCACGAGAATGGTTCGCACGCCTTCGCAAAGGTGAGTTTAGCCTTCAAGGTTCCTTCAGGTCAAGACGTGAATCGGATGTCGACAACGACCGACTGCGACAGCTGGTGGAATCGGACCCACGGCGGACTACTCGTGAACTCCCGCAGGACTTGGATGTGCACTATGCCTCCATCGCCAGGCACCTACATCAACTGGGTAAGGTGCACTGGTTGGCACAGTGGGTTCCCCATGACCTTACCGAACGCGTCCGCCAGCGACGTACTGAGGTGGCCACTCAACTGCTCTCGTACAAGCGTACAGATAGTTGGCTGAAGGCCATCATCACAGGAGAGGAGAAGTGGTGCCGGCACGTCAACACCAAGAGGAGCAGACACTGAGTTGACAAGGGCGAGCAGCCTGAGCCACAGCCAAAGGAGGGTGCTCACCCGTCGAAGATCATGCCTTCTGTTTGCTGGGATTACAAAGATGTCATCTACTACGAACTGCTGGCCCGTGACGAAACTCTAACAGCGGACTTGTACTGTCAGCAGCTGGATAGGCTGACCGCCAAGATCGCAGAAAAGCGTCCGAATCACGGCACAATCCGATTCTTGCACGACAGTGCTCGACCACGCATTGCAAGAATGACTCGTCAAAAGCTTCTCGACCTTGGATGGGAAGTGCTGCCTCACCCACCGTACAGCCCAGATATTGCACCAACAGACCACCTTTTTCTGTCTCTCTCCAATGCCATGCAAGGGAAACCGTTCGATGACGAGGACGACATGGAACGCTGGCTGGATTTTCGAATCAAAGCTGGAAAGGTTCTATGCTGACGGGGTTGGGAGTCTGCCTCAAAGGTGGAGAAGAGTGATAGATCACGATGGCGGTTACCTCGTTTCTTGATGTGTTTCGCTTTTTCTGTAAAACTAAAAAAATGTGGTGTCTTGAAAAGGGCAAAAACTCTTGCAACAATCCAATATAACAAATAAAAATAAAAATAATAATATTAAATAAAATAAATAATATACACCAGAAACAAAATGAAAATAAAAATAAAATGTAAAATCTATGACGTTAAGAACTGTAAACTAATAATCGATGATCAATTACGGTGCTAGCTGTTCTATGATCAAACTACGCAAAACTGTAATTCTATGGGAAATGACCTAGAAATTCTGCGCTGTCAAGAAAGTACGGAATTGTGGTTTGAAATTGACAAAAGTAAGGGGTAAACCACGGCGTGAGTCAACGCTTTTAGAATGTGTCACGCATTCTACTTTAGCGGGATGTCGTGGAGGCAATTTAAATGGGCATTTTGTGTATATTGCAGTGGCCAGCCGATGGACAATAAGGAGCTTTATCCTTCACATGCAGGTCTGGTAGCAATTCACCGACTCCAGAGGGATAGAAGTCTTGGTTGGCATAGGCGGGAAATCCGAACCAAGAACCTGAAATTGGGTGCGCGCGACAGTCGGCACCTCTTCCGACTGCGCTCCACGCGTCCCCATAATAGAAAAGAAGTGGAAACATGCGCTACACATAAAGTTTAGAAATGTAAACTGAAGTAAGAACCCAACAGCGAATGAAGTAATGAAAGCCAACCTGAGCCCGACATTGCGGGTTCGTCCTCAGAGTACAGTTGATTAGTTGTTGGCACTTCTGCGCAACCTTCTAAAAACCCATTTTTAGCAAACGCAAAGGCGGCTGCTACTCGTATACCAATTCCGACCGATTCCAGAAGCCTCTCCTCCGCTGTTGTATTCTTCCTCGACTGGTATCAGCTGTGGATTTGGTACGAGATACCGACCGGTGTTGTCAGTTGCCATTTCAACATAATGTACCGTGGCGGTATCAACCTACAACACGTACGGTTGATTTAAAAAGTTTAACTTAAAAATTGAGAAGATTTTGAAGAAGCTGAAAAGAAAACCACCGTCTCAGGAATATATTAGTATGAGGAATATATTCGTAGCGTTTTCTTCGAAGAGTTTTATTTAAACGATTTGCTTTTGCTCGACAAACTCTTTGTGTTTATTCGAACGAACTTTTGTGCTCGAAAAACTGTGTTATTTATTTTTAATACATTTGTTCAAGCCTGGAACAGCGGCTGATAGAAAGGCCATATGTTGTTTACAGGATGTTTTGTTGCGATCAAACACCTTCCATACATTCCGGGCAGCAATGCTACGCCTTACACCAACGGCGCTGTTTTACCGCATGTAAAATTATACATGATACATTATGTGATCGCATTTAACTCACAATTTTTCAGGCTTAGAAATGGAACCCAGGAGGCAAAAGTCTACACTTCCAACATCTGCTCCTCATTGCATTTCGCCATGGTCAAAAATCAACCGAAGCAGCCCGGAATAATTGCGAGATGTGCGGAAAAGGCATCATAGGCGAGCCTACAACAGGGAAATCGTTTATGAAGTTCAAGAACGGCGACTTTGACCTCAACGACAGTCCATATAGCGGAAGGCCTTCGGAATTCGATGAAGAGCGTCTCAAGGCACTTTTGGAAGAGAACGGTCGTCAAACAAGTCGTGAAATAAACGACAGAATGAACCGCGATCAAAAAACAGTTCTTGGTCATCCTCATTCGATCAGGTGAGAAATTGGGAGCCTTTGTGCAGCACGACCAGACTGAAATCAACAAGGAAGAAGAACGGCTTCAAATCGCTTCACAATATATCACCCGGATCGAGCAGCACGCGGCCATAGACAGCGTTTTTGTACAGAATCATCACAGGAGATGAGAAACGGTGCTTATACGTTAAAATGGAGCAAAGAAAGAAGGCGATATGAGAAGAGCAGGTATCGAAACGCTGATTTTTGCCTCCTGGGGCCAGATTCATCAACCACTTACCGCCGGTATCGGTATATCGGTTACCGTATCTGTATCACTTACTACCTAGGCCGATATGGTGAATCCGCGGTAAGATGATACCGGCGGTATCGTTGATAAACCTGCCCCTGGCTATTCTATTTCTAAGCCATAAAAATATCAAAAAACCAAACTGCTAGAAAACAGATGAAACGGTTTTATAGAGCAGAGAAAATACTTTCTAACGAGCCCAAAAAGTTTGTCAAACAAAAACGAAACGGTTCCAAAAACTTATCGAATATTTAAAGGGCTATCCACCACGAATAAAGAGGTACTACTTAAGGCCTACAAAACGTTTGTAAGACCCATCGTAGAAAGTGGAAGCATAGTGTTCTCACCTCATAAGAAGAAGGATATCCAGTACATCGAGAAAGTACAAAACAGCTATACTAGAAAAATAATCACCAGATATAACGGATTCTTCCATCCCCAGGTTCCTAAAGATTCTATTCGAAACAGATTTTTAAATGTTCACTCTTTGTTCTCTAGAAGAAGTATGGCCGACGTCTGTCATGTCTACAAGATCCTCTCTGGCAAAATAAAAATCAAACTCGCGAAGTTTTACAAGCTGCGGCCTTCTAAAACAAGAGGAAACCCACTGAAAATCTGGTATCCAAAGCCTAAAATCGGCATTAGAGCACACTCCTTCACGGCAAGGGCAGGCTCCGCATATCTAGCGTTAAGGAGTACTATAAATCCAACTCAAGACAATTATCAATTGTTTAAAAGACTTGCTGGGAGAGCCCTCCTCAAATACTGATGTCGTGTTTCTGTTTTTGTTTTGTTCCGCTTGCTTGTTACGGTACCTTTTTCCTTCCTTTTTTCTGTTTTAGTTGAACAATTGTATCAGTTTTACACCGCTTTGATTTCTGTCGCTATCTACCTGTTCGATTGGGTGGCAACCGTGTTTGTTGTTGTATCTCACGTCCATCTTAAATGGTCGTAATAAACAATTACAAAAATTCCAAAAAAAGCTCGTCGAAGAAACGCTACGAACTTATTCCTCAACCCAATACGAAGCAGATTTTTTAAAGAAATTTTTATCCCTACGCAAACTGATGGTAGGTTCCTACAAAGAACATTAAGCAGCCCCTACGGCTTATAGACCTATAGAATGTGAACTTACAGGCCTCGTTACCTTTGACCCTTCTCCGCAAAACTTGATCAGTTTTACGAGACGACCATATGACAGCGGTCCGTAGAGCACAGTATCGGCGCTGCCAGATATCAGTTCCAATCCTTTCCTTAACAGAGTAGCTGTGTCGACAATAATCTCGTCTAAATTCTCTTTTAAATCTTTATTTATCTTTTTTTTCAAAACTACTTTCGGTATGTTGATAAAAGTTGATAAAAATATGAATATGTTGCGGTTATTCAGTACAAGCGCACCTATTCGCCTAACGGGATGTCTCGAACTAGCTCCTTTTTATGACGGTGTTTTGTACAGTTTGTCCCTTGCTTGGAGCATAAAGGATAAAGGACGGCGTTAGTCGCGCCACGCATTCCACTTCTACGAGATGTCGTGGAGGCAATTTGAATGCATATTTCACCTACACAATGACTTGCGGTGGCCAGCCGATGGACAAGTCAGCGCTTAATTTTTCTCAAGCAAGTCAGGTTGCAAGTCACAGTCTCCGGAGGCACGGAAGGCTTGGTTGGAGTAAGCAGGAAATCCGAACCAAGAACCTGGTATTGGGTGCATGCGACAGCCGGCATCTCTTCCAATTGCGCTACACACGCCTATAACGCATGAATAACTTGATCGAATTCATAAAGTTCAACCGGCAATATGTACGTCTTTTACTAGCACGCACAGACGACTTTTCCGAGTCTTCGCAGTTCCCAAGTAACAAATTGAATTTCTTGAGAATACCATAGGTCAAAAAATTCGATCTTATTCGTGAATTTAATTTTTTTGCAACCGGAATTGAACGGTTAAACTTTCCTCCAACGGTTGTCGTCAATATTTCCCACAGTGAAGAGAATCGAGCTAGATTCCGCAAATATTTTGTGGATAAATATCTAGCGCATTTTTTATTGCTAATGTTTTTACTAGCTCTTTTTTCTTTACTTTCCTTTTTTTGCACATGTCTTACTTCTCCTTACTTTTTTGAATTTTGAGCAAATCCCTGACTCTCATACGAATTTTGAGCGAATTCTTGAATTTTGACGCATACAAATCTTAAGCGAATTCTTGAATCTCGACGTATACCATAAGTAAATATTTTTCAAAAGCGATATGATATTCTATTTTCTTTTGCATTTCGGCCTAGGAAAGGGATTAGTCGGAGACAAAATCAAAAAGCTCAAAAAACGACCGAAAGAGGACTTAGGAACACGACGTGGAAACTCCACACGTCCCTGATGACCACTCCGATCCGCACACGATTTCTCGGTTCAGTGTCATGTTGCAGTGTAAAGTTGCTGGCAGGCATGGGATCGCCGGTGCCTATCAGTTCGGCACGTCACTGCCACACAGGAGACGCATTCTTGGTCAGGTAGATGTTTGAAGTGAAGAAACGATGCGGAAGCAACTCACTTCAAACGCGTCTCACCTAATGAGACAGCGTACACGTGGGTGTTTGGAAGGCCTCGGAGCTGCGATGCATAGCCACCTACGTCGTCGTAACTGCAACGACATTTCTTCAGAAGTGTTCTAGAAGTCATGAGATGATGATGTCACTACCTGAATCCGTCGGTGATAACGACGACACTGGTGCGCACGTCCGGTCGCCTGGCCTTGAGGGCGAGTTCGGCCAGTTGCAGCGCTGCGCCAGTGGCGGTGATTCCAGACAGGAATGGCAGCGCTGAACGGGAGCAACGCTTGGATTGAGAATGAACTACGGCACTCAAGAGGATCGTTGATTCACCTCTGATTGACTTAACAAGACGGAGCGGGTCGTTGATGGATCCCAGTGGAATCCTCAGCCTCTTCCTCTCAGGACTACTGTACAGAACAACTCCTACTCGGTCTTGGGTATCGGAGATGGTGAGACCTTCGAGCACCTGAATCAGGAGAATTCACAGGTTTACTCATTGGAAGACGTCAGGAGATGGAAAGCATAGAGATGACATCATGCTGTTCCAAAACCGAGATGTTTATATAGGATGATGACGCTAGACTGTGGCGGAAATCATCCTGCAACTACTACTAGTCAACTGCGGATGAACCTACGGTAACGGGGCGAAATTCGACTTCCTACTATTTACACCACCTTTTGGATCTATCCTAGTCGGAGGGGGCACCGTTAGAAAAAAGAAGCAAGTGCTAACAGGTTGGTCAGTTCAGGCTAGAAAATTGCAAAGAAATGTCCTCTCACGGGCTGTATGAGTGTGTCACCTTGATAGAATAGTACGTTTTCAAGTTACCCATCGTTGCCAAGAAGATTGGTAAAGTGCCACCCCCCCCCCCCCCTCCTAGATCCCATCCTTTCCAACACTTCCGAATGGTTGACTGTTGTTTCATTTTTCAAATACTGGTTGGTGCCTACTATAGTAGTGCTCAAGTGATTAGCGAATAATTTATTCGAATAACTGTTCGAGTAGTCGAATATTCGATATTTCAAAATTTCGCACATTCGTTCGAACATCGATGGTTTTAAAAAGTTCGTTCGAATTCGTTCAAATTCGAACGTCGAAAGGGAGCCATACTCGAATATTATTCAAAAGTCGAACATTTCAACTTCATTCGAGAATCGAATAATTTTGTTCTAAAATCAAATACACTGCAAATCTTCAAGCGCAGAACTTGGTTCGAACAAATCGTTCGACTACTCGAATATTCGAATAAACAAAAATGAAGCTTATTCAATCTTCAATCAGTCGGAAAAATTGGCCAGCGAATAATATAATATTCATTCATTCATTCACTCGAACATTTTCGACATCAAATTTATTCATTCATTCATTCGTTCGACAAAATTTCTCAAAAACAAAAGCACAACTAAGTTCCTACATACCTAGTTCACAAACTTTGTGTTTCTGATATATGTGTTGTTATTTTGTTGCATTTTAGTGTAACACATACAACGTTCGTTTTTTGTTATCTGCGTGGCTACCTCCAGGCCATGAATAAATCAAATAAATAGATGTTATCTGTTCAGCAAAAAATAGTCCAGGATTTTTTTAGTTTCGGGCCTATGTTATACATACTTCGGCGACGCTGTTGTCGGCGACGTCGGCGACATTATTGAGCGACATCGCCGACAACAGCGTCGCCGTTCGTAGCAGCCCGCGCAACATTGTCGCCGATGTCGTCGACAACAGCGTCACCGAAGTATAACATAGGTCTCAGCGTTGTTTTCGCACAAGATGCAGGCATTGGGTCAACGTGTGGGAGTCCCATCTATAGTGTTGGAGGTCGCACAACGAACACCTGTGTGTATCTTGAAGAAGAAGCAAAAAGGACCATATCGAATAGGTCCTGTTGAAGTGCCGGAGGAATGATGACGGCGTCTACTAGGCGAAAAGTACTCGTCACAGCCAAGCATTGTGATCTATTTACATAGGCGCCTCATTAATAACTTCCACAGAACTAACCTTCGTTACAAACTCCAAACAGCTGTTGAACACCTCGCGCATAGAACCCGTAGCGTCGATCACAAAGAGGACATCAGCGGGACATGCTAAAATAGAACTTTTCACTTTTATCGCTTCAGAAAGGGGCGACACGACACGCATTAAAGGATAAAGGACGGCGTTACTCAATCCTTTTTGGGATGCGCCACGCATTCTACTTCTACGGGATGTCGTGGCGGCGATTTGAATGCGTCTTTGACCACACAATGATTTGCGGTGGCCAGCCCATGAACAAGTCAGCTTTTATCCTTCCCAGACTTGTTTGGTACCATTTCACCTCCGGAGGGACGGAAGCCTATGTTGGCCTAGGCGAAGAATCCGAACCAAGAACCTGGCATCAAGTGCACGCGATAACTGCCACCTCCACCGACTGGGCTACACACGCCCACGACAAGTATTACTGAATAAAATTGTTCCTTACCGACTCCACTTTCTTCGGCCACTTTATCGATGGCAAACATGACATCCTTCAAGCTTTCTTTCTTCACAATATTTGTCGCCTGAAAAAAGAAGGATCAAAAGCGTTATTGACGAGAACGAGTTCAACTCTAGAACCTTCACATATTTTCTTTCTGCCTCCAGAATGTGTCGATTATTTCACATTCTAGTTGAATAACAAATCTATCTGCAAGCCAGTTCAAAGAACACATTACTGCAATGAGTTGCTGAGCTTCTGAGCTGGCCGCGTTTTGTTATGTGAGCCATGTATTTATTTATATAATGTTTGGTTCATTGTTTAAAAAAAATAAAATAGCAAATGGATTCGGAAAGCTAAGATGGTGCACAAGGCCTTACAGTATTTTTGAAATGTTCAACGTAGACGGCACATTAGCAAGAATCACAATGGGTTATAAAATTCGATTGGTTAATCAATACCGATTGATAATATCAGCTAATACAAGGGACAAATCTTTTTGTAGTTGATGTTCAATTTATGCTCTCGAAGGGATAAAAGATTAGGTTGGCTTGGGCGAAAATCCGAACCAAGAGCCTTGAATCGCCGACTACACGTGACAGCTGGCGCCTCCTCCTACTGCGCTACCAGTATCCTAAGATATGGCTCAGCAATTATTTCGAAATTTTGGAATCATTTAATGTAGACGTTAGTTTATCAGAATCGCAATGGGTTATAAAATTCGACTGATTAATCAATACCGATCGATAATATCAGATAATATCAGTGAAAAATGCTTTTGAAGCTCATGTTTGACTACCTGCTCCCGAAGTGACAAAGGATTAGGTTGATTTGGGCGGGAACCCGAACCAAGAGCCTGGCGTCTGCTCCTAGTGCGTTGCCACGAGTCCTAAGATATGGCTTAGCATTTATTTTCGGAAATTTGGAGTCATTTAATGTAGAGGCAGGTTAGCAAGAACTGCAACAGGATATAAAACTCGATTTGGCAATTCATACCGATCAGTAATATCAGTCCTGTGAGCAAATCTCTTTGTAGGTGTCTGTTCAAATCACCGTTAAAGATGAGGATTTCCGGAGTACGACAGTAACCCCGTGGGACTTATAACGTGAAGACAAATTAGATCGATCAATCAATATCCATCGATAAGTCTATATGTGCCTGTAGTTGCCAGTGCTGAATGTGATGACCCCCGTAATCTATAAGATATAAACGCAATCAATTGGCCAATCGGTTTTTCTAGAGAAGCGGTCCCGTGCACGTACAGGGGCCGGATTCATCAACAATTAAACCCGTGGGTATGCGGAGTATAAGGGGTACAGATCAGGCAAGAGTCAGAGACGCAGGCTTCATCGTGGGTATCTTTACCTCCTATACCCGCGGGTTAGTCATTGATTAATCCGGCTCCAGTAATGGTTGCTTCGGTTGGGTTGACCCAACAAGGGAAAGCTGTCCTAGATGTGGTCAATTTGGACACAGATACGGTAGACGAAGTACATTCTGGTGTTCCTTGTACGCGCAATTCAATGCAGAAATCAATCAATCATTATCGATTGACTATGATCATCCTCTCTGGGGCTTTATTTCAGTCAGAGTGCTCTGTATGGGCGGTGGTGTACCGTAGGTTTGAAGAAACAATGCTGCTCCCCAGGAAGACAATTTCGGACGATATCGTCCGACGATTACCGAACTGATGGACAGGCGGAAAAACGCAGTGTCACGATGAAGTTTCCTATGAATAATGAGACCATAAGCCATAAAGTTAAGGGTCAACAGACATCACATGAGTTTCTATGCGTTCGCTTTCAGATGTTCCCGGCAGGTATGCCCGCACACAGAACAGAAACCAGAATAGCGCTGTGATGGTGTCAGTTGTTATCGACAACAATGCATGTCTCGATTGTTTCTACGTGTCCGATCGCGTCCCAAGTGGGAATCTTTGGGAATACCTGACTGGGTGCATGTCGGAAATGCGCACCGGACTGGGAGGTAGGAACGCACGAGCCAATCAGGCCGCATGAATGGGTGTACCATTTCGAAGGCGTGTACGTCGGTATCCCGGTTGGCTGACATGTGTTTGGCCTGTGTACTGATTGGTTATAAATGGCTTGCGCCTTCCCACCTTCCAATGCTGCACACCGACAACAACCTAATTTCTTGTAGAATTCTTCAATTCTGAAAAGAAGACGATTTGCATGGTCTTCAACAACTCTGGATAGACACATATGGTGGTAGCAGACGCTGCTGTTATCAGAAAGATGGCATCGTTGTCTTCTAAATATCTTCTCTAGCCGCGGAATTTATTTGACGCATTCCTTGCTATAGAGAAGTTCACAAATAGCTTACTATATCAGAAAGATAATGTGACAAAAACACTCACCGCGCCTACAATCGTCACTACTGCCAGCAAGTAGTAGATGTTCATTTCTGAAAACAGTTACGAGTAGTTACCTCTAGGGAATGTAGACGGGAGTCAGCTCTACTCAACACGATTTTCGCCTTTCAAAATGCTGATTGTTGTGAACAGGTGATGGACGACGTGTCACAGAAAGACCTTTAAAACATCTTTGACCTTGATGTCATCCGGCTCCTTCTTTGATAACCGAAGATGGCTTGATGCAACTTAGGTAGACGAAAGTGACAGGAAAAGGTCTTAAATTACCAGCGACCTTGAAATCACCTGATCTCATTTCGGTGATGCAACTTGCAAACTGGAGTAAAAGGATGAAGGATAAAGGACGGCGTTACTTAATCCCTTTTGGGATGCGCCACGCATTCTACTTCTACGGGATGTCGTGGAGGCGACTTGAATGCGTATTTGGCCGTACAATGACTTGCGGTGGCCAGCCGATGAACAAGTCAGCGCTTTATCCTTGCCGGACAAGTCTGGTACCAATTCACCGACCCCGGAGGTATGGAAGGCTTGCTTGGTCTGAGCGTGAAATCCGAACCAGGAACCTGGTATCGGGTACACGCGACAGTCGGCGCCTCCTCCGACTGCGCTACACGCGCCCTGCAAACTGGAGTACACTCAACAAATTAGAGCCGTATTCCTTGATAAAGTGCACCAATTTATAGCTTTTTCACGTCGAATTCAACACTTTTCAAATCAAACTGGACACCCTTCTAAGCTAACTTTAAGACTTTTGAAATCAAAGCGTACTTTCCAAATCGAAATGACCATCATGCAGATAGCGACTCCGCGCAATCAATCAAGGTGAGCTCGGTTTCAGTTTACCTGCCCCAATAAGTGTAATTATTTCATAAAATTTTTATTTTAGAGTAAAAAAGTAATTAAAATTTGTATTAAAGCACAGCAAAAAAGCACACATATAGCCTTCCACTAAAAGTGCAGGTCGCGCCATGCACTGAAAAAGATTGCTGCAACTTTTATTTGATTGAAAGTGTAAACGCCACTTACATAAACCATCAAAGTAAGAATGTGTGTCCTTTACAGTTGTTTTTGCTCTATCGTTACCAGGTGTCAAACTTCATGCAAACAGAAATTCTGCTATCAATCGAACCAAAATCGCGACGTCTTGGAAGAGGACATGACGAAATCTCTTTTTGGAACTAAAAAATGGCTGCCTTCCCGTTCTTTAAAACAAGCTTTAAATCATTATTTTTCCTCAAAAATAAAAATTTTATAAAATTTCAAAATATCTATTCATTTATTGGGTAGATGAAGTAAAACTTCAAAGAAGATTTTACTAAAATTTTATTTGAACAAAAGATTATTCTATCCTTTTTGAAGAGTTCAATGCAGAAATTTAATGTAAAAGTTTTATTTCAATTTGCAACAGTTCGCACCGATTTCAAAGGCATTGGGCTAGCTTAGAAGAGCGTCCAATTTGACTTCAAACGTGTCCGATTCGACGTGAAAAATGGTATAGATGAAAGAAGCCAAGCAATTTTGGATCAGATTAGACCAGATCTCTATTCTTTTCGGATACATCACTTAGAGATGTGAAACTACACAAATCAGGATTTTTGCTATCAGTCGAAAAAATAAATTAGGAAGGAAGCCGAGCAACTTTGGATCAGATTAGCCCAGACCTCTACGGTGCTACTCACACAGTGAACTAGGTGGTTTAATTGCCTGAATATGTGGTTTCATATGAAAGATTTAATGTCAAAACCAATACCAAACCTTCGATCTTATCCACATCGGAAGGTCTTCCGATGCAGTTATAGGTCGCCGATATTCTAATACGACAAATAACGTGGATGAGCCGCATATTCTACTTCTACGCGATATCGTTGAGTTACTTTGAGTGCGTATTTGGCGTAGACCACCGAAATCAATGTTTTCTCTCCGGTTCCACAACCTCCCTATAGTCCTCTGTCCAACCAAATTTTGTCAGCGATTCGATAGGACTTCTTGGAGCCCACTTTAAAAAAAGCCGCTCCTACGTTTATTTTGGTTTTGATGTCAGTAGTTGACTTTTGCGTTCATAGATCCCAAAGTTCTACTAGCAGGGGAACCCTCGGCAGTCCAGGGGATGGTTGAGTTTATTAATGCTTGACAAGTCGTCGAAAAGACGCATTCAGCAGAAATTTTGCAATAAAAAAACAGAAGGGTGGAAAAGTCTGCAAAAGGTTAGAATGCGTTTTTGTTTAAGAAAAATTATTCAAGAAGTCAGTCATTTCTTAATGCCAGAACAAGAGATTGTGCCATGCCCTCATCCAAGATGTCGCTTTTTTTCGGCTGATAGCAAAATTTCCGTTTTGTGCAGTTTCACATCTCTAAATGATGTATCACGACAATTGTAACATATATTCACTTCAATGCTTTATGTAAACAGTACATAGTATTCACACTAGCAACCAAATAAAAGCTGCAATTGGCTAGTCGGGTGCATGGCGCGCTCTCTTCTCTTAATGCATTAGATGATTGCTGCCTTGTTGCGCTTCAAACCAAAAATTTCAAATTACTATTTTTCTTAAAAAATAAAAAAATAAAATAATTACAATCATTCAACTGAGCTAAGATATTTAGAAAGTTTTATCAAATTCTTCTTAATCAGAAAATTACTACAACTCGGAGAGACTGCAGTTTAACCCGTAGAAAGCTCGTTTCGATATGGAAGACGCTCACTTTGATTTCAGAAGCATCAGATCTGTTTACAAGAGTGTCCAATTTCACGTTAGGTGCTCAACTGGACGTGAACAGTGTCCAATTTTGATGCGAAAGGTGAATTGGAGTGAAAATAGTATAAAATGCAAGGGTTGCGGGTTCGAGTCCCGCCTAGTGACACAGTTTTGACCCCAATAAAATACATCCGTAACACCTTTTGTGATCATGAATACGTCATATTTAACTGTGACAGTGTAACTGTGTACTGTAACAATTCGCCATCTTTATGTATGCAAAGTTTTTTATTTTTTATTCGTGAGAACGCGAAATGCACACCGGAACAAAATCAAGAGAGAACTGGTAACGCCCAAATCGGACGCGGCGGCGGTTGCCGCCTGTCAGACACACGTTGTAGTAAACGTGATCGGACGTGGTATCATGGCAACTGTAAATGCACTCAAGGCGAAGCGGAATCAATCCCATTACCACAAGTTAGGTCGGGGGCTCGTAACCTGATGCGGCAGAGAATGCGACCGCACAACTGTCAGAGAGCGCAAGCGGCACGGCACTCACCAACGCTAAACGCTCAGTATTCGTCCTTCAGAAAAGGCGTCGTGTTCAGCGTGACATATGATACCGGAGGCTTCCTTGAACTTTGCTTTGGGAACTGAGAACTGTGTAGCTACTTATGGGGTCGCTGGACTCTGTCTCCGAACACACAGCGATTGCTGTCTAGTGATCTATTGAACATCTGTGCCTTCTGAATCCGCTCTAAACGGTTCTCTTTACGGAACACGTCAACACTTTCTGAATTCTAGATACAGATTTACGGTATGTTCAAGATTTCTTGAGATTCTTTGCCCTACTCTCGTTTCTACATCTGCTTTACGGGCACTCTCTGTAGCCAATCTTGCCAATGTATTAGGTTGGCGCATAATTTTTTTCATAATAGAGCAGGATTTTAAATCCTATTTTTCTGAATCCCCAGACGCCTTGGACGACGTGCTCAGCACATTTTCTGAATCCCCAAGCACGTTGGACAACGTTTTCAGCACGTCTTCTGAATCCTCAGACGCGTTGGGCAACGTGCACAGCGCGTGTTCTGAATTCCCAGGCACGTTGGACAACGTCTGCGGCCACGACATCTGAATCCTGGCGCGCATTGGACGACGTTATGGCACGTCTTCTAAATACCTGCGTACGTTTAACGACATCTGCAGCTTGTCTTCTGAATCCCAACGCACGTTGGACGACGTCTGCGACACGTCTTCTGAACCCCTACGCACGTTAGACGGCGTCTTTAGCACGTGTTCTGAATCTCCAGGCACGTTGGACGACGTCTGCGGCACGTCTTCTGAATCCTGACGCTCTGCACTTGATCCCCATTCAGACCCTGATGCGATGCCGCTGAATATATCGTAAACTTGGGCGATCCGTCGCCAAGGTTGTAAGTTCGCCAGCAATCGCCCATGGTTAAGATGAAACAAAACCTGGCTGGCATACGCCACACCGTCGTGGGCATCTCTTGGCTTCAGTCCCCCTACCACTGCATGGGCGAGTAGCACGGCATTTCCCTGTCGCAATGCCGAGTAGGGGTTGCGGCAATCTTGTGCCGCGGCTCCGAGCAGGGCGGTAATTTTCTGCCGCAGCGGCATCAGGTGCGGCAATTTTTTACCGCAACGCCGAATGCAGCCGCAAATTTTTGCCGCAACGTCGATATACGGCAGCAATTCTCCGTCGCAACGCCGAATACGGCAGCAATTTTTTACCGCAACGCCGAATACAGCGGCAATTTTTGCCGCAGCGGCGTCAGGTGCGGCAATTTTTTACCGCAACGCCGAATGCAGCCGCAAATTTTTGCCGCAACGTCGATATACGGCAGCAATTCTCTGCCGCAACGCCGAATACGGCAGCAATTTTTTACCGCAACGCCGAATACAGCGGCAAATTTTTGCCGCAACATCGATGTACGGCGGCAATTCTCTGCCGCAACGCCGAATACAACGGCAATTTTTTGCCGCAACGCCGAATACAGCGGCAATTTTTTGCCGCAGCGGCGTCAGGTGCGGCAATTTTTTACCGCAACGCCGAATGCAGCCGCAAATTTTTGCCGCAACGTCGATATACGGCAGCAATTCTCTGCCGCAACGCCGAATACGGCAGCAATTTTTTACCGCGACGCCGAATACAGCGGCAATTTCTTGCCGCAGCGGCGTCAGATGCTGCAATTTTTTACCGCAACGCCGAATACAGTGGCAAATTTTTGCCGCAACATCGATGTACGGCGGCAATTCTCTGCCGCAACGCCGAATACAACGGCAATTTTTTGCCGCAGCGGCGTCAGGTGCGGCAATTTTTTACCGCAACGCCGAATGCAGCCGCAAATTTTTGCCGCAACGTCGATATACGGCAGCAACTCTCTGCTGCAACGCAGATTACGGCAGTAATTTTTTACCGCAACGCTGAATACAGCGGCAATTTCTTGCCGCAGCGGCGTCAGGTGCGGCAATGTTTTACCGCAACGCCGAATACGGCGGCTATTTTTTGCCGCAGCGGCGTCAGGTGCGGCAATTTTTTTACCGCAACGCCGAATACAGCGGCAAATTTTTGCCGCAACATCGATATACGGCGGCAATTCTCTGCCGCAACGCCGAATACGACGGCAAATTTTTGCCGCAACGTCGTCAGGTGCGGCAATTTTTTACCGCAACGCCGAATACGACGGCAAATTTTTGCCGCAACGTCGTCAGGTGCGGCAATTTTTTACCGCAACGCCGAATACAGCGGCAATTTTTTGCCGCAACATCGATATACGGCGGCAATTCTCTGCCGCAACGCCGAATACGGCGGCAATTTTTTGCCGCAGCGGCGCCAGGTGCGGCAATTTTTTGCCGCAGCGGCGCCAGGTGCGGCAATTTTTTACCGCAACGCCGAATACGACGGCAAATTTTTGCCACAACGTCGTCAGGTGCGGCAATTTTTTACCGCAACGCCGAATACAGCGGCAATTTTTTGCCGCAACATCGATATACGGCGGCAATTCTCTGCCGCAACGCCGAATACGGCGGCAATTTTTTGCCGCAGCGGCGCCAGGTGCGGCAATTTTTTGCCGCAGCGGCGCCAGGTGCGGCAATTTTTTACCGCAACGTCAATATACGGCGGCAATTCTCTGCCGCAACGCCGAATCGGCGGCAATTTTTTACCGCAATGCCGAATACAGCGGCAATTTTTTTGCCGCAGCGGCGTCACGTGTGGCAATTTTTGCTGCAGCAACGAATAGTGCGGCTTTTGTCACCTGTTCATACTTCGCGCCAGCGATAGGAGCGACGGGAGCGACTGGAGTGACGGGCGAATTCTGAAGTATGTAGTACGCAATTACACCATAGCGTATTAGTGTTTGAAAAAACTATTGCTATTCTTCAGATAAAGGTAGGGCATGCTATTATACTTCATTTAAGTGTCAGATTGATGATGTAGGAATATGACTGCTGTAAAATGTCTGTGTTGACTGACTGACCGACCTACAAGAATTAGGCGTTATGGTGCAATCACGTACAGCACACTACGTCCGACGCCCCAGTCGCTCTTGTCGCTCTTGTCGCCTGTCCACACTTTTAGGGCGCTGCCGTCGCTCTCTTATATGGTACGAATGATTTGCTTACGGGCTCGCTCACGCGTGCTTGTGTACCCGTCTATTGGAAGCTTCTAGAATCTACTGCGCGATGTTGTAGACACCCCAAGAATTCCTCAAATCATCCTCAAGAAATTCCAAATAAACCCTAATATGAGCGAAAATTATGCACCAACCTAATGAAATGAACACCCCGTCCACAATAACTAATCAAAATAAGAATGTAGAGGTAGACGATAATTTTGTCTTATTTTATACATTATTATATTTTACTTTTTATTTTTTACCCATTTGATTTTTCTTTATGGACCTTACCAGAATGTAAGATTTATCGCTATCACCTGTCACTTGTCGTCCCGTCGATCATCAAGTTGCTCGAGTGAGCGCCAGCAACGTCTCCATTCGTTTACGCCGCGTGCCAAAGTGCTCCAGTGTGTCCACCTCGCTCGAGGGACATGAAGAGCGTCATATCGCTCGTTACGATATAGAGCGTACCAAAGCAGAGAGTCTGATGTTGCCTACAAAAAAAAAAGTGACGGAATTCTGAAAGAGGTGCTGCGACGTGGTGCGCAAAGCTACTCGCACGTTCTGACTGTTTTCTACTAGTAATACTTGGTCGCGATCGCTAACGTATTAGCCAACAGTTTTCTGCGTTGTTACCAAGTTCTGTCTCTTTTAGCCGTTTACATAGGACCCATATCGATTCATCGCGTCACCCGATCGATATGAAGGCTTATCATTACACCAGACGACCCCTAACGATTAATAACCAACGTTTCTGCGACGCAATTCAACTAATTAATGGTTTGCGCCTTTGTTGCTCCCCAAGTTTGAACTTTCAGGACACATGAACACAGAAACACTTCTACAGAGAAGTCCTGAATAAGTCTAATAGCTTGACACTTCTGACTTTATAACTTCATCAGAACCCATGATTGTTCAGGATGTTCAAAGAGTAGAAGATAGATCTCCTCATACTTACTTTACAAATTCATTTGAATTTTGGTGAAGTAGTCCTACTAGGGAAAGGTTTCGACCTCCCATGGAGCTTCAAGTTGAGACCAGGATCATTAGAATGAGCTCGGAATGCTGATTACGAATATGGGTATAAAAATTGCAAAATGAAGTTCCTGAGCGAGTTACGGCCTGCTGAAATCGGATGGCCTCACCACAGGCTGGCTGTGTGACACAGCTGGCACGAGAGAGGTGAGTCATTGGGGCTCGGTGAGAAGGGTCAGCCAGGTGCAGCGGTGACGCAGGGGTAGTGATCTTGCTCGTCAGATGCGACGTCGTTGTTTCGGCATCTCACTGATGCCGGTTCTATTACACTTCATAATTTATCTTCGAAATGACTTTCCATTCTGAACTATGACATATGCCTGATTAAACAGCCGGAAAAACTATGATTAAATAGCCGGGAAAACTACCATACACGTTTGTAACAATGCTTGAAGACCAAAAACTGCTATGGTGACATTTTATTCACTATTTTGCACAAACAGAGTCCAAATCATATATTGAACAACTAGAGGTGTTTCTAGCAACCTTGGCATACGTGGAACGAAGCCAAAAAAGGTAAATAAGAACCAAAAAGGTAAGTAAGGTGCGTACATTCACAACCATCTCTCAACACATTAATGAAAAAATCTTACTGATTCATTGTTGTAGGCGTTTTTGCAGACTGCCAAATCACTGTGCGCAATAGTCCTGCCGGCACTACATCGCTGATTCAACCTCTAGACGTTTTTTTTTTCTTCGGCCCGATGGAAAACGTTATGAAAAGGGTCAGGTCGTTTGCTATGGCAAATAGCGTGGAGTTCAATATGACCCAGAGAGACAACCTACTCAAGGTTCTATTGCAGATTTGCCGTATGTTTTCTGCTCCTAGGTTTTCAATTTTTTTGAAATGCATAAGGCAGTTTAAATTGATGATCACCCAGTTTGTCATTGTTTGTCATTCCTGGTGAATATCTGTTTGATCTTGCTACAACTGACTGTTTTGTTGCTGGTTGTAGAGAGGCTGCATGCATAAGATGTGCAGTAGAGGAGCAACATGTCTACTTCACACATTTCTTCGCTTTGTTCCACGAATGCCAAGGTTGTTAGAAACATCTCCAGTCGTTCAATGTAAGACGTGGACCACATTTGTGCAAAATAGTAAATAAAAATGCCACCATAGCAGTTTTTTGCCTTCAAGCATTTTTACAAACGTGTATGGTAGTTTCCCCGGCTATTTAATCAGACACGTGTCATAATAATTCAGAATAAAAGGTCATTTCAAAGATAAATTATGATTCGCAAAAAAAAAAACAGGCACCAATGGATGGCGAAACAACGACGTCGCACCTGACAAGCAAGATCACTACCCCTGCGTCACCGCTGCAGCTGGCTGACCCTTCTTACGGAACCCCAATGACTCACCACTCTCGTGCCAGCTGTGTCACACGGCCAGCCTGTGGTGAGGCCACCCGATTTCGGCAGGCCATAACTCGCTAACGAATTTCATTTGGCAATTTTTACACCCATATTCGTAATCAGCATTCCGAGCTCTTTCTAATGGTCCTGGTCTTAACTTGAAGTTCCATGGGAGATCTAAACCCTTCCCTAGTTAGGGACAGCGGTCTCCCTCTACAGTTCAACCTTAGATAATTCATTCCCATTATTTTCCATTTTGAGGAAAAAATTTATCTCGGGAACGTACTTAAAGAGGATTACAGCCGCAGTCATAACGGTTTTGCTGCGATCAAAACTTTGGCGCTAGGCGAGATTCAAACACGCATCGCCTGCTTACCGGGCAGGATGCTACGACACTACACCATCTGTTGATCGAACGCAACATCAACACCTCAACAAAAATCGTAATAGCAGCATATTATCACATAGCAGCCAACAAAGGCCTAAAGAAAACGACTACGATATCCCCAGTATCTTAATAACAAAAATGTATGAATTACACACCACTCCAGCAAAGGTCGCCATCCCTCACCTTGAGATACCAATCTTTTGTTCCCACTATTTTGGCCCTATTTTTTCGCCAAACTGCGATAATGAGAGCATGAACAGTACGGAAGAAGAACTGACGCATTTATCGTCAGAATTTAGAAAGAAGCGACAACCACGGGAAATTCTAGCGCTGAGAAAGACATCGAAATAAATGTTGTCTACCATTCACTGAGGGAAAGGATTAGGTATACGATGAAAACTGTCGTCCAACGACACAGACAGAAGATAGTGCATATTCATACTTTACAATCACTGCACATGCAATACTGAGTTCGATACTCAAAAAAAAAAGAAAGAAAATTACGGTGCATGAGTATCATACGGAGACCATGACGCATCAATGGTACTGACCAGAAACGAGTGAAAAGAACAGGATCTAAAGCCAGCATCGCTCTTGCACGGATTATATAAGCACAGAGCAGAAGACCCGTCGGAAATGAATTTCGCGAAACAATGGTACGCAGAGAGAGAAAGGGAGTCGAAAATTACACTCAGACATACACCATAGCCTACTTCAATCATGTACAAATTACACACGTTCATAGATGACTGCACATTTGACCACATAAATACTTCGTCATGAAAGAAAAGAACAAACAGATGAAAACAAAACAAAACAAATGACATAATGAATGGTAAACCTCGAGAAATAATCGCTCCTACAGCAATGGCAGGACGTTACTGCTCTTGTGGTGAGTCTAATTCGAACGTCAAAATTGGCCTCTTCGGACGATCGCTCAACAAATCTAAAAGAAGCAGTATAACGTTACACATAAGGATAAGGATAAAGTACGACGATGTTGATGAATTCGTTTGCGGGATGTGCCACGCATTCTACTTTTACTGGATATAGTTGAGGCACTTTAAATGCGTGTATTTATTTATTTGGATAAGTGGATAACCACGCATGTGAGAAAAAAACAAAATAAAAACAATCACAAACCAACAAAAAGAATAGTAAATGATGGCAGAAGATTCAATATTTCAAACAAAGCACAGAAATCAACAAGTCTAAAAACGCAGTAAAATAGTAGGAATGCTTTTGGAGAAATGAAATGTACTCCTTTAAAAACTTCAAGAATTCACTACCAGCGCGATTAATGAAAAAGCTGCTCTTGCATTTCATTTTGCTCTATAAACAATTCTTATTTGGCCTACAGAGTGGCTTTCAGCGGCCACTCGATGGACAAAAACAATGTTTTATCCTTCCCAGACAAGTCCGCTACCAACTCACTACCTCGGAGAGCTGGAGGGCTTGGTTAGCCTGGGCGGAACCCGAACCAAGAAACTCGAATCGGTCTTCACACGACAGCCGGCCGCTCCTCAGACTGTGCCGCAATACGCCCAAATTTTACACATACGTTTCAGAATTGTTCTTGCAAATGACTCAAAATTCTTGAAAGAGTGGTGAAGTAGAAAAATTGTACGGGTTCGATATGGTGGTAAACCACGACACTATCAAGGAGGCCTCTAGCCTGGCTCCATGTTTCGCAATTCATAGAATCCTTCGCCGTGCCGTTCTCTTCCTCTTCATCGAGTCCGACGACCTCACTTAGCTGCGTTAGTTTTTGTTCTAGCTTCCACTATAGTTGTGCTCTCGAAGTTTTGCCGAACGTTCGAATAGCTTCGAATATTCACAATTTCGAATATTCGGATTTGAATACATTCGAAAAACGCGATTTTTGAATTACCGAATTCGAACATTCAAAATCGAATGAAAATCATTCGATGCGTATTCGAATAGGTCATTCGAGCACAGCTATAGTGTCCACCGATTTTCGTTTCAAGCGCATATCCTTGATGCGCAATACATATTTCCGCCATATCGAGCACTCAAGCCACCCCCCCCCCTCTCCCCACTTAGGAAAAGCCCGATAAGACAATCACTTGTCTTTATAGGAAATGTTCTAAGACACATTCCACCAGAAGCAACACTTTACGGGACATTACCGCTCCCCACCTGAGGTTTAGTACACAAAGACAACAATGAACAAAGAAACCTTTAGAAATCACCTTCTACTTCGCTGGCCCAACGGATTCATTCTGGCCAGAAGCACTTACAACAAGAAGAAGGGGCAATCATAGAGAGTTAAATAAGTGTGAAAGTTGACACTAAGAAACTTTTGCATAGAAGCTAATTGGCAATTTAATTTTAAAATTTACAAAGAAA
This sequence comes from Heligmosomoides polygyrus bakeri, assembly GCA_947359475.1. Classification (NCBI taxonomy): domain Eukaryota; kingdom Metazoa; phylum Nematoda; class Chromadorea; order Rhabditida; family Heligmosomidae; genus Heligmosomoides; species Heligmosomoides polygyrus. Next base: position 89,519,945 of record OX375870.1, read on the forward strand.
AAACGGCCACAATCTAGTGTTGAATTTCAAAATTTTTTAGCCAATACCATGCTCGCAAACGACATAAGGGAGCGTTTAGTGTGCATGCGACCTGCGCACACTATGTAACGGTAAGCTCCCATATCGATCGCTCGACGCGATGAATCGATATGGGCACTTATCATTACATCGCGTCGCGTGTCGCGTGCATACTAAACGCTCCCTAAGGGGTGCAACTTAAAAAGCTCATTGAAGAGTCCCTCAAAGAATGATTCATTAGGGTAGTGATGTTTGTATTCTTCCATCATGCAAACATATGTTTTGTTCTTCCCGTTGAGTATATCTCGAATTGCCTTTTTGGACAGCTAGTTGTTAATATTTCGTTTTGTCAGCGTGGACATCCACGCACAATAAATAAATAAGGCGATAAAGAATTGAATACGACTGCACGACTACAGCCTTCGAAAATGAAAACACAAGAACTTCTTCCAAATACTGACCTTGAAGGATACTAGTCCAGGAGAGTGTCACGTAGGTGAGATATGCATTCAGAGGTGTACATTCGGCCCTCTTTTTCTCTCGAAGCCAGTGCCAAGCTTGACCGAAGCCACGCACGGACCACAAGCGCGTCAAAACTCCTTCATTCAGCTCTGAATCACTCTACAGTAACAATTCGCAAAAGGTAAGTAATTACTCGAACACCCACCGTCATCAATGTTGCTGCCTTCTACTTCAGGGTACTGGTTCACGGTATCGGCTTCACTTTGCCATCGTCGACCACGCGGATTCGTTATGCTCGGCGTAACTGACGGTCTCGCAAGGAAGACTGGCCCGATGAGATTCGTTTCCGACATTCGTCGTCGATTTAGGGAAAGCTCGACCTGAACGTTAGATGGATACAGATAGCGGGCAAACAGAAGCAACGAAACAGCTTACATTAGCCAGATCCGAAAAATCAACGTTGTCCTCCGTAAGCGGTGTTTCGTAGCCACAGTTTAGCACGCGAGCGACAGCCATTTCAGCATATCCCTTCAAATCATGAAATTAGGTAACTTTCTCGTTCACAAGCTAGCTTCCGTTGGAGGTCATCCTCTCTAACAGAGTTCAGTTTTCAGAAAGGCGGAAATGAAAGTTCTCTAATTGCAAACGCATTAACACATTTCAAGACCAAGTCAGCAATATATGCGAGGACTCCTACATAAGAAGTCTTGTAACTCAAATACCAAAACCTGAATAGGATGACCTCGAGCTGTATGACATTGTAGGAAACTCATGATGCACCCATGTACGGCTCTCGACGAAACTTGGCGTAGTAGTCCATGATAAAGGATAAAGGATAAAGGACGGCGTTACTCAATCCCTTCTGGGATGCGCCAGCGCATTCTACTTCTACGGGATGTCGTGGAGGCGACATGAATGCGTATTTGGCCATACAATGACTTGCGGTGGCCAGCCGATGAACAAGTCAGCGCTTTATCCTTCCCAGACAAGTCTGGTACCAATTCACCGACCCCGGAGGGATGGAAGGCTTGGTTGGCCTGGGCGGGAAATCCGAACCAGGAACCTGGTATCGGGTGCACGCGACAGTCGCGCCTCCTCCGACTGCGCTACACACCCCCCAGTCCATGATACTGAGAGATAAACTTTACACAGACAGCACTCAGGCTAAGGTTTCGGCGTTATCGCTTTCTTTAGAGCCACGAATGAGACGAAATCAATCCGAAAAACTACCCCCTAAACGCCATTTCGTTTTACAGAAATGATTCGAGAAGACTTATAGACCAAAGAAACGGTGGACATTATTTTACGTTACTAGTCCACGTCCACTTGCCAAAGGTTAGCCACCCTGGTCTCTATTCACCGTTTCTTTGGTCTAACGGTCTTCTTGAACTATTTCTGTAAAATGAAATGGCGTCTGGGGGATTGTTTTCCACCATGATTTCGTCTCATTCCAGGCTGTTCCGGGCTCTGAAGATGGCCAGGACGCCAAAACATTAGCCTGAGTGTTGTCTATTCTACCAATCTTGGAGTGGCTTGACATAAAGATTATCTCTCAATATCAGGATACACTGTTGATATGAGAGCTGCCTTTAGTGCAATGAGTTCTTCAGTCCTAACGTGCCCCTTGCGCTCTTAGTTCGTGGCAAGCTACCTTAAACGCTTGACTCACAGCTGTAAATCTATTCTAGAACTAAAATTGGCGTAGTACGGCTGCGGGTGTCAATCTCCCCTAGTTTTGAATAAGAAATAAGATAAGAAATAAGATAGTACACTTCACTCTCTTTACGGCGGCCCAACTCCGCACTAGGATTGCACTAGAATAGTGAACTCCAGTAAGAAAAAAGGCAAGAAAAACTCGCGATCCCCAACCTACTTCCCCCACCCCTAGAATTTAAGAAAACATTAATTAACGAACCGTTCACTTGTTTACAAGGGAGTGAATACGGCATCTATACATAGGAACTTTTGAAGAAGAATAAACAAAAACCAATTTTAAGTGGCGACGCTGCCCTTTTTCCGTTCAAAAGCGAGCTTCCATCAATAATGATCATCATGCCACCATATTTATAATATAGAAGAATAATTTCAAAATTCAGAAAAGCAACAACGAAAATTCCCTAACTCTGAAAGCATTGGCACGTTTTGAGAACTACCCAGTAATATTTATTTATTTATTTATAATATGTGCGAGGACACAACAATTCAGAATGCCGAAACTACAAAACCTAATTAGAATTCAGTAGTTTCGCAAGAAATTCAACAAGAAAAAACGCAAACAGGTCCAGGAGTAAAAAATTATGCTTTTTCACTTGAAATTGTTTTTTGTCCGATGCATGGACTATCAATGTATAACATACGGTACTTTAGATTTTTATTTAGATATTCCTGATACTGTATATTATACATCGATAGTCCGTACATCGAACAAAAAACAATTTCAAGTGAAAAAATAATAAATTTGAGAGGTAGCACTAGCCAGCAATTCATTGTACATCTAGAGAGAACGAATGATAAGGTGTTTACCATGAAACTGAACTGAAAGAAAGAAACCGTGTACCAGAACCCACCTTCTTATGCGGTCCTCTCATGCCTACGAACTCCTGACGTCTCACTCCTTGCTTCATGAGTTTCTGTGCCCAGTGCCACGTTGACGACGCCTTCAAACCGAACAGATTTAAGGGAAAAATTCACGGTGGATCTTAACATACCTTTGCGTCGTACACCTGTTTGAGAATATCGTATCTAATGGATCCGAGAAATATCACCGCTTCTCTGGTCTTCTGCCTATCGCGCGCCACCAATTCAACGCATACACATTCACCGTCTCGAACAACGACGTCTTGGAAAACCTGAAAAATAACAGCCGTCATTCATGAAACAAAAGTTCTAAGAATGAAAATTTGAGAGAATCCAAACAAACTTTCCATGAACATAAAGGCCTCTATATGGAAAGGTGTTTAGAAACGTTGTATTTTCTTCAAATAGTTCTAAGATGTAGCAATTCTCTTCTCCCTTTACAATTACATTCAACTTGCTTTTCGACAAGAAGTGTTTAATCAAGCATTGACGATGCACACTAATGAAAAACAGTAACTTTGGAAAGAAAATACCACGAAGAATTATATTTAGCTAAACGAGTAATTCGCAGGAGCAACCAGCACAGCGAACCTACTTCCGATTTAAGACGACTAGAGGCTTGACTGTAGTCTAGATTTCAACTTCCCACGTTATCCATCTATTCTTGACAGCCGTAGCCTGTAATATTTACCTAGCAAACTCCTCGCTTCATAAGTGACCAAAACAAATGCTGTGATCGGTGCAGTATAACAAAATGTATGAAAACTGGTAAAAACAGTAACGACTTTTTTATTTGCTTTGTTTTTCTTCACCTATTTAACCTCCACTTGTAAACGTTAGCAAGAACTTCAGTAGCATCTGTGGTGTAGAGCTCAACTTTAAAGCTGGTTAGAAGCAGTGGTTAGCTGGTTTCAGTGAGGTCAAGGTCGCTTAAACTCCTCGAAGCATGTTAACCCTATTACAGTAGCAGCATAATTCTGAGTCAAGTCCCTATTTTATTTGTTTATGGACGCAAAGCTGTGCTTATAAAGAGAATGAACAAGACTAGTTAACGTAACATCGGAGAAACAAATACGCAAAGAAGAAGAAAAAATCTTTAGAAAAACAGGCTGAAAACAAAAGTAATTGGTAATTGGTTCTCTAGCAGAAAAGAAAAAGGCGAAGAAGAAAACTGTATTTTTTGTGGGGCAGGCCACACTAGGGACAATGTTGCTCTTAAATTACGATTTATGCAAAAAAAAACTAAAGGGAAACAAACCTCCTCGAAAGCATCAATAGCGAAGTAAAGTTTTGGATATGTGATTTCCTCGCTTTCTCCCTTGCTATCCATCCGCCTCCTACTTGGCGATGGATACACCTAAACGACAAATTTTCTTCCTGAGCGTCGTATACCCTTCACAGCCTTGTATATTACAAACGTCCTCAACAAACTCACCTTTTGACAGTTCTTCCGTATTATTTGCAGATTTTGCGGACTTGTTTTGGTACACACCGCACACGTAACGTAAAAATCCAGCTGAAATTATCGAAACCTCAATAAAGGCGACGATTGCTTGCAGAAACGATAATGATGTGAAGGAAGGCTAACCTGCTGCAAAATGAGGTTTAGACAAACGGTTTCCTCCCAGTTATACGCCTGATCACATGGAGACGGTAAGTTTTTGCTCGAACGGCGATAAACTTGGACCAGATTAAAGTTCTGAAACGTGAGGAATCAGTGAGAACACTGACGATTTAACAGAATAGAGGAATGAGAAACACTAAGTAGGCTAAGCAAGACCTGAAGTATAAGAGGAATCTAAGAAATGATTTGATGCGTTTTAGTTCAACGGCAGAATTTCTACTAACCAACTACTTGTCTCTTCCTTATATTTTTTCTCACTTGAGGTGAATTAAATTAGTACGACATGCAAAAACATAGGAAATCAATGCCGACTAAGTGTGAGCCACTCTCTTAAACTGCGATAAAGTTGTATTTCTTTTGAAATCATCTGAAATACTTAGCCCACACCTGGAATTACAGAGGCGCAAGAAGTTGCAAAAAGAGTGGATCCTGCCTTTTTGGAGTCATTAACAATGAGTGAGCGCCGATTGTTTAACTATACCGACACGCAGTTACGCGCAATGGGGCCGCCTTTTAATGCAAGCCTTATCCTCCCCTTGAACCTTCTTGGCTACGAAAGAAATAAATGGCGCATATCTCCTGGTGACTTACATTTTAAAATTTCAACAAATCTGAACAGAACCCTGAGTAGATGTAGGCAGACACAGGAATTTAATGTACAGGACGGTGAAAACTAGGACCCGGAGCGGAGGTATACCCTTTCTCGCAGGAAATCCCAGGGAATGCTGATCACTCTCTTTTGAAGTTGGCATTTGTTTTAATAAGCTTATACTACCGTCTGGAAATAACCCACAAGACACTGTCTCCTTACACAGACTGTGATAATAGTGCGTTTATGTTAACATATTTTCATACTTTTTGCACTTCAGAAAAAGCATCCTCCCCCAACCCACATAACAACGCTTATTGCGAAGAGCAGAATACATGGCGTATCCCAAGCAGCGTTGGATTAGCGCCGACGCTTAACATATGTTCCCCTATACAAAGTGGGACCAACAGTTCGCCTCATCACTGGAGATGCAAACAACACAAACGATCCATATCAAGATAAAGGTCGACGCTACCCGGTCCCTTGATGGAATACGCCACGCATTGTACCTTTGTCAGCCACTGTGGAAGCAAACTTAGTGCACCGCTTGTAGGACGACTTGCGGTAACCAGCCCGTTTAGTGAGGTTTGTATTTCCCAGAGAAGTCTGTTACCAACTAACCGACACTTGAGAGATGGAAGGTTTTCTAGGCTTCAGCGGGACCCAAACCCTGAATCACCCCGGATGTTTATGGGAGCGACTCCTCCTCCGGCTGCGCTACCGCTGCGAGGAACACAAAGGTTGAAACAGTAATTGAAAAGACGATGACACGGGAAAAAGTGATGAGGCAACTCACCGCTCCGAGGCAGAATGACGAATTGATCTTCATCTGATGCACGTACCAAATCATGTCATCCGAATGAGCTGAAGAGCAGAGAAATGGAAACAGATATTACTCGGGTCTATCCTAGTCAGAAGGGAAACCGTATGAAGGTCAGTAATAGTAATAGTTTATTACGACGATTTAAGAGAGAGGAGAGATGAAACAACGTATGTAATCGCCACCCAATTGAACAGGAAGGTAGTGACGGAAATCAAAGCAGTGAAGTACTGTTATTGTACCTTTCCATTAAAGAAAGGAAAGGTACAATAACAAGCAGTAGGCCAGAGGCTAAAGCACGACGTTAATCAATCCCTCTGCCGGATGCGCCACGCATTCTACTTCTATGATATGTCGAGAGACCACTTGAATGCGTATTTGGTCTACCCAATGACATGCGCTGGCAAGTCGACGGACAAGTCGGTGTTTTTCTTGGCCACTGCAAGTCACAGTACAGGCCAAATACGCATTCAAATTGTTTCCTCAATATCTCGTAGAAGTGGAATGCATGGCGCTGAAAATGGATTGACTAGCGTCAACCTTTCTTTTTGGAAAAACCTTATATATGGCGCTAAAGCCTGCACCCACACGCTGCTCAATTCCCGACTAGATCGCGATAGCGTGCACGCAGGTTACTGCTGCAGCTTCATGGGAAATTGGTTAAAATTTAGGTTCTATGCAGGGAAACTGCAGCACCACGTCTGCTACTTTTATGGACAAACTCCGAGTTCTGATGCGTATAGCTTAGTCGTGGCCAAATTTCATCCACCCTGAGGTTTTTTAAATTGCCTTGCTTCGTGTTCCCCTTTGTTGCCGCAGTGCAGAGGATGGGACCAGCGAACATGCCGCCGCAGTCTCACCGCATAGAACCAAAAACTGTGCTAGTAGTCCCCACTAAATAAAACTTTGAATGGTCACGCTTACCCTGACATGCTGGTCCTTGACAGAATGCCGTCCCGAGGATAAACTCCATGAAAAGCTTCGCCCATTTGACCTCATTGTTCCTAACCACACAATATTCGTCGTCTAAAACAAGAAAAACCAGTTTAACGCACTAGAAGTGTAGGCAAACACCGCGGAATAAATAAACGAACCTTGCGAACAAGCCAAACGCCGAAGAGCAATAATCCTCTCGATAAGTTCACCAACACAACCACAACTTCCTGTACTACTCCCGTTTGTAGAACCTGAACCTATCAAGAATAAAGGAATGACAACTCGCAGAAGAACTGAAGTCTCCTCACCTGCCGTCAATTCCGCCTTGAGATTACTGTTCTTGGGAATAACTAGATCTCGAATCGTTGAACTGGGCAACATTACAGTCGCTGTACAGAGGAGCACGCTTCAGCTTAGGGCGAGCAACATACCCGAGAAGTAGGAAATGAGTACTTCTCTGTGAACCCTACGCAAAACCAATACTTCATTACAGGGTGGCGCAGCTGTTCCCGTTACTATTTCAGAGTGAAATGGAGTATTGACCGAATGATGGCTATTACTGCAAGCTGGTGTTCGCTGCAGGACCGCTGTGCGTGGCACACGATTGGAGCACTATCCTTGCAGCGGAGCGCGCTAGCTGCCACCCGCAACACAGCGCAGTTCCCGGAACACGCTAAACAGCCGGGAACGTTCCCGGGAATTGAAAGTCTCGATTCATCCTGTTAGAAGGTACCAAGTGCGCATTTCTAGTCAGTCTCGAGTCTTCGACACTTAAGCCACTCTTGGAAGAGAGATTCTCTAAACCTGAACTTTTCTGGCATTTTGCTCTTCGGCCTAACATTGGTCTAAGGTTCACTAAACAATAAGAACCGAACTGTAACTATTCGGAAGAATACGATAAAGGGTTAAAAGCGGCACTATTCAGTCCCTCCGAAGGATACGCCACGCATTCTACTTCTAAAGGACATCGTGGAGGCGACCTGAATGCGTACTTGGCCTATACAATGACTTGTTGTGGCCAGCCGATAAATAAGTGAGCTCTTTATCCTTCCCAGACAAGTCTGGAACCAATTTATCGACCCGCAAGGGATGGAAGGCTTTCTAGCTTTAGACGAGACCCGACCCATGATCGTGAAATCAGAGGTGCGCCCGACAGTCAGCGCCTCCTCCGATTGCGCTACCACTGTGCTGTTCAGAGGAATGACTAAATAAAAAGCCACAAATGGTGGACTAATCCTTTTCTGACTAAACCCATCAAATAGGCTTGGACTTCTCCAGAAAAGCTCCTTGAAGTATTCTGACCCGCATTCCGAGAGAGGTCTAATGACTTATGGGGATCGCGCCATTTCTCTATTCATTGGAAAATTTCTTAAACAGAGATTAAGATAAACATTAAAAACATAATGGATTGAAAAGCACTCGAATATGTCATGTATTCTGGCTTAATCTGCAATATTTGTTTCGTTTATTATTTAGGTTTGTGCAATAAATACATTGAAATAGAATAAAATAAAACGCTAGGTGCCTAATGCTTTGCCTTATTCTGCTCGACGATGCTCATCTTTTTTTTATCTCATTTTGTACTTTTATTTATTTAAAAAATGAAACTATTTACATAGTGTCGAAGTGGTGTGGCCTGCGAGCGATTACAAGATCTGTCAGCGCCTTTTATCAGTGTTCGTAGATGATATGGTTGAAAAGGTTTGCGGAATGCGCCATGCATCCTACTTCTACGCAATTTGAATGTTTAGTTGATTGTAGTGACCAATCGATTGGCAACTCGGTGTTCTATCCCCTACAATCAAGTTTGTTATCTATTGAATAACCATGGAGATACAGAAAACTTCGTTCAGGTGCACAGGAATCGAACCAAGAATCGATTCAGGGTCCTGCTTCGACTGGGCTAAACGCTCTCGTTATTAATGTCATTATCAACAAATAACCGCTTCAAAAAGAAAAAAGAAAAAAGAAAAAGAAAGAAATGCTTAAACAATAGGAGCTTGTAAATGCAGACAGTAAACCATTGAGGGTCTTAATGTTTCTTATTACAGTCCTCGCAACAAGGTCTCTGAAGCCATAATTCCTTTATAAGGATAAAAGATAAAGGACGGCGTTATTCAATCCTCTTTGGGATGCGCTACGCATTCTACCTCTACGGGATGTCGTGGAGGCGTGTTGAATGCGTATCTGGCCATACAATGACTTGCGGTGGTCAGCCGATGTACAAGTCAGTGCTTCATCCTTCCCAGACAAGTCTCGTACCAATTCACCGACCCCGGAGGGATGGAAGGCTTGGTTGGCCTGGGCGGGAAATCCGAACCAGGAACCAGGTATCAGGTGCAGGCGACAGTCGGAGCCTCATCCGACTGCGCTCCACGCGCCCATAAAATTCCTTTAAGAAAGAAATTTTGCAGCGGTGAGTAGACTGATTTGAAGAGAAACCTTTCAAACTGCTTTACCTATTTAGTTCTTCCTAGAAGTTGACACGTGCAGCGCAGTGGAAGGAGGCGTGTCAGATCTGAGGTTTTCAAGTGTACTCCGAATTGGTTTTTTTTTCGAGTTGTTCTGTACTAGCAAAGCCTTCCATCGTCGGTGGATTGGTGTCAGAGTCGTCCAATAAGGACGAAGCACCGGTTTGTTCATCGGCTAACCAACGCCTTCATTGTATGAGCCAGAAATTTCAAACTCGTAGAAAACTTGTCACTATATCTCGTAGAAGAGGAATGCATGGCGTATCCCTTGAAAGGGAATGACTCACTCTGACCTTTGTAATTTTATTCTTTACTTCTGAAAGTATTTGTGTCGCTGAGATTCCGAAATGGCGCTCAGTGTAGCGGCGTCACGGTTGTCATAGCAACGCGGATGAACGAGCACTACTTCCTCCAGTACGGTGAAGAATTCTGTTCGGGGTCTCAATCGCCAAATCTCACTTTCTACACAAATCGTTGCTCAACATCGAATTTTTCAACGAACATATAATTTTCAGTCCGCATCTGTTCTCCCTGGTTTACCTTCATTTATCTGCCGTGAAACCAGTCGCATCTTTAATGTTTCACACACTTTCTGCAGCGTAGATTTGATTCCATATCTCTATATTTCCTTCTAGATTCAGTGTCGTTGGTAATTTATGATATAGCCTAAATATTTATTCACTTGATGATTTCACTAGCACTGCGGACATTCGGAGAGATCGAACGAAATTTGCACATAATTGCCATTTTCATGTCAAATTGGACACTTAAAAAAGAAAGCTGGACATTTTCAGGACTTAAACGAGCTTATACCAGATCAAAGCAGACGTTCTTTAGAGTAGTAAAAGTATTTTTTGTCTTAACTTTTTTTAGAAAATATACAATTCATCTGACTCAAAAAAGTGAACACAGTGTCTGAAAAAAATAGGATCCATCCTAATCGGAGGGAAGCATCGGATGGGGTAGTGCTTTGTGTCTCCAATCCATAGTTTGAGTTTCTACGACAGCTGAAGCTGTCGTCCCACTAAGCAATTTGTCTGAATTCAGCGGATGTGGTTGTGTGGCATAGAATGATATACGGAAACGGCATTTTACGGTTGCCCCTCCCGACTAGGATAGATCCAAAAAGTATATTGTAGAAAAGTAGTAGATCAAAACGTATTTTAATAATATTATTATAACACCATTTTACTCTTAAACGTACTAATTTTAAAAGGGTCAAATGTTGGCGTGTTTAGAAGAAGGGATTGCACTAGTACAGTACGTCGCGATTTTTCCATTGATTGATAGTAACATTGTTGTTTGCGTGAAGTCACCCACTAGGCACAAAGGGAACAATTGTAGGAGACAGGCATATACATCAACATCGCAGTTTCAACTCATCGACATTCATTTAGCGACGCGTTAGCCCTTCTTTATACTTGCGCCGCTGCGCGGCGCGGCACCATGGTCGGAATAGATATCGACCGGGCGACGCGAAAAGTCGATGCCTATGGCGACCGTGATGCCGCGCCGCGTGGTGGCGCAAGTGTAAACTAGGGCTTAAACGCATGTACGGCGCAAACTCTTCTTTGAACATGTCCAAAAAATTGGCGCTTTCCTGTAGTTTTAGACGAGCCTTGAAAAATTCATAAAGTTTCAAACGCCGTGTTTATTTTTAAATAAAATATGAATTATAAAGTTTATAACTAAAAAATACACAAAAATAAATAAAGCAAGTGAAAGTGAAAAATTGATGAGTAAAACTGAATTATAGAGACCTTATAGTAATACATTTTCATAAGACAAATTTTTTGACCTTCCTAGAAAATGTCTGAGTTATTCTCGAAGGCGCTCGTTCTGATCTGAAAGATGTTCAGTTTAGTTAGACAAGTGTGCAGCTTGCTTTGAGAAGAGCCCTATTTATTTATTTATTTATTTAATTATTTATTTATTTACTTATTCATTCATTCATTCATTTATTGTACTTTGTAACGTGTGTCCGCGCAAAAGAAGACAATACCGAAAATCAACACAGAGCACAGTGAATATGTATAATAACATACATGACTGTCTGTACAGAGCACAGTGAATATGTATAATAACATACATGACTGTCTGTATGTTATTATACATATTCACTGTGCTCTGTTTGAAAGGGGATAACTTTGCTCACAGTAAAGGTACTGAAGAAGCTAAGGACGGATATGAAAGCTTAAGAAAATAGAAATTTTCTGACATGAGTGGTCTGGATTGCGCCATGCACTCGTCTGAATTCTTGCATTTTGCACTTGTTTTATTGTGTTTCACCTGAATAAATACTTGTTGTAACTTCTCCTTAAATGAGCCGCATTGATTAATTTGTGCTTCTTTAAAGTTTTCAAACTTAAAAATACACTATGTCTTACAAAAATGCAGGGTGTTCTAAAAAAATGCAGGTTCTGTTTGAAAGGTTCTAACATTGCTGCTAATGAAGCTTTTGGACCTGTTCGAGACTCATATGAAAGCATGGGATAGCATAGATTCTGTGACGTTTAAATGGTCAAGGTCGCGCCATGCACTCGTCTGAAATCCTGCATTTAAGACTCCTGCGCTGTGTTTTTTAACGTTTAGAACTTGACAATCACGTGAAAGACACGTGACATGTGAGTATATTGATTGCACAATTTATCGATCTGGTTGTTGCTCTAATAACGCTCTCTACATATCTGAGCCCATAACAAGAGTCATGCACAGCGCTAGGCTTTCCTTCGAGGAGAAGAAGTTTATCCTGATGTGTTATTGGAAGTTCTGAAGCATCGTCGAAATGCAGACGCGATTCAGCGACTAGGTCTCCAAAATACCACCCACTCGAGTCACCCATGCACAATCAATCGAGTCTGAAATGCAAGGTTTCGGGCGGAGGTATGGGGCGATCTTGACCATTTAAACGTCACAGAATCTCTGCTATCCTATGCTTTCATATGAGTCTCAAACAGCTCCAAAAGCTTCATCAGCAGCAATGTTAGAACCTTTCAAACAGAACCTGCATTTTTTAGAACACCTTGCATTTTTGCAAGACGTAGTGTATTTTTAAGCTTAAAACCTTCAAAGAAGCACAAATTAATCAATACGGGTCATTTAAGGAAAAACTACAACAAGAATTCAAGTGAAACACAATAAATCGGGTGCAAAATGCAAGAACTCAGACGAGTGCATGGCACAATCCATACCACTCATACGTCAGAAAATTTCTATTTTCTTAAGCATTCATAAGAGCCCTTAACTTCTTCAATAACTTTACTGTGAGCGAAGTTATCACCTTCCAAACAGTGCTTACATTTTTTGGGACACCCTGTATAATACATATAAATAAATATAATACATTTTAAACAAATTTGAGTACGAAGGAATATAATAAATTTGAATTAGAATTGGAATAGCTACCCACTGTCGGTCGGTGTAGCAGCCCTCTGCCTGGCTAGAACAATCACACACTTTCAGAGATGCGGCTTAAGGTTTCGCAGGCTCGTATCCCTCGTCACCTCGACGCCGTCTCAGCAGTGGGATGGGCTGGCGCAGACGAGATGTTCTCCTGCGCTGACGACCATGTCCTACTGAGGTGCGTGTACCGAATTCTTTCGCTGATTTGGACAACAATCTGCTGCCAGTTCTTATAACGGTGTCTTCTTGCGAAGAAAGCGATGGCGCCAGGCGGGACTCGAACCCGCTCCTCCTGCTGACCGCGTGGGAATGCTCTACGCCACTACACCACTGGCGCTGTTAGATCAGATGCAACATCCAGATCTCCGTGGGAGACTGCGGTCAACAGAAGGTGCGGGTTCGAGTCCCGCCCGGCGCCAGAGTTTTGAACAAAGCATCGTCATGAGAGCTTACAACCTCGACTCCAGGAGGCTTAAAGAATCTGAATGCACCGAGTACGCATTCAAATTCACGATATTCAGTGGTGGTAGGACACGGAGCGCATATATGGAGGGAGCGATGAAATAAAGGATAAAGGACGGCTTTACTCAATCCCCTTTGGAATGCGCCACGCACTCTACTTCTACGTGATGTCGTGGAGGCGATTTGAATGTGTTTTTGGTCATACAATGACTTAAGATGAACAAGTTAGCGCTTCATCCTTCCCCGACAAGTCGGCTACCAATTCATCGACCCCGGAGGGATGAAAGGCTTGGTTGGCCTGGGCGGGAAATCCGAACCAGAAACCTGGTATCGGTGCATGCAACAGCTGACACCTCCTCCAACTGTGCTACATGCGCTCAAGAGATAGATTAACACCCATCTATCCTTCAGAATTTATCCACTTCATCTGTACTCATATTTATAGTCCAACCCACGCTGAAAATGTTATTAGGCACTCTGAAAGTAGTCCGTACTTGTGAAAGTGTATGTTTTGACTGCTTCCTGAATCCTGGCAGTCCAGATAGTTTATCTGCGAACAAAAATAGCTGAAGAAATATTTTCTAACTTCTAGGTGGAAGCTCGCCAACATGGAAGCCACGACAGTAGCAGAAATGCCAAAGTAAGTTTTTGGTTTACTTTAACCTTAACCTGCACATAATATCCTGCATCAACGATTGTTGTAGGGAGGGCTTCGTTAGTAGAATTTTTGTTGGAAATTTGAAAATAGAACACCATTTACAGCACTCTTTTTGCCACATGCATGCACTGGTTTCCGACATCCAGTCGACGAGATGCACACAGCGAAATCTTCGCCCTGTCCAGCTCTGATGGTAGGTGGGGTGAAGAAGGTGAAGAAACATCGACTGTTGCTTAACTAAATCCAACGTCTATTTAGGTCAGATACACTTTGTGAACAAAATGGGTCGAATTGAGAAGTCGATTCAAGCCCACAAAGGAGCGGCGATTGCTGTTCGGTGGAGTACAGACGGCACTGGACTGCTAAGTTGTTGAGTTTTTCTTAACACTTTTTTAAAGACATATATTCATGTAATCTCGGCTAAGCATGTAGCACGAAGGATCTCAAGAGCGCTTCACTGAACCAATGTTCTGCATTTTGGTTTATGCCTACAGCAGCTATTCTAGATGATTTAAGCTATTCCAAGGACGTTTTGCTGCCATCAAACCTCTTGCGCCAGATTTGGGCTTGAACTCGCACCCTTTGCTTTCCAGGCAGGGTTCTAGGTCATTATATCGCCATCTTTATTTGATTGAACGCAGTAGCATGAAATTCTTAAAGTCTGTTCGTATTCCGAAACAGAAACAACGGAAGCGACTGGTTGCCCAGGCAAACAGTGGATAAAGGATGGCGTTATTCAATCCCCTTTGGGATGCGCCGCGCATTCTACTTCTACGAGATCTTGTCGAGGCGATTTGAACGCGTGTTTGGCCTAAACAATGACATGCAGTGGTCAACCGATGAATAAGTCAGTGTTTTTGCCTTTCCAGACAAGTCTCATACCAACTCCCCGACCCCAGCCAATTGGTGCTCCGGAGAGGGTTTCGAGGAGGAAATCCAGCAGAACATCCGGTCACGACGTTGAATATTGTGTACCATCGCCATGAAGGGACAATAGGAGCTTTGCATGGAACTAAACCAGCCAACAGAGTATGCACCTCAAATGATGGCTGTAAATCGTCCTTTTCTTACTACTCAATGTCATAATAACACGTGGCTACGCAGTTGCAGGAGGCGCCGAGTGTCGCGTGCATCCGATTCCAGGTTCCTGATTCAGATTTCCTTATAGGTGAACCGCACCTTTCATCGCTCCGGGGTCAGTGGATTGGTACCAGACTTGTCTGGGAGGGATAAAACACTAAACTGTAGATCGACTGAGTGCTGCAAGTCATTGTATGGCCAAATATGTCAAATCAAATCGCCTCCACGATATCCCGTATAAGTAGAATGTGCGGCGCATCTCAAAAGGGATTGAGTAACGCCGTCGTTTGGATCATGAAGGTAACAAAAAGCGGCACAGTCCCTTATTCCTAGTTTGGAACTCTATGCTCAATTTCTCCGCGATTTGTTGGCAGTATGCAGCGCAGTCGGAGAAGACGCCGACTGTCGCGTGCACCCGATACCAGGTTTCTGGTTCGGATTTCCCTTCCAGGCCAACCAAGCCTACCATCTCTTCGGGGTCGGTGAATTGGTACCAGACTCGTCTGGGAAGGATAGAGCGCTGACTTGTTCATCGGCTAGCCACCGCAAGTCATTGTATGGCCAAATACGCATACAAATCGCCTCCATGACATCCCGTAGGAGTAGAATGCGTGGCGCATCCCAACAGGAATTGAGTGACGCCGTACTTTATCCTTTATCCTTTATGTACCATTTATAGGTGGCGAAGACGGTGCAGTTAAGCTATGGTCTCGAAATGGAATGCTACGCTCCGTGATAGCGCAGATGCCCCATTCTGTCTACTGGCACGTTTCCTTCGTTATTTCATAAGTAGATGTGGTTCTGACATTGGTATCTAAAATTCTGAAAAAGTTGTTGTGGTCAACTGTTCTATATCTTCTGTTACAGCCCATCAGACTGGCAGGATGTGATTTTTCGTGCACAAAATTTTGGGTACTAGTCGTCAATGTGGCTTACATGGGGCGGCGTGAACGCGCCAGCCAATTACAGCCGGTTAAAGTAAAGGTATCGGCAGAACTCGCGCCCATCAATCATGGGATCTTCTGGATGGCACGCCTCTTCGAAGAGGCCTGATCGGCCTAGTGGATTCCCATATATACCATTTTCACGCCGAGTTGGACACTTTTCAAATCAAATTGGACACTATTCTAACCTTAGACTTTTGAAATCGAAGCGAACTTTTCCAAATCGAAAACAGTTTGTTCTACATAAAACTAAGCACTCTCCAAAAAGGTTAGGATAATTTGTCCAAGGAATACTTCAGTATAACATTGATTTTTTTATCTGACAGTGGGAGCTTGACGTACGGGAGAACATTCAGCTATTGTTTATTTATTTTAATTTATTTATTCAAGCATATGATAGTGCTCAATATCAAGCATTAAAAACAATCATTAGAGCATAAAGACAGTCATAATGGCCAACTATTAACCAAGCTGAAAGCTCGGGAACAATCTCATGAAATAAAATTCGAATAAAAAGGAAAAGGAAGGCACGGATTGCAACTTGAATTTTTTAGAATAGGTTGTAAGTGTACGGTCATAACAGGTTCCACAACATATTCGTTTGGTTAGCCGAAATCGGCCCTGCTTTGTCTTTTAATAAAAAAGAAGACATTATATAAAAGCCTTTAAAATCGTAGAAAGGTCATAGCAAAAAGTTTGACTTATGGCTTAGATCAGAATTACACCCTCATCGTATTCTGGTGGGAGGCGCACGCAAACAGTTCTTTTCAGCGGTTCATTCGACTCGGCATCGAACAACGTTCTGTTTGCCAACCATGACCACTGCTATATCAGATCGTTGAAAACCCAGGTGAGAGATGTGTCTTGCTTCTGAAGGCGGAGCTCCGCTTCAACTCCGTGATCTTCTAGGCTCCTCCGTTAAAGTGGAAAGCTCACGACGGTCTCGTGTTGTGTTGCGACTGGTCGCAGGTCTCCGAGTATATCGTCACTGGAGGAGAAGACTGTAAATTCAAGGTGAGTGGAGCGGACTCCAATAGTCTCTGTTCAGCACCTCGTGATGCTTAGGACGAAAATGCTTGCACAAGAAGGGAGATAGCGGACGGTTGATCAAAGGTCTACAGTAATCCTCGTGCGTAATACGTGCTTACGGTGGGGTCACGGACGCCCTAAGTTGACGCCTATGCTGAATTCTGCTCGGTTTTGTGGCGATAGACACACGATTATGGTGTGTGAGCCAACAAAAAATATTTGCCTGCCAGATAACTTCATTCTGGTACTTCGAGGAGAAGGCGGTCATCTTCCAAAAAAAAAACAAGGAAAAACGAGACAGAATTTTAATGAAGAAGACAAACAAATAGCAGTAATGATGCCTGTATCAGTGGTTAGCTTGGGTGCAGTCTTTAAAACGGAACCGTTGCTATATGTGGTGTTTGCCACAAAACCGAGCAGAATTTAATATAGGCGTTAATTCGGGCGTCATCTCGGGCGTCCGTGACTGCACCAGAAGCACGTATTGCGCGAGGTGAGGATTACGGTAGACCTTCAGTCAACCGTCCGTTATCACCATTCTTTCAGCTAAATACATTCAGCTATGGGATCACCTCGGTCGCAATCTTTTCATCTCCATCTCGCACGATTTCCCCATCACATCGGTGGCCTGGAGCCCAGACGGACAATGCTTCGCCGTGGGGTCGTACAATACTCTGCTTCTCTGCGACAAGGCTGGGGTATCTATTGAAGACTTCTATTCCCTCGGTATAACACGGAATGCATCTCATCAGTGCTTCAGTGGTCTCATTCGTTGGAGCGACTATCAACTGGTTCGCTGCAGTCTTTGTGCTGGTTCGAAGACTCGACGCAGTTGGTCGGTGGCAGCGGAAGCGGTCAAGTTATTCACGCTCAGATCATTGAGAAGTACGAGCTGTTTCTTATGAGTGTAGAATCACTGTATGCAATAGAGTGCAATTATTAGGTTGGGAACTAAGTCCCGCCGTTTTTTAAAATTTTATTCTAAACTCCGCTGAAATCCTTTTACATAATATTATAACCGTTCGAAAGAGAAGATTTCCTTTTTTCCTTTTTCACTTTATGGCCCATTTGTACATCATTTGAAAGAGAATGACTTGTTCTATCAGAAAATATTTCCGCCTTTTCTCATTTCTATTTTTAGACATTTTTTGGGTTAATAAAATGGAAGGTCAAAAAATGACTTTCGCCGTCAGCCCTTTTTCTCTGCTTACGTTTGGGATTTTTTTCAGTGTTATACACTGTTCGAAAGGCACTGATTTGTTCCTTAAAAAAGTGTGTTGGTTTTTTTCCGTTCAATTTGATTTTCGGTAAATTTCAAGGCATTAATGTGGAGTGCTCAAAAGACATGCGATATTTTTACCAGCAGCTCCTACTCTTTAGTTAATTTTTTTAAAACCTGAATGCAAAATCAATCAATAAATTAAAATTAATAAGCAAAACTCAGATTGACTAAAAAAGAAATAAATACATTTGGTCAGGATTGGAGCGGCTGATAGAGGCGATATATTATTACAGAATGTTTTGTTACAATCAAAATCGGTGCCCGGAAAGCAGGAGATGCGGGTTCGAGTCCCGCCTGGCGCAAGAGTTTTGATCGTAACAAAACATCCTGTAACAAAAAGAAAACATATGTTTTGATAGAACGGAACACTATCTTTCATGTAACATACGACACTGTGCGAAAAAATTGATAGAGGCCATTTTTCTACTTCTAAACATTCCGCTAGAAATTGTCAAAAATCAGCATGAGAAAACAAAAAACAAGTAAACAAAGTTAGTGGTGGCGCTTTCCTGGTTAAAAATTGCGAATCAGTGCTCTGCCATGCGTTAGTTTAGTGTGTTGTTACCTGCAAAGAAGCGCGCCCCTCCCCACTAGGATAAACAGATATCGAATTTTCTTTTACTCAGGGGAAAGGATAGATATGAAGGATAAAGATATATAGATACCGATTTTTTGAATTTTAATTATCTGTACACAACCACCACGCTGTGAATAAATAAATTAAATAAATAAATTTTCTTTAACTTAACTTATGTATGTAACCTATACGGTGATTACCTTCGACGTTCAAATCAATGGAGAATAAACATACATAATTAACCTTGTACATGAACATCGGCAGTCAAAAAACTTCAAATTTTCGTCACTTCAGACCGTTAAACAGACATAATGTAAGCAATAAGAAGAACGAAAAGAAATGAATGGAAAAAGTCGGATTACTGCAGAGAAGAGCTTCAACAGTATAAGGTCAAGCCACTCCAACTAGGTGATCGTTTGGGTAATACCTATTCATTCTGCAGTACAATGACGTACGGGAATCTGGAAGTGGTGCAGTCGAAGCGGAATCAGCTGGAAGTACGAGATCTGAGCGCCGACTTGGCTCGTGAAATTCTTGAAACTCGCGATCGAATTTCTCGATTTTCGAATGCATTCGGTCAACTGCTAGTCGTCACCACTCAACAGTTGTACATTTACAGGTAATTCTGAATCCTTTCCCACGCACCTCTATCACTCTGTCTTTTGTTGGTTTCAGTTCGAAAAACTGGAACACCCCCGTTATTGTGGAACTAAAGGAGAGAACAATTACAATGATTCTACAGGCGAGCAAGTGCGGTTTTGATAAGCGATCTTCATTCTGGATGCATCGAATTTTACAGCTCTTTTTTAGAGTTTTTATTATATCGGATGGACAAACGCTGTATGTTTTCAACTACGATGGCCGAAGTCTTTGTGAGATCAAAACGCCGGAAGGGAAATTAGGACTAAGGAGTGGGTTGTGTCTAAATTACTCAACGAACCAGCAACAAAATCATTTTTTGTTATTTTTGGTAGAAAAGCTTCCCGAGTGGCTGTCGCGATGTTCACAAAAGGAAAGAAAAACTGAGGAGATTTGGCCATAAATTAGCATTAAATTCTGCCGGCACATGGCAAATTTCCGCTTATTTTAAACCTAATGGACTGTTTAGAGCAGCGCGCAAAAAGCGACATAATCGTATGTCTCAATATCGATTAGGCAGCGCGAGGAATCGATATAGGAGCATGTCACTACTGCACGTCGTGCCGCAATGCGACGAAGATCTAAGCAGCCTTCACTTCGTTAGCCCATTCGGAGCCAGGGTTGAAGCTAACTTCTTATAAACGAATGAACTTCCACTTCTTAAACAATACTGTTCTCGAAGCAGACGATATCCCTAGAATTCAGATGAAAAGACAACTTCGCTGTCAAACGATACGGTGGCGCTCGTCGACCACGGCGAGACAACGGTGATATCTCTTCTCGATCCAACCACCGGAAAACCTCAGGGAGACGGAAACATTGCACATGGTGTAAGTTACCGCCAATATCATCGTACCCAACAAAGTTAGCTGAACGACCCATTCAGTGCTTCTCTTCTCCATCCTTCTTCATCTCATTATCTGGCTTGGAGTACTTTCTTTTCAGATGGCGCATCAGACAACTGTCCCGAGTCATCTCTTTTCTGTTCCTCTTCCTCTCCTTGTCTCATCCTCTTCTTCTTCTCTTTCTACTCTTTTTCTTTCTCATTTTCTTCGTCTGCAACAGCTTCTACGGCTTCTACGTGTCTTGTCAGATGATCTCGATCCCTGTTGGCTAGGTCGCTCTTCTCGTCCTTTTCGATTTACTATAATACTTTCACGTCAAACTGGACACTTTTCACGTCAAATGGGGCAGTCTTCAAAATAAACGCTTTCGAAATCAAACTGAATATCTTCCGAATCAAAACGAGCTCTCCTTCCACATTAAACTAGGGGCTATCCAAAAAGATCAAGAAAAGGTCAGGTTTTTTGTTCAAGAAAAATTTGATATAACTTTCTTTGAAGTTTTGATTCATCCAAGCAATAGGTGAACACATTGTTTGGAATGTTAATAGGTGAACACATTGTTTGGAATGTGCTCTAAAGAGTAGTAAAGCCGACATTTTTTAAAGTTGAAAGAAGAGAGTGAGCCAGGCCCTCCTCGAAGACGTCGCTACTTTTTTTCGATTACTAGCAAAATTTCTATTTTTATGGAATTTCACATATGTAGATAATACAACAAAAACAATCATACAACATATATATCCTTACCTGCTTCATGTTTGATGTTGTTTCATGTAAGTATAATTTAAGCTATCAATCGAATAAAAATTGTGACCTGCTGTTTGAGTGCATGGTGCGGTCTCGTCCTAATGCACTAAATGGCTGCTGCTTTGGTGCGCTTCAAGACAAAATTTAAATTACTAATTTTCTCAAAAAAAATCACTACACTCATTCGGGCGGCTGAACTAAAAAAAAATTCAAAAAAAGTTATAATTATAGTTATATGTTAAAGTTTCGTCCAAATTTTCCTTGGACAAAAATTATCTAGCCATCTTGAAGTGTCTGTAGTTTCACCTGTAAGAAGCTGGAAGACGTTCAATTTGGTTTCAGAAGCATCAAATTTGTTGAAAGGATTGCCTAATTTGACGTGAAAAATGGTATAGATGACCCTATGTATAGAAATCGTTTGCCTCAAACAACTTAGAATTACGTAATCCTTCTAGCGTATGACCTCTTGCAGCACGAGATCATGGAGCTAGCACTGTGTCAGTGCGGCCAGCTGAGCGAGAGAATTCTAGCGTTTCGAGATTCTGAAGCGTCGGTGTTCGTGGCGAAGGTGCGAACTCACGGCGTCTCTCAGAGGATTGCGAAGATTGGTAGGCCTATTCATTCCAGAGTTTCACGAACACTAAACAAACTGAGTACCGATTCCGAATCCAAGGCTTCAACTTGAGGTTCATCCGTCGAGCAACTTCATTTCAACGACCTGACAAATATGCTGGTTGGAATAGGGGATGGGAGAATCAGTGAGCGTTGCCAACCTCGATCTTCTATCTATTCTATGCCGCCACAGCCGTTCTCCATTTTCAGCCGTTTGGCCAGCAGTTGAAATCGCCTTCATCGACCGCTCGCTGCTGCAGAGGTCTGTCATCGAGAAGCAGATAACCGGTCTGGGGAAATTTCCCGTTTTGCGAAGGTTCGTTGGCTCATTGCCTTCTGTACCCCTACCTGCTCAGAAAAGCGTTTCATTCATAATCCCGGACATTAGACGTTAATGTGGCCTACATGGAGAAGGGAACGCACCAGGCCAAAAAGAAAAGCCGCATCACTTGAGAGTGGAAAACTCCGAGTGGAATGTACGGTCGGTGTTCTGATTGGCTGACGCGTTTCTGCCTTCTCATGTAGACCACATTACCGACTAGTGCCCGATACTAACTGGTTAATTTTTATCACAATCCTACGCGGCTCAAAAAAAACTATTCAGTAAATTGTTCAATAACAAAGCATCTATGTACTACTATTTTTATCTTTACTTTTACATTTGCACGACAATGTACGTCAGTCAAGGAAAAAACGTGACCAAAACTTAACAGAAATGAAAAACAACACTGAATTTGAAAAACCACAGCACTTTGTTTTCGAATGAGTGCATAAAGAGTCATCCTTTACAAGTGACTTTACATAATCAAAATTGTTGCTTCCTACGAAGCTTAGTAGCAAAAAATTGCACACTCTACTCTACGGCAAAATTTCTTTCGAATGACATTTATGCTTCCAATCCACTAAGCGTCACGACGTACTGATGAACGCATGGCGCATTCTCAACAAGGTACAAAATAGGACATTCCTCCCTTCATTCTTCTGTAAGCTGTTTGTAGCTTCGAGGCGACGTAGCAGTTTTATATCGATTGTAAACGCGACCAATCGATACACTGTCGCGTCGCACCGCGATGAAGTTTCAAAAGTTCCAAACAGCCTCTTAAATTATATAGAACGTAAATTAGGCTAGCATGGTAGGAATTTTACTTCTAAAAATCGTACCTGACTATTACTATTATTACTACTATTTGATTTTTAAAAGTTGACTATTCATGCTGGGTATTAAAAGAAGGATGAGAGATAGGTTGACGTTCTGTTACTAGTCGTTAATGTGGCCTACATAAGGAGGGGTTTACGCAACAACCAATCACGCCACACCAAATAGGCATGTCATCTAGATTTTGTACAGTCGATGTTTTGAATGGTTGCGAATGACTGGCCACTTACCTGTGTAGACCACACTGATGACTAGTACCGATTTTATCGAGAACTTCCTATGGTTTACTTTTATCAGATGCCTCAAAATTTTTTATTTTTTGAAAAAATTTCTTAGGTGGTTGCCTTTGAATTTTCAAATTGCAGTAGCGACTGCAATAAATTTAAAATAAATCTGTCGGTTAGTATCACCACCTACAGTCGAATGATCTAACCTGTGCGAGATATCAGCACCTATCACCATTACCACCTATATATAAAAGAGTTTGTCCGTGGAGTGATCTAGCCCAAGTGAGGTAAGCCGCATCATCCACAGCGAGGGCGGTCGATGATCTAACCTGAATGAGGTACGCCTCATCATCTTCAGCGCAGGCAAAATTTGCTATTGAACGTGGGATGTTGCTGCAGCAGGGGAAACGCAGCCCTTTACTGCTTAACACAACAGCACCTACGCGCGTTTCTGAGCGTCCAGATTCAGAAGTCCACTTCGTGCCATTAGCATGAGAAGACTGCTAAAGGGGTAAGGGTAGAAGGGGACTTTGAGGGTGGAGAACCGACGGCGATCAGGAGGCAGCGTCCAGGAGGAGCATCGTGATGGTCGATGGGGAGAGCAATGAAGCAGGCCATGAGGTGGCACGAAGAAGATTTTAGGCAATATGTAGGGATCATTAGGGAGTTACCAATCAGGGGAAGGGGACGTTAAGGAGGATCAGCAAGGGGATC
Source organism: Heligmosomoides polygyrus bakeri (assembly GCA_947359475.1). Lineage (NCBI taxonomy): Eukaryota > Metazoa > Nematoda > Chromadorea > Rhabditida > Heligmosomidae > Heligmosomoides > Heligmosomoides polygyrus. The sequence continues at coordinate 89,543,813 of OX375870.1, forward strand.
CATTACCATTAAGAGCGACCGGATTTAGAAGATGTGACACCGATGTCACACAATGGGCGTTCGTTCGCCGTCGTCGTGAAGGAGTATCCCGAGAGGGAGGAGGGGAAGAATTTACCTGGAAGAAGGAACCTGGAGGCGGGACCAGGACGGGGACTCAACAAGAAGGGAGCCGTAAGGGAATTCATACGGAGAACAAGGAATCTGCCATATGCCTCTTCATGCTCGACACAGCGGCGACTGTGCGCGCTTCTGAGCTTCTTGATCCAGAAAGCGGGTCCCCTACGTCGCGCAGGAAGCATCCTGATTCTGAATACGTGTCACCGACTGTGCCGTGAGTGTGGGAGGACCACTAGGGGGGTGGTAGAGAAGGGCGGTAAGAGGACCTCTAGGAGAGCGACCAGGAAGGAAAGGAATAACCTGGAGGAGGTGCCAGGACGGGGAAACCAGCAAGAAGAGTCCAGTAGGTGTCAATAGTGGAAACAAAGAAGTAGGCCAGTTGGGACCAGGAAGGTGGCGGACTAAAGAAGGGAGGGAACACCATTAAAGGCGGACCAGCAATTAGATCCAGTAAGAAGAATCGAGAGAGGGGAACCTGGCTTCGGAAGACATGTCAACGACAGCTTGAAACGCTTGCTGCTGAGCATGAGAACGATTGTGGAGGAACAACCTGAGGGACAGAAGTACTGCGCAGCACAAACCAATGACATTACTGGCCGGTCAGGAAAGAATGTCTATGATGAAGGTACCGAAGTGGTGAAGGGCTTGATGCCAATAACGTACGCACCAGGTTCCTAGATGGTAGCGAATTTTATGTTTTACAAAAACTACTTTCCATAGGTCAGTGATGCTACAAAGTCGCGCGAAGCGCGCAAGTGCGAGACACGCCGTTAGGCGTGTCGGAGCACTTGTATCGATTAATAGGTTTACGCGTTCCTGCTTCCTCATGTAGGCCACATTAGCGACTAGTGCCAATGTTCTTCCATCAAATCAACTCCCAAAATTTTTTGATGATGGCATTTCTCAAATGCTTTCACATTTTTTTGCAATTCGTTTTATTATTATTCTTTCTCAGGTGCACGCCTTTGAATGTCTGAGTTCTTGTAGCGACTGCAACAAATTTAAATCAAAAATGGGTGCAACTCTAAGGTTTTTAGGGCGACCAGTGAAAAATGGGGCGCTTTCTGTTATTCGCGAAATGAAGGAGCATTAACCATGTATTCTGTGTGGATAGCACAAACCGTAGCATAGTGGGCTGTCATTTACGTCTTCAGATCAGAAACCAGCTAGAACAGAACCCTTTCAGCTTCATAGGATCAACCATCTCCCTACGACGATCCGACGGCTCAGTGGTGACGATGCTCGTTCCACCGTTCGCCTCATCGCTTCTGCGATACGTCATGCAGTCGAAATGGGATCAGGCAATCCGACTGTGTCGTCAGGTGGATGTACGGTCCTTCCACGGTCTCTTGCCTGCTGACAGGACTAGCAATCAACCTGCAGAATTTCAGAACACCACGATATGGGCGGTACTGGCCGGTCTATCAACGTCTGCGAAGCATCTCTACACATCCGAAATAGCCTATGGAGCCTTGGAAGAAGTACGTTTTAGGGGTACCGTAGGTCTTCCCGGAACTATTAGCTGGTTGCTACACTTCAGGTTGAAAAGGCAGCGATGCTGGCTGAAGCACGACGTGAAACCAACAGAGATGTCGCCGCTGCGAAGACGGCATTAATAGCTGGAAAGGTTGGAAAAGCCATAACGTATAATGACTAAGGGAGTGTTTAGTGTACACGCGACGCGCGACGAGATGGGATGGTAAGCTCCCATATTGATCGCGTGACGCGATGAATCGATACGGACGCTCATCGTTACATGGCGTCGCGCGTCGCGTGAACACTAAACGCTCCCTAATGAGCTATCTATGTAGCCAAACGATTTACGCCTGATTCTGCAATTATGATTCTGATCTAATATTGATTTCTGATTCTCAAATGATTCAGCAATTTGGAATGTATCCATTAAACAGACCGAAAATGACTAAATTAAGGAGTTTCCCTTCCTGAGAGGAATGCTCTTTCCCTACGTGCATCTTTTGGAGTAGCACGAGCACTACGTATTGTAGTTGTGTTCGAGTGACCTATTGGAATAGACATTCGAGTGATTTTTTCATTCGGATTCTAATATCCAGAAACAGCGTTTTTCGAATGTATTCGAATTCAAATATGCATCAAAAAATCGAGTTTTTCGAATGCACTATAGTTGTGCATTATGACCCATTCGAATGGGCACTCGAATGATTTTCAATCGAATTTGAATTTGAACAATCTAATTCTAATATTCAAAAGTCACGTTTCTCGAATGTATTCGATTTCGAAAATACAGAAAATCACGTTTGACGAATGTATTCGAATTAGTATACGAAATTTGTGAGTATTCGAAAAAATTTAGAGAGCACAACTATAGAATGTATTCGAATTCGAATATTCAGAAAATCGACTTTGTCGAATGTATTCGAATACGAATAATTGAAAAAAATTTCAAGAGCACAACTATAAAATGTACTCGAATTCTAATATTAAGAAAAACCACTTTTTCAAATATATTCGAATTCGAACATTCGAAGTTTGCGAGCATTCGAAACCACTCGAATATTCGAGAAAATTTCGAGAGCACTACGATATCACTTATAGAATGCTCAACACTTAATCCCGAAGATGAATGGCTCGAAAGCAGCGCTATCGACCTGCTGTCTTTTTAGGGTCCAACTGTTTCCAAATTGAGGTTTAAACGATTTGAATGAAGGACGACATTAATCAATGGCATTGCGTAATGGGCCATGCATTATACTTGTATGAGATATCGTGGTAGAATGATTTCCAAGCCAATGAGATTTGCAAACTATGGATGGATGGATGGCTTGATTGATCTGCGCGGGACTCGAACCTTCAGTAAAAAATATAATTAGGATACTGTTCCCGTTCTATAGACCCAAATAGAAGCCATAAACACTCAAAAAATTCGTAACATCAAAAAAATGCTTCACGAGAACGTCTGTCGTCGGCATTATGCATAATTTATACTGCAAGTCTTCCTTCAAATAATTATTGTGATGTGATAAAACCCTATATTGCTCCATGGCATCGTTAACTGATGTCGGTTACATTAAGCGCTTCAACATATAAATGTTTGTATAGTTCACCTGTGAATGTGGACAGGATCCGAACCTTGAATCAATTAGGGATTCACGTGATAACCGGCGTTTCTTCCGGTTCCGCCACAAATGCCCTAATTAAATTACTCTGATACTTACTTTGATGGTCCATCAGCAGGTGTTGTCCTAGCGGAGACCACAACTCCTCTATTCCGCTCGATTTCTGGCAGCTTGCATCCAATGTAGCAGACCCCGTTCCCTAAACGATCTCAGGAATGAATCTGCTCATCTTGTCGGCGGTTTTCCCAGCGGTCTCTTCTTGTTCTTTGGAAGCTATGCGATAACTCGTAGACTCCATCTGTCGTCTTTTCGACAAAGTACGAGTGACTGCCCCATAGATGGCAATAAAGAAGTTAAATAAAAAATATAGAATAAAAACAAAAATATTAAATTTAAACTACAACATATTAAATTATCCTTTATGAAGTCTGTGACTTATGAGGCGGCATATAAGGCGCATGCTGGAGAACACCAATACAAACTCAGGTGTCCTCACCCCATGTCCTGGTGACAATCCGAGTTCTCCCGGATTTGTGAGTTTGAATTTGTCAGGCGAAATGACGCATTTTCTTCTTGGCAGAATCTTTGCAAGCGATCCGAAATCGAAGAAATGGCGGTAGTGAAACGGTAATAATTTCGTACAACAGCGCAAAAATGTGCTCTCTATCCATGTGTAACATTACTGTACCCGTTTTGAATTTTGTCTAATTGTCAGCGCTGAAGCATAAGGACAAAGGATGAAGGACGGCGTTACTCAATCCTTTTTGGGATGCGCCACGCATTCTATTTGTACGGGACGTCGTGGAGGCGTGTTGAATGCGTATTTGGCCATACACTGACTTGCGTTGGCCGGCCGATGAACAAGTCAGCGCTTTACCCTTCCCAGACACGTCTGGTACCAGTTCACCGACCCCGGAGGGATGGAAGGCTTGGTCGGACTGGGCGGGAAATCCGCACCAGGAACCTGGTATCGGGTGCACGCGACAGCCGGCGCCTCCGACTGCGCTACACGCGCCCTCCGCCTCGCTAAATACGCATCCAAATTGCTACGATACACCATATCTTGTAAAGCCAGAATGCGTGGCGCATCCCAAACAGTGATTGAAAAACGCCGTCCTTTATCCTTCGCTATAGTATACAGATGTAGAGCAGAACACATGCACACTGCAGTATTTCCATAGCGATGCTGGCACAAATGCAGCTTATGATGTAAATTTGCGACTAACAAGAGCAAATTATTTCAGTCATAGATGTTTGTACTATATTTTATATTATTACTATTTATTTTATTTTATCTTTTTACATTTTTTAAATTTTTTTGGGCGCGTGTAGCGCAGTCGGAGGAAGCGCCGGCTGTCGCCTGCACCCGATACCAGATTCCTGGTTCGGATTTCCCGCCCAGGCCAACCAAGCCTTCCATCCCTCCGGGTTCGGTGAATTGGTACCAGACTTGTCTGGAAATGATAGAGCGTTGACTTGTTCATCGGCTGGCCACTGCAAGTCATTGTATGGCCAAATACGCATTCAACTCGCCTCCACAACATTTCCTAAAAGTAGAATGCGTGGCGCATCCCAAAAGGGATTGAGTAACGCCGTCCTTTATCCTTATCCTTTATCCTACATTTTATTTTTATTATAAAATATCGTATTCCTACAGAGGTACGCTGCATACAATCCTTTGTATTCCATTTACTTCTGCAGATCTCAGAAGCGGAAGCGTTGCTCGAGAGAGGACGAAGCACTTTTCAAGCGGTAATGCTGAACATAATCATGATGCGATGGACAAGGTATGTGTTGACTGAAGAGAAAAATGATACCATGGAAAACTTCGACGTTACACTAACGTTGCAGGGCTATGGAACTGGCACTGAAACACAATGAATATTTGGAGATAGTGATGGGCTACAGGCAACGATATTTGGACAAGCTGGGCAGGAAGGAGACTGAGAAAGTGTTTCTCAGTCACCAGGGAGAGGTACGTGTGACTGACCACATCAGACAACAAAAATTAAAAAACTGAAAATTATCGTGAAATGTCCGCATTCTTCCTCGCACAGTAATTTATCTGGAACGCTTCCTTATGCGAATTCAATGCAACGCCGCCTTGTAATTTACATCTTTGTGTATTAGAGCAGCTTGGCGTGGTGCAAAGTTTGTACCGATACGGATGAGATGCTTCTGTTTATGATTCTGCTTCTACGTGAGAGATTGGTACAGCCGTGTTCCGATGCGCCGACAGGTTCCCACTGTTCAAGAAAAGTGGCATCGTGGCCAACTTGTGGGGTATTTGCAGGTTAGGACTGCAAGCTGGGCGGGTAGCAATACTGAAGGCAGTTATTCCGTAAATTTCGAAGCACATTATTATAAGAAAACTCCGCCTAATGAGTTAGGAACAATTTACGCTATTTAATGTTGTCATTACAGTACATAATGCTTATTGCTTCTTTCTACGTCCCTTGTTGAGCACACCTTTGTTTACTGCATGGAATATACCATTTTCAGCTGAAATTCAACGTTTTCCAAACCAAATTCAACGTTTTTCAAAGCAAATTCAACACCGTTCGAATCAAATTCAACGACTTTCGAGTAAAATTTCACGTCTTCTTTGCAAGTTGTACGTTTCAATGTTTGCTTCTTCTCAAAAAATTCCAGCATGTCGAAAAAGGCTATCCAACGGAAATTAGAACTATTTCGCCATCTCTACTACTAGAACTGTTAGAAATCAGAACTATTTTTTAAAGGAGGAAAATTAGAACTGAGAGCAATCCAACATACAAAGGAAGGAAATTAGATTAGAGATTCTAGTAGAGATAATTACTAGATTCTAGGAGAAATAGTTTTTAAGGAAGAAAATTAGAACTGAAGGCTGTACAACAAAAATTAGAACTGAAGGCTATCCAACCTAAAGAGGCTATCGAACGAAAATTAGAACTATTTGTTCTTTTCTACTATTAGAACTAATAGAAAATTAGAACGATTTTTTTAAGGAGGAAAATTAGAACTATTTCGCCTTCTCTACTAGTTAGAACTATTTCATCTTGTCTTCTACTTCGCCTTCTCAACCATTTCGCCTTTTCGTTTGTACAAGTTGATAATGTTTCGTGCAGTGTTCTCATTGACACCAGCAATCTGAGCAGCTTCGTGTGTGGTCCTTCCGTTGACGAGCACCAGCTTGACCAAGATCTCTTTCTGACTTCGAGACACTTGACTGTATCGGCCGCGTCGTTGGCTTTGTTGAACGTCTTGTTGATCGTTGCTTATGTTGCCCGCAAACTTTGCAAATCGCCCAATGACAAGAAAGAGTGGAGGGGACCGTTTATATGATACGGGAAAGGTTCCAGAAGAACGTTGAATTTGATCTGAAAAACGTTGAATCTGATTTGAAAAACGTTGAATTTGCTTTGAAAAACGTTGAAATTGATTTGAAAAACGTTCAATTTGATTTGAAAAACGTTGAATGTGATTTGAAAAACGTTGAGTTTGAATTGAAAAACGTTGAATTTCAACTGAAAATGGTATAAATAAATAAATAACATTAATTTATGCCTCAATTTGCTCATCGGGTCTTTTCAGTTAGTTTATTTCACAGATTCTATGTTCTAAAAACGTACATTCGTTCAAAGAGCGGTAGGGGGCGTCTTCTTCCTCCAAGTGAATACATTTCTACCGTGGTTGCATTACTGAGCTTCCAAATAAGCCGTTTGAGGATTTAAACCTCTGATGCTCAGGCTACGGCTTAACACTAATTATATCAATCTTCAGGTGGAAATCGACTACGATCACATACGGGAACTCGTCGCTGAACTGGAAGCTGCTGAGAATCAATAACTAGACAGGAATAAATGTCACTGTATATTATTGTGATTTGGATGCAGAATGGAGGAGATACAGGAATCGCTTTCTTATTTTCATGTGTTGATCGGGTGGTGCGGAAATAATGACCGTTTCGAAGCAACTACTTTGAATTACCATAACTCGCTACAAAGCAAAGCTGTTCAATCGAAATAACCACCAAACAAATCAACACACTTCTTCGAACGAGAAACTTGGTTAGGTATTCCAGCAGCGAAAAATTCTGGAGTTTTATAGGCGACGAAATCGATATTTTTGTTTTTGTATGGTTTCGAGTTTTCGAAAGTATTTCTCGTTCAGGAAAACGTCGAAATGGTTGAAAAAATGGGACCTATCCTAGTCGGGAGGAGACAATAAGAAAGTGTCTACTGCATTGCAGTGTCGTCCCATGCCCTACAACCGTATGCCTTAAATTTCAAGGAAAGTCCTCGCATCATGGGACAGCAGCTGAAACTCTCGTAGTGACTGAAGAGAGAGATTGAAGACGTAAATCGCTATATGCCCCACCCCCCATTCCACCGATTAGAATAGATTCAAAAATAGTCTCATAGTCTCTATGGGAAAATGGGAGTATGGAGCATGGACAACAGCAGAATATCCCAACTCAATCAGCCTTTTGGTTGTCATCAATGGAACGCGCGGTCGCCGTGTCGTGGAGTAGGATTACGCATTTTCTGTTGGTCAATACTGGGAGAATTCAATGCAGTTTTTAGTGAATTTTGTCGAGTTTCCCACAGGTCTCTTCCGCAGCGATGGTTTCGCCTGGAGCAAGGAAGCTGTGGTGGCTCAAACCGGCTGCGGACCACCAAGTCACGGCGACCTTCCTTTGGTAAAATTCCAGCTTTGGGAAATGCTTCGGAGTCTCGTAGTGGTCCAGCCATTGTCCTGAACGTCGTCGATTTTCATAGAGATTTTCTGAATCTTTCATTTTTCGTCGCTCGTCACAATGTGTTCCAGAAAAGGTCCGCTTCTGTTGCACAAAGGAGAGACGAACACACTTCGAGACCACGAGATTGCTGATATTCCCTTAACTCCAGCGGCAACCACCTATCGAGCTTGTCTATCTTTCCAGTTTTTTCTAATGCCGTACTACGACTTCGTGGTGAATGTTTAGCTCATCAGTAATTTCTCTTGTGGAGGTTCTTGGCTTGGCATCTACCACTACATTCAACGCGTCGTTGTCAGCCTCCGACAAGCGATTCCTCCCGATCTTCGAGGCTGAATCTCTAGCTCGAAATTGCTCGAGCCATTTATACGTGGTACGTTCAGATCTGATGCTCTGGGCGTGTGTAGCGCAGTACTGGCTGTCGCGTGCACCCGATACCAGCATTCACAAAAATTGATAAGTTGATCAATATCGATTGACGGTGATGGATGCCTCAAAAACGAGCTTCAGTTTCGTGTTCAGCGACCTCGATTACCCCCAGGGCTAAAGTTTCGGGCTGCTTGAACGACATCCACAGAAAATCGATAATTTGATCAATATCGATTGATGGCGATCGATACTTCAAAAGCTAACCTCAGATTCTCTAAGGTGCTAAGCTAAAGTTTCGGGTTGACATCAATCGTAGAGTATCGCCAAAACGCAGTGCCCCCACTCCCCACTCCAGTTGTGACGGACGGACGGACGGACGGAAGGACGGAAACACACACACACACACACACACACACACACACACACACACACACACACACACACACACACACACACACAACACACACACAAAAACCCCACACTACTCCTTTATATATAGTAGGATGTGCATTCAAATCGTCTACGACATCTAAAAGTAGAATGCGTGGCGCATCCGAAGAGGGATTGAGGAACGCCATACTTTGTCCTTTATTATCCTTTATGTTCTTGGGTTGGAAGTTACCACTGCCTTCTACTTATTGTTGTCAACCTGCAACAGCCGAACGCATTCCTCCCGACATTCGAGACTGAAACCTCCAGCTCGGAATTGCTCGAGCGATTTATACGTGGTACGTGGTAGATCAGGTATTATCCTTTATGTTCTTGGGTCTCACCACCCCATGTCCTGGTGACATTCCGAGTTCTTCCTGATCTGTGAGTTTGAACTTGTCAGGCGAAATGACGCATTTTCTTCTTGGCAGAATGTTTGCAAGCGATCCGAAATCGAAGAAATAGCGGTAGTGAAACGGTAATAATTTCGTACAACAGCGCAAAAAATGTGCTCTCTATCGATGTGTAATATTACGGTACCCGTTTTGAATTTTGTCTAATTGTCAGCGCTAAAGCATAAGGATAAAGGATAAAGGACGGCGTTACTCAATCCTTTTTGGGATGCGCCACGCATTCTACTTCTACGGGATGTCGTGGAGGCGACTTGAATGCGTATTTGGCCATACAATGACTTGCGGTGGCCAGCCGATGAACAAGTCAGAGTTTATCCTTCTCAGACAAATCGGGGGGGGGGGGGGGAGTGCGTTGCCTACACGGTCCCACCCGTCGCCCCCATTTCCCGCCGTGCCCGATCGATCGCCATCAATCGATATTGATCAAATTATCGACATTCTGTGGATGTCGTTAAAGCAGCCCGAAACTTTAGCCCTGGGGGTAATCGAGGTCGCTGAACACGAACCTGAAGTTCGTTTTTAAAGCATCGATCACTATCAATCGATATTGATCAACTTATCCATTTTTGTGAATGTCCTTCATTTTTCTGTTTTTCTCTAACTTGCCGCAATCGACGTAGTTAAGGTGTTCTTCCTGTGGAAACCATGACACAGATTGCAGCTAAAATTGATGATTAGAAGTTATTACAAAGGCGAAGCCGTTGAGAAGACGTCAGTGTAGCCGAGAGGCCGCTCCGACAGCTGGTTTGGCCATACAATGACTTGCGGTGGCCAACCGATGAACAAGTCAGGGCTCTGTCATTCCCAGACAAGTCTGGTACCAATTTTCCGACCACGGAGGGAAGGAAGGCTTGGTTGGCCTGGGCGAGAAATCCGAACGAGGAACCTGCTATTGGGTGCACGCGACAGCCGGCGCCTCCTCCGACTGCGCTACACGCTGAAGCATGTAGGTATGAAAAGAGTCATTATTTTGCACCAACCCAATATAGAGAGTATACATTAGCGCCGAATTTTATGCCTTGATCTTGTATATTAACCTCCCCAATGCGGGTACGACTAGTCAGACGCAGCAGTTTTGCTGAGCAAATTGTCTGGTACAAAATAGACAGGCGGCTTTAAATTTTTTGCGATATTGGATCGAACTGCGTGTAGAGTGTCAACAGTGGCAAAAACGTGACTTCCTGCTCAACAACAAAAATAGAGAGAGAACAGCTACATGTTGGAGAACTAGAAAACGGGTTAAGATATTTGCCAATGAAACACCTATAAATAGAACTACAAATTTGCCGTTGCAGGCTTGTGTTAGAGTTTTGAGCACATTATTATGGGCATGTCAACAAAAGAAACTATGAAAGAAAATATGCTGCGGAATTCAACCTACTCTAATTACAACATGTAGTTCAGATGAAAATCCCACACGCAGCAGAATCCTAAAATTCCGAGATGGATACATGTATACCATTTTCACGTCGAGTTGGACAAATCAACTTGGACACTTTTCAAATCAAATCAATCAAACTTCTAAGCCTAAGCGACTAAGACTTTTGAAATCAAAGCGAACTTTTCCAAATCGAAATGAGTTTCTTCTACATAGACTAGACACAAACTAGATTGTTGTAACGATGTCTCGTTGCGATCAAAACTCTTGCGCCAGGCGGGACTCGAACCCGCACCTCCTGCTGACCAGGCGGGAATGCTGAATGTTGCGTTTGATCAAACAGCGCCGTTGATAAGAGCATTCCCGCCCGGTCAATAGGAGGTGCGGGTTCGAGCCCCGCCTGGTGCTAGAGTTTTGATCCCAACGAAACATCGTTACAACAGCATGCAGCCTCAGTGCCAGCCACTGGAGGCTTGAAGAAAATGACTTGAGTCAAAAACTAGACTCTTTAAAAAGGTCTTAATAAATTTTTGTTCAAGGAAAATTTTAGTATACCCTTCTTTGAAGTTTTAATTCACTGCCCAATAAGCGAACATATAGTTTCAAATTTTACAAAAAAACGTGAGGGAAAACCAATGATTAAACTTGTTTTAAAAAGCAGAAAGGCGGCTATTTCAAATGCCAAAACTGAGATTGCGCTTTGCTCACGTCCGAAACGTCGCGATTTTTATTCGTTTCTCTGCAAAATTACTGTTCGCATAGATTTAGATTTGCACAGTAATGTTACACATCGATAGAGAGCACATTTTTTGCGCTGTTGTACGAAATTATTACCGTTTCACTACCGCTATTTCTTCGATTTCGGATCGCTTGCAAACATTCTGCCAAGAAGAAAATGCGTCATTTCGCCTGACAAGCTCAAACTCACAAATCCGGGAGAACTCGGGATGTCACCAGGACATGGGGTGAGGAAACCCAAGAAATAAAGGATAATACCTGATCTACCACGTACCACGAATAAATCGCTCGAGCAATTCCGAGCTGGAGGCTTCAGTCTCGATGGTCGGGAAACCAGGTTCTTGGTTCGGATTACCGCCCAGGCCAACAAAGCCTTCCATCCCTCCGGGGTCGGTGAATTGGTACCAGACTTGTCTGAGAAGGATAAAGCGCAGATTTGTTCATCGGCTCTCTACTGAAAGTCATTGCATGGCCAAATACGCATTCAAATCGCCTCCACATCCCGTAGAATAAAATGCGTGGCGCATCCCAAAAGGGATTGAGTAACGCCGTCCTTTATCATTATCCATAACTTGACGAATCAAATGCATCTGAACAACCGCACATTAATTCAGAGCTGATGAATGGACCAAGCCACCTCTTGCTAACATTTCCCGCAAAACTAGACAGTACTGCCTTACCCTTCCAAGTGTATGCGGAGAAAGCGAGCAAAGTAATGTGTTTGCCGAGTTCATTCCATGGACGAGCGAATGCATAATGCTGATTTCGTTATGGAAACTGCGAAATGTGTTCTTCCTATTCCCGAAACAGCGACTTTACGGACACAATGTGGACAACAATAGCCTTCTAGCCGGTCCCAATCGGTCCAAATGTCGCAACCGTTCAAATACTAAGGTCTTTTTGAATGATGATTTTTCGGAATTCAAGGTTTCTACAGAATCAGAGCGGATCCCGCCTCGAAGAGGGAAAAACGCTGAAGAAAGAGAAGAAGAAGAATGACGAAGAAGAAGAAGAAGAAGAGGAAGATGAAGAAGATGAAGAAGAATAATAATAAGAAGATGATGAAGATGAAGATGAAGATGATGATGATAAGATGAAGAAGAAGAAGAAGATGAAGAAGAAGAAGAAGAAGAAGAAGAAGATGGTGATGATGAAGATGATGAAGAAGAAGATGATGAAGAAGAAGAAGAAGATTATAATGATGATGATGAAGAAGATGAAAAAGAAGATGATGAAGATGAAGATGAAGAAGATGATGATAAGATGAAGAAGAAGAAGAAGGTAAAGATGAAGAAGAAGAAGATGATGATGATGAAGATGATGATGATGATGATGAAGATGATGATGAAGAAGAAGAAGAAGATGGTGATGATGAAGATGATGAAGAAGAAGATGATGAAGAAGATAAAGAAGAACAAGAAGAAGGTGAATATGAAGAAGAAGAAAAAGAAGATGAAGATGAAGAAGAAGAAGAAGAAGAAGAAGAAGAGGAAGAAGAGTAAGAAGAAGAAGAAGAAGAAGAAGAAGAAGAAGAAGAAGAAGAAGAAGAGGAAGATGAAGAAGAAGAACACGAAGAAGAAGAAGATGACGATGATGATGAAGACGAAGAAGAAGAAGGTTTCTACAGAGTTCAGAAGGCGCTACGAGATATTCGTAATCCGTTTTAAAAAGCATGTGTGCATTTTTTAGTTCCTCTATATTCCAACCTCATCTGTTTAACCTTCCCACTATAGACCAGACTGGCTATGAATTCGCAGTGCGTTTTATGTGCGAGGTGGAAAGCGGAAGTTCCCTGAAACATTTTGACGCTGATATAGTCCAGTTGCTGTTGGCATGAAACCGGAACTCTAGAGCTCTGGCCTAATTGACAGCTTGTATGTCGCATCCTCATTCCTTGAATGCAACCGATACATTCCTTACGGTTAATTTTCTGTGGAGATTACGCTAACATGATGCAGACTGAAGCAGCAATACCAATGGACTCTTCGAATACATTATAATAAAGCTAGTCAATACTAGTGAAGGAACAAGTGTTCCGCATTCTGAGAAAGTAGTCTACAGAGCACCAGACTCACCAAGGCTTTCGTCAACAGAGAAAAGATGTGTAAAGCGCTCAAGACAGACAGGACGCTGCTTATTTCAGAATCAGACATCAGGTGTCCCATGACATCAGGTGTTATCGCAGCAACAATTTAAGAAAGTAATTCTACTACAAGACTAGCCGTATCTTTTAGTCTTTGGGCGGAACAAGGCAATGAACGCTTTTTCCGCCGCTTTTTGATAGCGCCCTTCAAAGTGATTGCTTTAAAAAAATAAGTCCGACATTTAGGATCAGCATCGAATGATTTATCCAACGAAGTGAAAAACACCCAGTAAATGTTTAACGTTGATCTCAAGCCCTAGATCATACCTGCGCCGCCACACGGCGCGGCACCATGATTGTCATAGATGTTGATTTTTCGCTCCACCCGATCGATATCTACTCCGTCTGTGGTGCCGCGTCGCGCTGCGACGTAATTATAAACTAGGGCTAAGGCAGCGTTTAGTGTGCGCGCGACACGCGACGCGATGTGATGGTATATCGATTCATCGCGTTGCGCGATCGATATAGGAGATAGCATAGTATTTGGCCCTTAGGCCTATGTCATACCATCGCTCACCCCGAGCGAAGCCTAATGATAGGCTCCCATATCGATTCATCGCTTCGCGCGATCGATATGGGAGCTTGTCATTAGGCTTCGCTCGGTCTGAGCGGTGGTATAACATAGGCCTTACTGGTGCATTGAAGAATGTTCTTCTTTCTCCTGAATAGGACCATCTCACGAAACTATGAGGTGCAGTTGGAATACGCCCGCACTTATTAGGTCCACTCAAGTCAGCCAAGCCTTCCATCCATTCGTGCTCGGTGAATTGGTACCAAAAGACTTTTCTGAGAAGAAGAAAACACAAATGGAATTATTGGGCACTCTACTTTATTACATCGTAGTACATCGCTGAAGCACATTGAATAGCGAAACCTTGCGAGCGATTGGCCAATACCAGCCCTTAGCCTATAGTTTACCCATTTAAGAAGGCGTCCAACTTCAAAAACCAGTAGACACAAAGTGGCGAATTTTCATGATACATGGCGCGAATGTGAGCAGCATTGGGAGGTGGGAGCGCACCAGCGTCAGATTTTTTTAGCGTCAGATCGGTGATGCATTATGTACTGCTATTCAGAGAGGCCTTGTTCGGCCGGTACCCTCATTGGCTGGGGCGGTGCTCTGCTTGGTCATGATTGGCTGGCGCGCCACCACCTCTCAGTGCTGCCCATCTTCGCGACATAAACCATTTCCATTTGAAACTGGACGCATTTACGTTGAATAGTGACCTTGTCAATAAATTAGACACTCTTTGAGGGTCTAGAAAATCTCTAGATTTAAAAAAAATCTAATAAGCTCACCAATAAAGTCTAATACGAAGCATTGCTACCTTATTAATAGGCATAAGATTCTTCTCCATTCAGCGACAGAACGACAGCTCATTCTGAAACGCAGCGAAAGCTGACGTGGTATCATATGGAGAGATGGCGCAGTGCACTCGCTAAGTAGGTCGACAAGTCTGCTCGATTGACAGCCCGTTGTTGGTCACACTATGGCCTGAGTTATACTCCCGCGGGAGCATCCACGGAAGGGCGGGAACCGCGCCGAGACTCCTCACCTGGCCAATCGCCGCGCCTCGCCACGCCCGCCTCCGCCGTGCACCATTGGTCCGCGGACGTTCCGCGGATGCTCCCGCGGGAGTATAACAGAGGCCTATGCCGCGTAGTGGAGGCTGACGGGCATCTTGCGACTATTTCTGCAGAACCGTGGGTTGACGTGTATCAAGTGTTGGGGCTCTTGGCAGATCAACACCCTTAAAGCGCTTCATGGTGTTGCGAAAGTCCCAGTTCTTACAGCAGATGGCGATCCTATACAGAAATGCCAGCCTTTTGTTGCGAAAAATGTGGACAATTCTCTCCTATCACTAAGTGCTCTTCAGCGTTGCCAGTCGAATTATAGAGGACCCACTTCCAGAGCGTTTCACCTTTTTACTCTCAAGTAAATGCACGGAACATCTATTCATCAAGAGCACTTTTTTTGCGGTATCCTCGAAGATGCGCACTTGTTTTGAGTTGCTTTCAATGGTATTTTTCAAGATGCTGATCTTCTGCATGAACAGAACGCCGCGCTTACTGATACAGTTGGCCCATCCGAATATGCTCTCGAGGTAGCAAAATCCTCTTTTGAATTCGTAAAGGAAGATTCACGAGTCCGAATTTCGCACATCAGAAGAGATGCCCCACTGACTGGCTATAGCACTGAAGAGATTCGCCTATCAGTCAATAGTAGTCAATCGATACTGACTGACAGATCATCAATGTTATCAAATTTTCAAAAATTTTCTGCCGAACAGGCAACGTTTTCGATCGATTCTCAATCGTCGAAATCTGGTCAAAAATCGATAATATCGATCAACATTGACTTTTCGCTGTGAAATCATTTAGCAGCCAACATATTTTTGCGATTCCCACGGCAAATGGCGAAACCCATGGGAGGACCGTTCATTATTTTTATTTATAGAAATTTAAGGGCCACACAAAATGTGATGAGTAGAAACTTTTTTGCTTTATATTTTCATTTTATTATTTATTTTATTATAGATATTTTATATGTGCAAAAAAAGAAATGAGCAAGCTAAAACAGTCCTGGTGAATAGGGTGACTCAATGTAAAAAAGGAGTTAAACACGTGCAGAAATTACAATCAATATCGGTCTGTTTTGACTCCTCGGTCGGCTTGCTCGCGAAGCTCCTCCATCAGCTATCATAATTTTTAATTTGATTTACCTATTACATACCATCATATTCGTGTCACCATAATCGCTAACCTCATCTGGACAATTTCGAAAAAAATCGATTGATACTGATTGGCTAATCGATGCTGTTAATTTATTGCAAAGCCGCGGCCAACAGTCACTAAGTCACTAATTTTGCGCTGACAAACGGACGGACGGACGTACTCGTCGCAGGACATACCGATGGATCAACTCGTTTAAATAGAGGAGAATTCCTGGGCAAGAAATCGTCATGTGCATCAGTGCGTTTTGGATAATCCTTATGCAATAAAGGATAAAGGATAAAGGACGGCGTTACTCAATTCCTTTTAGGATGCGCCATGCTTTTTACTTCTACGGGATGTCGTAGAAGCGGCTTGAATGCGTAATTGGCCATACAATGACTTGTGGTGGCCAGCCGATGAACACGTCAGCAGCGCATTATGCTTCCCAGACAAGTCTGGTACCAATCAGGGGTGCACATTTAACGGCTAACGATTTAACGAATTTAACGAATTAACGACATTTTTCGTTAAAATCTGGCTTAACGACTTAACGGAAATTTTTAGAAATTTAACAGAATTTTAACGGACTTTTTTCTCAGTGAGTTTATCACATTTTCCCTTAGTATTCTCTAATGTTACAGGTCTCATCCTCCCGATTAGGACTGATCCTAAAAAAACTATTGGAATAAGGAAGAATATTTTAATTAAGTTTTCATGAGGTTGTTTTAAATTTTTGGAAATAATGCATTTTGGAGGAGCGGGTAGCACGGTCAGAGGAGGTGCCGGTTGTCGCGTGCACCCGATAACAGGTTCACGGTTCGGATTTCCCGCCCTGGCCAACCAAGCCTTCCATCCCTCCGGGTCGGAAAATTGCTACCAGACATGTCTGGGAAGGATAAAGCGCTGACTTCTTCATCAGTTAGGCATCGCAAGTCATTCTATGGCCAAATACGCATTCAAATCGCGTCCATGATATTGCATAGAAGTAGAATGCTTAGCGCATCCCAAAAGGGAATGAGTAACGCCGTCCTTTATTCTCATCTTTTAATGCATTTTGGAGCCAGAAAGTTCTTCGCCGAAATTCGATTTCTTCGAAATTTCCCCCAAGCATGTCAACGAGCCTACAAAGACACTGGTTTTGTAAGATACGCCTATCCCCAATTGGCGCTGCTTATTCCAGAATTTTTCAGAATTTTTTTTTGGCCGCCACCTAGAACAGTCGAGACGGAGAGAATGTTTTCGGTCGCTGGACGTATTTTAAGCGATTTTAGAAAAAGCTACCAAAAAAGTTAACAAAAACTTGGAAAGCTACTTTTCCTAAACACGTTAACACGTTGACGACGTATCACATCTTTTCGAGAGTGTAGGACTGTGTGACACGATGTCGTGTCACGGTCTCGACGTTGTAAAAAATGGATTGGCCCCACCAGGCACTCGAAAATCGTGCGTTCGACAACGTCTTAACATTCCACTGATAGGCTTTTAATTGTATGTTTGCTAAATCTTTCTGTACTTATTGGGCTGGTGCCCGCATCGAGATTCTACATGCTCGTGTAGAACGGTCAGACGAAACGGTTTCGCGAGGAACTATGTAGGAAAGAGGGGAACGCCGGGTTCAGCCTGATCTCACATGTTAAAATGCCTTGCTGTCGATTATTTTGAATAATAATTCCATACCTGTCCTTATTTCACACTCTGTAGATAATTTGTTGCTGAAGGCTTGTTTAATTTTCTGTATTTGTTATTGTTTATTTTGCATTATACTGGTACACTCCATTCCTTAAACTTTAGTTGTTGACCCCTTGAAGTTGAAATGTATAAAGTTTACCTTGATTTTTTCTCAGTTGAAATAATGGTTTGCAGCTAATTGCATTCTTAAACGAAATATAACGGTTTACCGGAAATTTAACGAAAATTTTCCGTTAATTAACGCACAGAATTTTGTGTGCACCCCTGGCACCAATTCACCGACCGCGCGGGATGAAAGGCTTGGTTGGCCTGGGCGGGAAATCCGAACCAGAAACGCGACACGCGATTTGGTGCACTCGACAGCCGGCACCTCCTCCGACTTTGCTACACGCGCCCATCCATATGCTATAAAAAATGGAATGTCAAACTCCAAAATTAGTAATTTTTATGTAACATTCTAAACGAACATGTACGCTTTTATTTTTTTATTATTATAGCAAGAATAGGGCTCTCCAAAAAGCGCATGTAGAAGAAGATTGGAAAAAATTTCCGAAATCGCACGTACTTTTAAAACTACCGCTGGCATTTACGAAACGTTTTAAGGTGTTTTATGGGGGCCTGGAGCACGAGTTAATTTTGATAGAATACGACCATAAATATCGGTACCTACACCAATTTAATCTCTGGACAGCTAGTCTGTGCAATAAATTTTAGGAATCGTTCGGTTACGTAATGGAGAACTAGGCTTCCCCGAGTGCCCTTTCAGAGACTTGGATAGAATCCGTCCTTCTTCATCCACGACGGGGAAAAAGAAGGTGATGACGTATAACGAAGGTAATTTCTTCCGGAGACTAAGAAAAGCTACAGAAAATCGTCAGAGTGTCAAGCTCAACGTTGCCTCCTTTACCCCTCCATTCTACTCCTTTTAGCTCGAGGTGATTGTCTTCAATTATGACGAACAAGGTGCTTCCGCATTCTATTATATTTGTGTGCTCTGCCGGAATTAAATGAAACTGATGTTCACCTTCGCTAGTGGAATACCAAGGAGAGCATTTATTTCAATTAACTCCATTCAATAAATTCTTCACGGGCGCGTGGTAGCGCAGACGGAGGAGGAGCCGGCTGTCGCGTGCACCCTATTCCGGGACCTTGGTTCGCACTTTCAGCTCAGGCCAACCAGGCGTTCCACTCCTTCGGAGTTGGTGAATTGCTACCAAACTTCTCTAGAAGGAATAGAAAACTGACTTGTCAATCTGCTGGTCACTGTAAGTCACTGCATGACCAAACACGCATTCAAATCACCTTCACGACTTTCCGTAGAAGCACAATGCGTGAAGAGTCATAAAAGGAATTAATTAACACCGTTCTTCATCCTTTTATTCATTAATGTTCTTCCTCATTTATCCTTAGCAAGCATTGTCCTCGCTACGCAAGCAACTTACCGCTTATTCAATGGCTTTGCATTGCAATTATTTTAAGAAAAAGCGATACATAGAAGCGTGCTAAATAGATTTACCTGCCTTGGTCGACTTGATTTCAGCAGATATTTCACAGAATAAGAAGTCCCACGCCACGAGAGCGTACAGCTGACACAGATTTATGTCCACAACGTTTTACCTGAAAAGCCAAATAGTCCGTTGCATTTTAGATGGAAAGCGCCTCAAATGCTACAGATTCAGTTTTTACTTTTTTGCCCATATCATTGCGCTTTTTGAATCAAAATGCTTGTGATACATAGAAGGCGAAACTCGGCGTTAATCAGTCCATCGATCCTTCTTACTACCTAATCAATATCGACAGTTCTCATGCCTCTGGGCCAGATGATAGCTAGGATATATTAGGTTGTCCTATAAGTCCCCGCCGTTTTTTTTCAACGATTCACTGCAGATTTCGCTGGCGGTCTCTTGCATAGCGCTGCACAGCTTTCGAAAGAGAATGATTTGCTATATCAGGATGTGTATTGCTTTTCTTTTTTCATCACATCATGAATTTTGTCAATTTTTAGGTCGTTGAAGTGAAAAGTGGAAAAGTGAAAAAGTAGCCATTTGCGCACTTGTTCTCTCCGCATAGGTTTGTAATTTTTTGCGCAGTTTTTTCGAGCATTTGGGAGACAATGTTCTGTACTACAAGAATATGTGTTAATGCTATTTGCTCATTTGTCCTTTAGTGATTTTTAGGTCATCAAATTGGGACGTCCGAATTTCCCGTCCGAATTTTTACCAAAACTACGGTTCTGTGGTTTATTTATTTATTTATTTATGCGTCGGAAAAGACGCGCTTTACAATTAGAATAAAAGAGAGCTGAAACAAACCATGCCTAGACAAAAAAATAAAACAAACACAGCTCAACAACGGAACGAATCTAGTGGAGAAGAAGAAGGGCACTCTTTGGCTATTCAGATCATAAAACTACAACTCCAGTGGGTTTGGAAAGTAATGTTAGAAATGTCTGTGGTTGAACTTTTTTGCATGGTGTTATATGTCGTTTGGAAGAGGATGTCTTGCTCAGAAAGAATTTGTGTCGCGTTTATTGGCTCACGCTGATTTCTGTCGAATATCAACAACTGAATAAGGAGAAGGAGTTGTTGGTGAAGACGATTTCTCTCTTTTTGGCATTTTGTTGATATTCAATAGAAATCAATAAACGCGACACATATTCTTATAGAGCAAGACATTCTCTTTCGAATAACGTATAACACCAACCCAAAAAGTCCAACCACAGAGCAAGAGCTGTCGGCAAAAATAACCATCCTCCTTCGAACGTCCCAATTTGATGACCTAAAAATCAATAAAGGACAAATGAGCAAATAGGACCAACATGTATTTTTGTAGTACAGAACATTGTTTTCCTAATGCTATAAAAAACTGCGCAAAAATTCCAAACCTAAGCGGAGAGAACAAGTGCGCAAATGGCTACTTTTCACTTTTTCACTTTTCACTTCAGCGACCTAAAAATTGAGAAAATTCAGGATGAGAATAGAAACGCAATACATGTTCTGATAGAGCAGATCATTCTCTTTCGAAAGCTATGCAGCGCTATGCAAGAGATCGCCGGCGAAACCTGCAGTGAATCGTTGAAAAAAAACGGCGAAGACTTATGGGACAACCTAATACATAGTTTTCGCCTCAATTTGTCAGTGAATGAAGGAATAGCAAAGGTTTTCCGATGTGCTGCTTGGTGTTATATAGGCGTTTATGTAGGATGATGAAGGACAGCCGTGGCGACGATAACTCAGACACTCCTAGCTGTCAATTGCCGGTGAATGCGCGTATGGCGACGTAAGGTGATGAACAACTTGTGCAACTGCGTAAAAGCGTCACACTGCAAATGGTAAGCGGATATCACATTGTGAACGGTTATGTTGAAAATCTTGACGAACCATAGGAGAAAACCCAGTCACCGGTGCGTAGGAATCCTATTGCCCATCGGTGAACTCTATACGACGAGCGTTCACCTGCAGTTGACCACTAGGGGTTTCTACATATGTGCCGTCATATCTATCAGCTTTACCATCTCGCTGTAACACGAAAAAGTGAAAAGGTAAGGAGAAGAATGACGGCATTTTTCAAACGTTTTCAAGGCTACGCCATGCATTCTACTTCTATGACATATCGTCAAGGTCGTTTGAACAGGCACTTGACCTATACAATTACTTGTCCTTAACAATTCTGTATTTTATTATTCTCATGGATGTCTTGTTTCGTCTAGTTGTTCTACCGACTCCAAATGAACCGAAGGTCAGATTGACCTGGACGAAAACTATTAGGTTGATGCATAAGTTCTCGGACATTTGATCCCTCCTGAATTGAAAGCGCATTTTCCCGCCAAATTCCTCACATGTATCAACGCTTAAATGATCGATCGATAGAGAAAGGAAAGGGCTATAAAACTGTCCCTAACATTTACTTCTGCGTTGTTAACGTCAGCTATTATGGCTAAGCAATTCATCCCAACTGAGACGCATATTCGGCACGTCATGTTATTCCTGCATCAATCTGGCCTCAATGCCAACGAATCGTATCGTCGCCTGAAGGATGTTTAGAACGAGAGTGCTCCTGCTCGAAGTACTGTGTAGCAGTGGTTCTCGAAGTTTGCAGTTGGTGAATTCTCCGTTGAAGATAATGAACGAGAAGGGCGCCCGATGACACTGGTTTGGATGGCCTCCGAAGTATAGTGGAAGCGGACCCATACCAAACCACTCGCGAACTATCAAGCACTCTTGGTGTTAGTCACTCAACAGTCGTTCGAGGATTGGAGTCGATTGGCTAGGTGCAAAAATTGGGTCGCTGGGTACCTCACGACTTGACCCATGAAATGGATCGCAGAGCCGATGTCGCTCTGTCTCTCCTTACCCTCAGAGTACCCACGGAAGGCTGGACAACCTTGTCACCGGGGATGAGAAGTGGACACTCTACTCTAATTATCACCGGCGTGCACAGTGAGTTGACGCAACTGGAGAGGCAGAGGATGCTCCGAAACCCGACCTTCACGTGAAAAAGGTGATGCTATGCATTTGGTGGAGCGTTCTTGGGGTAGAGTACTGGGAGCTGCTGGACGAAGGGATAACAGTGACGGCGGAGGTTTACGTCAACCAACTGAGGAAGTTGAGGGCCCACCTTCAAACCACACGAGGAGAGCAAGTGAAGGTGTATCTTCAACACGGCAACGCTAGACCGCATATTGCTAGAGCGACGGCGGCTGAGTTGGCGGACTATGGATGGACCGTTCTTCCACATCCACCTTACTCACCAGATCTCGCTCCTTCTGATTATCATTTGTTTTCAAGCCTTCAACGCTGTTTGGACGGCCAGCAATTTAGGAACCGAGAGGATGTCAAGGAGGCACTGCTCACATTTTTCGAATCACAACCGGCCACGTTTTGGAGAAAAGGCATCCATAACTTACCAGCACGTCGTCGAAAGACAATTGATATAAAGAGTGGTTACTTCAAATGATTTGATATTGTTGTTCGTATGTTGTGATAATAAATATTTCATGCCCCAAATGTCCGAGAACTTATACACCAACCTAATAAACTCTGAACCGATCCTTGGCGCACACGAGATCGCATGCCTTCTACGAATGCTGGATTTTTAAGAATGTTTAAGGTCATGTTATTAAATGAATCCGAGCTCATTAGGACTCCCGCAAAAGTAGAATGTAGTGAGAATTTTTCCTCAGTTATACAAAAATGTGGAAGAAACCTTCCAGTGTTCCAAATCCTACAGGGCAGCCAAGAAATTGTAGACGTTCGTCGTCAAGAAACCATCAACGAGAGCCAGAAGATACAGGCGCTGCTCTACAACTCCGCACTTTTATAAGTCATCGTTTAATTTACGTATACAATTCTATTAAATTCTTATCGTTTTGAGAAAAAAAAATGTTTTAAAGCTTGTTATGAAGGCCAGGAAGGCGCCGTTTTTTTTGCCAAAAAGAATGGACTGCGCCATGATCTCAGAACAAGACGTCGCTCTTTCTAGTCGGCTGATAGCAAAATTTTTGCTTGTATAGTGTTTCACACCTATGAACAATATAACAGAAAGATAGCAAATCAATTAAAACTCTCGGCGAGCTTTTCAAGTGCGTGCCGCGATCTCGTCTTCTAATGCACTAAATAATCAAAATGCAATTTACTATCTTTCTCAAAAAATAAAAATTTTATAAAATTATTATCATTCGGACAGTTGAACTGAAAAATTCAAAAAACGTTATACCCTATTTTCCTTAAACAAAAAATTATTTCTACCATCTTGGGAAGCCTGTAGTTTAACCTGTAGGAAGCTCGTTTCGTTTGTAAGACGTTCACTCTGATTTCAAAAGCACCAGGTTTGCTCTGACGCGGAAATTGTATACACATATATATATATATATATATATATATATATACATATATACATATATACATATATATATATATATACACAGACATATACATATGTATATGTATGTATGTGTATTAGGTTGAACGAAAAGTTGCAACACTTTACGCTTCTGCTTGTTAAATTTGTGAAAGCTCTTACAGTAATGATCTTGTGTGGTGACGTCACAGTACATTCTTCTCGAAGCTTCCTCAAGCATACAATATGAGGCCTCGTTGAGTCCGAATACAGCAACAATGTCAACGATAAGCAGCAGCATCCTATGACCTATCGACTACTACGAATTTCTGCAAGGCCATTCCGCAAGGACTGCAGCCTCCAACATCTGCGCTGCATTCAAGGAGGAAGCCATTCACTACATATTCCACAGCGGTCCGTTGGTATCAGTGCTTCAAAGCTGGATATGTCTCTCTCGAAGATCGACCTCGTTCCGGACGCCCCTCTGTTGTGGAAGAAGACAGTGAAGCCAAATTCCACCACTCGCGAATCGGCGGCGACACTTGGATGTACGCAAAGCGCCGTCAGGAGGCTGCTGGAGATCCCTGGGTACCGAAACGTTTTGTCGTCTTGAGTACCACATGAGCTGCGGGACTCTGACAAGGCATGCCGAATCAGTGTTGCTGAGTCGCTGCTTCTTCGCCCGCACAGAAAGCACTTTCTGAAGGACATTGCTACTGGTGATGAAAGCTGGGTTCTTTGTTTTAACCACACCTGCAACAGCCAATGGCTCCCACGCGGAGAACCGGCCCTAAGACAACCGAAACGTGGACACCACGAAAAGAAGGTTCTTCTGTGCTGCTGGTGGGACTCAGAAGGAATGCTTCACTGGGAGTTGCTGGATAGTGATACCACAGTCACAGCATCTGTGTACGCCACCCAGCTCCAGAGCTTGGCCGACGCCATGCGCCAAAAACGTCCAGAACGGGAAAATGTTCACCTGCTGCACAACAACACACGTCCTCATGTCGTAAAAGTGAGTCGCGAGAAAATCCAGGAGTTAGGCTGGGAGGTTCTGCCCCATCCACCGTACTCCCCAGACCCCACTCCTTCTGCCTACCCCTTGTTCGGAGCTCTGAAGCAGCATCTTCCAGGTAGAGGGTTCGATGATCGACGTCAACTGGAAATGAAGGTTTCTGAATTCTTTTCCCCACAGTCCTCGGAATTCTGGCGGAAAGGAATTGAAAGCCTGCCTGAAAGATGGGGCAGGGTCTTAGACTTGGATAGGGATTATATCGTAGACTGAGTTTTTGTATATTGTATTATATTGTATTGTACTGTAATATTGTTGTGCTAGTGTTGCAAGACTTTTCGATCAACCGAATACATATGGACATATACCACTTGTGGCGACCAACCGATGGACAGGTCAGGTTTTACCTTTACCAGACCCTAATGGAAGGCCTATTTCCTTGATGGAATTTTTCCAAGGGCGCGTGGAGCGTAGTCGGAGGAGGCGCCGGCTGTCGCCTACACCCGATACCAGGTTCCTGGTTCGGATTTCCCGCCCGGCCAACCAAGTCTTCTATCCCTCCGGGGTCGGTGAGTTGGTACCAGACTTGTCTGGGAAGGATGAAGCGCTGACTTGTTCATCGGCAGGCCACCGCAAGTCATTGTATGGCCAAATACGCATTCAACACGCCTCCACGACATATCGTAGAAGTAGAATGCATAGCGCATCCCAAAGACGATTGAATACCGCCGTCCTTTATCTTTTTATCCATATTTTTCCAAAGCAGAGATATTAAGCGACTCTAACGCGGTGAAGGTTTGCATAACCAAGTAGAACCAGAAAGAGAAAAAAATCATACAAATATTTTGCAATTTTCTTCCAAACGGCCACACGACGGCAAACGCTGGAGGCGCAAACAATCTACGGTAGAACAGCACCTATGGCTTTTTTATCGGCATCCCTAATTGCTCGATGCTCGACCAGAAGCTCGTACCCATCCATGTATAATTACATGATTGCGTTTTTTTTTGGTCACTGAAAAATCACGTTCTCAAAACCAAATGATTTCATGAGTGTGGGGGCTGCATTCCAAGTCTCAAAAAATGCCGTTCTATTACCCTGCGTGAGAAGTGTGATGGAGACTTAGTTTTCATTTTTCTCAGATACGTCACGGTGGTTGTGAATATGAAACGTTCTGAATCATCTCCTGAAGAAACCCCATTTCCAGTTGTTGTATGAATGGAGGCACATGTCAACGTGCGCATTTGATTCTTTGTTGAAAACAATCGCAACGTGGTGAGAGAATTCCTGTCTGGATGAAATTTGCCCAAGTCATGGGAACCGTCGAGATCAAACAACAATAGTTTAGAATAGAAACACCACAAACAGATCGCTAAAGCTCTCAGCTTAGCTTCAAAGCGTGCAAGTCAAAAGAGAGGTCCACCACGTGTTTCTTCCACACTTCCCCACAATATGACTTAGAAGTAGAATGCGTGGCGCACCCCACAAAGGGAGTGATTAACGCCGTACTGCCGTACTCTATCCTTTATCACTTAATTCCTCGAAGGAAGAGCAAAGCTGTTCGAGAACCTAGAGAGCCCGTAGTAGTCATAGTGCCCACAATAACTAATAAGGATAAGGATAAAGTATAAAGGATGGCGTTAGATGGCGTTATTCAATCCCCTTTGAGATGCGCCACGCATTCTACTTCTATGGGATGTCGCGGAGGCGATTGAAGGCGTATTTGCCCATACAATGACATGCGGTGGCCAGCCGATGAACAAGTCAGCGCTTTATCCTACCCAGACAAGTGTGGTACCAATTCACTGACTCCGGAGGGATGGAAGGCTTGATTGGTTTGGGCGGGAAATCCGAACCAGGAACCTGGTATCGGGTGCACGCGACAGCCGGCGCCTTCTCCGACTGCGCTCCACGCGCCCCAATAACTAATAGCGTTTGACATTTTAGCCGCTACTGCACTGTTTGTACAGAACGCATGTTCTCATTACGAGCTTCATTACGGCACAAAACGTAACGTGATTAGTGCAACACAATATGGTACGGTGAGCGCTTAAGAATAATTATTAAGAGTAAAAAGTTATTGGTGATAAGAGGATAAAACTGGAATTCGAACGATCACTTCTGCCGATCAGCCGAAAATTCTACTTCTACGTGCGGATATCAAACAATTAATTTTAAAAGGAATTTCGTACAGGTACTCATTTTCAGTAGGCAGGTGAGGGAAAATTCAAAGTTTTGTCCGGTACATGTCGCGAAGAAGGGCAACATCGGGAGTTGAGAGCGCGCCAATCAATCACAGCCAAGCAGAGCACCGACGCACCGACCGAACACATGTCAGCTAATCGGGGTATCAACACTACCTACACTTCTCGAAACGGCATGCCCATTCGACGCGATCTGATTGTCTGGCGCGTTCTCATCTCCCAATGCTGCCCAATTTCGCGACATGTATAATCGATTCAAGGTTACCACGAGAGTGGCTCCTTTGCTGCAGTGCTACACACTCTCCAAACGTTTCTTTCAGCTATGTGTAAATATATTCATTTGTAAATGTCTTCCAAAACTCAGTGACAATATTTATGCGGTTGCAAAGGGCTCAAAGGATTCCAAACAGAATGCGTGCACAACTACTTTATTTTATTTCCTTTTCACCGTTCCTTCTCTTTTATTTTTATTTTTTCACCCTACACCATTGTTAAACGTCATGCAAAGATTCAACAACAGTCGGACATGGAGCATCATTTTTTTAATTTTTTGCTGCATTCAAAGTTGCTTCTGATACGTGCTCACTGATTTGAAGCTGCAGCATTCGCAATAGCATTTTCAAAAGCAGTTGATTTACTGCGTGCTCTACAGGTGTAGGGAATTCAACGACCGATCCTTTCAAATTGAGCATTTCAGGGGGAAACTCGGTGTAAGGCAGCTAGAAGAACGGAACACTGCTCTTCTCGCTTTGCTTCAAAAATGTAGATCATCATCGCGTCAGGATATTCATTGACCTCAATATTAATGTCCCAGGCATTTTAGGGGCTTTATTCTACTCATCCACAGCTATACTGTAAGCCTTCAACGGAGACAAAGACGGAAACACGTCATAGACGGCGACATTGATGCACCCTTTTGTGGAATGCGCCATGCATTCTACTTCTACGGAATGTCGTGGAGGCGATTTGAATATGTGCCACTAAGCGGAGGCTTGCGGTGGTCAACCGATGAAAAAATCAGTACTTCAATCAGCGCTTTATTCTTCTCAGACATGTCTACCAATTCACCGACACCAGAGGAATGGAAGACTTGGTCGGCCTATGCGGCAAGTTCGAACCAAAAACCTGGAATCGGGTCGGTCGCGACAGCCAGCGCCTTCTGCAGCTGCTCTACCACGCGCCCATTCCTATCATAATAAAAGCCAATATCATTCTCCGCAAATAAAGTGCACAATGAAAGACCTTATTTACTACCCTTAAGGATGTGGTCATATCTAGAAATTTTGAGCTGAAGAGTCAAAATATAATAGTTAATAAACTGTATTGGAATGACCTATTCGAATAGGTATTCGAATGATCTTCAATCGAATTTGAATACTCGATATCGATTATTCAAAAAATCGTGTTTTGCAAATGCAATCGAATTCGAATATTCAAAAACTGCAATTTTCGAATATTTCGATTTGGAATATTCGAATTTTGTAAGCAATCGAAACCATTTGAATAAGGAGAACGGATAAAGAGCGGCATTAATGCATACCTTTGTGGGATACGCCACGCACTCTACTTCTGCGGAATGTCGTGGATGCGATTTGAAAATGTGTCGTTGACTAAACGGAGGCTTACGGTGGCCAGCCGATGACCAAGTCAGCGCTTATCCTTCCCAGACAATTCCGGTACCAATCCACCGACCCCGGAAGTATGGAACGCTTGGTTGGCCTAGGCCCCGAACCAGGAACCCAGTATCGGGTGCACGCGACAGCCGGCACCTCCTCCGACTGCGCTACGCACGTCGTTGCCATTCGAATACTCGAAAAATTTCCGTCAGTCCAAGCAGTCAGAGTGAAGTGCTTCCCCCCCCACCCATACACACACACTAAGATAGATCCTAGAATAATCCAAAATCCAGATCCCTAAACGACGGCAGATCAGTGGAGTGCAGGTGGAAGACCCTATTGCAGTCGGATTAGGAAGATCTGAAAGCAGCGAAAAAAAATGATTGAATGCTGTGCCTGTTCGCTCCGGTGTGGCCGAAGCGGCGGCCAATTTATGGGATGAGGTATCAACCAGCCGTTTTATTAATCACCTACAGTATGTGTTAATCGTCGTGCACGATGAGTGATGGCGACTCGGCGAAGGATTCGTCCCCGGCTCGTCATCGGACGCTCAAGTCTCTTGCTTCGACGCTCCGACGACGACGACTCGGTGCACGTATTCGCCGGCCGGGATCATCCTTCTCCTCGCCGGCGAGTCGCCGCCGCTTCAGGCCTCCGGCTGCTGCTGCTGCTGGGCGGGGCGGTCGGCGAGTAACAAACCAGTCGCCGTCACACGTTTCGCGAGTATCAGACAGAGCAGCAGCCATCGATGCTACGCGATCTGCTCCTTGTGCTTCTCGCCGTCATCTACGGTGCGTTTCCATCCTCACCGGTCTCATCATTGACCTCATCTCCCATCAGCCAACTATGCACCTTACGCAGGTAGCAGTCGCGTCTAGCCATAGTGGAGCATCGGACACACCTCTTCTTCATTGTAGTGGATTTGCACTTCTGTTCTACGCATTCACTGACTTATCGTGAAGGAACTTGTGAGGCCTTCATTGGTTCGAATTCGATTCCTTGGGCTAATTAGCCGCTGAAAGGCAGAGGAAATAGGCGCAAACGACGTTAGAACCTCCACAACACTCCTTTCTCCACGGCGAAAAGGAGACAAAAACTGAACCGCACTTCGAAAAAACTTCTCCGAGCACCCCATCCGTGACCTGCCAAAGCTAAACTCATCCTCCCCTTTTGCTCAGTTAGATTCTAGGCGACAGTACATGTCGTGCAACAGTAAGAAGCCTCCCGTCGCAGTTCATGGTTCTTCTCTTGTGAATCACCCGTACCAGCAATGAATGTGGTGGCTAGCAGTGGCAAAAGTAAGTGAATTATCTGTGCCAAAGGGTTGTGTGGATCGGATGGGAGCTGAACCCTGATTCGAGGAGAGGTACACATAACAACCGGTGCCCATACCTTCCTCAATAAGCGGATCCAGTCCATGAAAGGAGAATCATACCTTTCTTAGAGACTATCCCAAGCCTAGGTTTGAATGGCAGATGTGGTGTATTTGGACAGAAATATCTCTGCCTCATAAACGCGAGAAGACGAATCTCGACCTGAATCGTTTAATGAAGGAAATTTCAGCCGATTAAAAGTGGCCTACCGCAGTTAGGGTCTTGACTTGACCTTATGACGGAAGAGCGGCGGCGTAGGTGATAGGGTGGAGGACTCATAGGAATGAGATCGAAGGATCGAATCCGCTCGTTGTGACTTCCGCTGACTTCTTACAAAAGCAAGGAATACTGCATTCAATACCAATGCTGTAAGATTTCAGTACTTCATTTGCGTTTCTTTTGTCGAGTATAAAGCGCTACTCGACCAATATCAATTATCTTACGATTTTTTCGGAAGTCTGTACCACACGTACATAAGGGATAAAGATAAACGACGGCGTTACACAATTCCTTTTGGGATGCGCCAAGCACTCTACCTCTACGGGATGTCGTGGAGGCGATTTGAATGCGTATTTGGCCATACAATGACTTGCGGTGGCCGTTAAAAAGGTCAGTGCTTTATCCTTCCCAGACAAGTCTGGCGCCAACTCGCCGACCCCGCTGGGATGAAAGGCTTGGTTAGCCTGAGCGGCAAATCCGAACCAGGAACCTGGTATTGGTATCGGGTGCACGCGCCAGCCGGCGGCACCTCCTCCGACTGCGCTACACGCTCCCCTAAAGGTGCATACCTTCGAGAATGAACCTGTATTGTTATTAACTTGTATTACTACCTGCGCTATAGAAATATAAACTGCATCAGAACATTGAATCACTAAAAATTAAAAATAAACGGAGACTTCAAAAAGTTACGTACACAGGTAAACGTCAGCTGAGCAACGTCTAGCTACGGCACTCCAGCCGTTCCGTCGCGGTGATTCGGATTTTGAATCTGATTTCTTCTTTGGAAGGTAGTGTGCTAATTCTTCGTATACCTTGCCATGGCAGAAGCCTACTTTTGTGCCTCCACGTTTTTTAACATCCGTGCTTGGTTTGTCAAATAATCCTTAGCAACAAGATTCCTTCCTTCGGTGCCTCAATTAGAAGATACAATGGACGACAGCTAGTCGACCAGTCGATCACTGCGACCAAAATCCAGTAAAACTACTAGCGAAGTCAATTATCTGTATTTTTGTATGTGTGCAAAACCGGTTCACGACGAGCGGATCGGAACCCTCGACCTCATTCCTATGAGTCAGCCATCCTATCCCCTTCGCCGCCGCTCGCCGCTCCGAGGACGAGTTAAATCCGAGGCACCTGCAACCAATTTGAATTGGCTGATCCTCTCTTCATTAAACGATTCGGGTCGATGTACTCTCTTTTTCGCATTTTCGAGGCGGAAGTGCTTCCGCCCATATGTTCAGACCCATTCGGATAGCCTCCTGGGGCCAGATTCATCAACCGCTGACCGCCCTCTAACCATGAAAATACTGCCGAACCCCCTGATATGGTATTCATCGGCATCAAGTTTGGCGGTATTTCTACCGTTAGAGGGTGGTAAACGTTTGATGAACCTGGCCTCCTATTAAGTCATTTCCAGACGGTCGCTACATACCGCAGAAATCAGAGAACTCTTCTGGCTCTGCACTCTGGCTTAAAGAGCTTCAGATTCTGAAGAAATCGCGATTTCCGCAGAGCATCGGGTAATTTCAAATCGTCGTAATGAACAGTGCTCAGCGCATTAATTCAGATCTCGCTCTAAAATGCAAAGGAAAATCTAGAACCTGTCCCTTTTCGAGATCCATTTTTCATTCTCCACCTGACAGTTAACTGACTGTGACGCTTTATGTAATCAGCGACCAAAATCCTTCACATCATGCAGTTCGGGAGGTCGGAAATGATTCATGAGTGTAGTCCAGAGGCTAGAATGCAAAGTGCACTGAAATAAGACGCTCGTCCTGTGGGGGAGGGAAAGATACTGTCAGTTTCGGCTTCAGTTATGAGGGCGACATCTCGCTAGGCGGTTCTCAAATAACAAGCCGCAAAAGCTCAATTATAGCGTGCCACGTCCCGACGATGTTCAGGGCTTCCTCCTCCTGAAAACTTCGACTGCACACGAACGATGACTCGGAGCACGTTTCGAACTACACCCTCATGTAAAGAAATTCTTCATTAAAATAGTTTAAGTGCACGTCTCAAGTCTGTAAATATGGTGTCCCCACAGATGACGGGATCAATCTCAATGGGTGGGGGCACATCAGGCTTTTTGTTCGCCAAGGAGGAAAAAACGAAGGTAAACTATGCTTACAACGGCGACCCGCTGAACTAACCAACACGCAGTCGGACGAGGCGCCGGCTGTCGCGAGTGCTCCGATTGCAGGTTCCTGGTTCGGATTAACCGTCCAGGCCAACTAAGCCTTCTAACTCTCAGGGGCCGGTGAATTGGTATCACACTTCTCTGGGAAGGCTAAAGCTCTGACTTGTCCATCGGCTGTCCACCGCAAGTCGTTGTATAGATTAAACACACATCCGAATTGTCTCCACGACATCACATAGGTGTAGAATACGTGGCGCATCCCGCAAAAGAATTGAGTAACGCCGACATTCATCTTTTATCCTTTTCTTAGCGCTTCTCTCCTCCGATTGATACAGATCCAGAGGGGAGCTACTCAGCATTGGATTTTCCCGTCAGTTCTCCATCCCAACGACAACCTGCTTCCCCTCCCACACCATCAAAACCGAACACCCTCCCGGTACTTAACTCCTGACCCCGTACACGTAGAACAAGTTAAATGACAGTATAAAGGATGAAGGATAAAGGACGGCGTTACTCAACCCCTTTTGGGATGCGCCACGTATTCTACTTCTACGGGATGTCGTGGAGATGATTTGAATGTGTATCTGGCCATACAATGACTTGCGGTGGCCAGCCTACGTACAACCAAGCGTTCTATCCTTCCCAGACAAGCCTGGTACCAATTCACCGACCCCAGAGGGATGGGAGGCTTAGTTGGCCTTGGCGGGAAATCCGAACCAGGAACCTGGTATCTGTGCACGCGACAGCCGCAACCTCCTCTGACTGCGATACATGCGCCCATAATGACAGTATATCAAGAATAGAAGACGACATTAATCAATCCTGTGGTATGGTGCGCCACGCATTCTATGTATACGGGATGTCGCGGATGCAATTTGATAGGGCATTTGGCCCATACAATGACTTGTAGAAGTCAGTCAATCTAAACGTCAGTGAACTCTCCTTCCCAGACAAGTCTGCTACCAATTCACCGACCATAGAAGAATGTAAAGGCCAAAATATTAATTGGCCTTATTTACCTTATCTATTTACCTTATTTGGCCTTGGCCAGAAATTCGAACCAAAACCTGGAATTAGAGGCACGCCACAGCCAGCGCCTGTTCTGACTGCGCTAACACACGCCCACGTACTCTTATAGCAACCAAAATCCTCTTCAAACTCTGCGGAGCTAGGATATGTAGCTTAAATAAGCTTCAAATGCTCAACTGACCAAATTACGTATGCCCTGACGGGCTAAAATAAGCGCATTGAAAGGGAAGTTTTTAGACTACTGACATCTCCGGTTTCTGTTATAAAGTTGCCAACCTGACCGGTCTCAAACAACTACCTGCAAAAGCCTAATTGCGGCACATTTATCTTTTGGGATGCGCCGTGCACTCTACCACTTTTTTCATATCTCAGATGCGATTTGAATGGATATTTGACAGATACAATGGGTTGCGGAAGCCAACCAGTCGAAAAGTCAGCGTAGTGTCCTTCCAAGACAAGTCTGTGACCATCATCGACGCCGAACGAATGGAATTTTTGTTTGGC
The DNA here is from genome assembly GCA_947359475.1 of Heligmosomoides polygyrus bakeri. NCBI lineage: Eukaryota > Metazoa > Nematoda > Chromadorea > Rhabditida > Heligmosomidae > Heligmosomoides > Heligmosomoides polygyrus. The sequence continues at coordinate 89,577,566 of OX375870.1, forward strand.
TCCCTCGACAAATCCGAACTAAGAACATAGAATCGGATGCACATGAGAACCGGAGTCTCCTCCGACTGCGACACTACGCGCCCAGTAGGTGATTATCTCTTAGCAATTTCCACGACCTCCATCTTTTTAGGGCGCGTGTAGCGCAGTCGGAGGAGGTGCCGGCTGTCGCGTGCGCTCGATACCAGCTTCCTGGTTCGGATTTCCCGCTAGACCCACCAAGCCTTCCATCCCTCCGGGGTCGGTGAATTGGTGCCAGGCTTGTCTGGGAAGGATAGAGCGCTGACTTGTTCATCGGCTGGCCACCGCAAGTCATTGTATGGTCAAATACGCATTCAACACGCCTCCACGACATCCCGTAGAGGTAGAATGCGTAGCGCATCCCAAGAAGGAATTATGTAATGCCGTCCTTTATCTTTATTCCATATGCACCTGTTGTACAGACTTCTGAAGAAAAAAAAAACGCTAAGAGAATTGATGTTGGTCGAGTAGCGCTTTAAACTTGACAAAAAAACGCAAATGAAGTACTGAAATCCTTTAGCATGGGTATTGAATGTAGTATTCCTTGCTTTTATAAGAATGTCAGAGGAAGTCACAACGCGGATTCGATCCCTTGGCCTCATTCCTGTGAGCCTTCCACCCTATCACCTACGCCGCTGCTCTCCCGTCATAAGGACAAGTGAAGAACCTTAACTGCGGTAGGCACTTGTGTGGATGTAGTACCGCAAGTCATTGTATGGCCGAATAAATGCATTCAAATCCACGACATCCCGCAGAAGTAGAATGCGTGGCGCATCCCAAAAGAGATTGTGTAGCGCTGTCCTTTATCCGTTATCCTTGATCCTTCTTTTCCAGCGTTCGATGGCTAAGAATGATAAGGAACTGAATGTCTCGGTTTACACGCTCAAAGCGCCAATATTCAGAGGAATCCTTCGTATAGCGCGATGGAACGCAAACGTGGTATTTCCTTCGGCGTGGTAGCGCAGTAGGAGCGGGCGCCGTTTCAAGGTTCCTGGTTCGGATCTTCACCCAGGCCATTCAAGCACCCCATCCTGCCGGTGTCGATGAATTGGTGTAAGACTTGTCTGGGAAGGAAAGTCGCTGACTTGTTCATAGGCTGGCCACCGCAAGTCATTGTATGGCCAAATGCGCATTCAAATCGCCTCCACGACACCCGTAGAAGTGGAATGCGTGGCGCATCCCAAAAAGAATAGGGTAATACCGCACTTTATCCTTTATCCTTCATATCCACAAGATTAAGAGACAACGACGGCTGCTCTGTTCTAACTCGTATACTTCATGTTCACTGAGAGCTTTCTTCTTGAATCCCACCCACCTTGGGTGACTCCTTAGCTCCTAATCCACCTATTTATACAACGGATAAAATTCTTCTAAAAAATAGAAATAGAGTGTCTCTTGGAAGCTCTATCAGCGCTCATATGAATACAATGAATGCGCCGAAATCGGACTCTCCGTGTAAGCCCGAAGAACTGCTTCAGTCATGAGGCCTACACCTCGTTACGCTCTTCTAGTGCCGAAAAGGCTCAATTCTAGCGTGTTACGCCCCAAGAAATGTCAACGACTTCCTTGTTCTCAACCGCTTCACTGGCTTGAACAGCCTTCGAATTTCTGCTCTTGATTTTACCGAAGAATGGAGGGGAATCCCTTGTCAAGTAAGCGAGATATTTTCCTCGTTACGGCCACACAGTGGTCAGTTCGCCCTCCTTGTTCACTTCGTATTCATAGAAAACTCTGCTCCTTCCCCCCCCCCCGAAATAATACATTCAGTGGTACCTTAGCTTGTTATTCAACTGCACGTTTAGCGTCTAAGGGCGCGTGATAGCGCAGTCGGAGGAGGCACTGGCTGTTGCGTGCACTCCAATTCAAGGTTCTTGGTTCGGATTTCCCGGCCAGGCCAACTAAGGTTCCTGTCTTGTCCCTACGGGGTCGGTGAATTGGTAGCAAACTTGTCTGGAAAGGATAAAACACTGACTTCTCCATCGACAGACCACAGTAATTTGTTGTATAGGTCAAAGACGCGTTCAAATTTCATACATGATATTCCTTAGAAGTAGAATGTGTGGCACATCCCAAAAGAGATTGAGTAACGCCGTCCTTTATTCTTTTTATGTATGCCGTCCTTTATACCAGTTCCAACTTATCATTGATATTCTTGTCACGAAGATGATGACTCAAGGCGCTAAATAGGTGGTGGTCAGAAGGAGACAAATCGGGAGAAGGAGGAGCATGAGGTGGGACTTCCTATCCGAGTTCGGTGACCTTCTGACGGCTCAGCATCGCTAAGTGGGAACGGGCGATGTCGTGAAGCAGTGGAAGAAGAATTATTTATCAGCCAGAACGTGATGTAATATAAATTTTGCACGAAGCGTGATGTAAATTGGTTAAAGAAAATCGTTTCATATGAAATTCCTTTTCTATAGAGTTTTTATTTTGGAGGGAGACCTTAGTTCTTGTTCCTAATGGATCACTTTAGAAAATTCTCCTTTTTTCTCATTTAAACTATTCGCTAAAGAAGAGTAAACAGTGAGAAGGACGTTTCGCTGCGATCAGTAGCGATGCTACGGGTTACACCACCAAGCTTTTTGATCAAACGGAACATTCAGGATATATTTTTAGCCAGCATATGTAACCCAAATGTGGGACAGAATTTCTTTAGCACACGAATTAACTCTGCGATCTCCACTTCTTTCGGGCCCGCTGCAATCGAAAAGGATTTACTAGGCGACAATTTTTTACCATTTCTGGATCACCGAGTGGATCGCGGCAAAAACGCATTTCACCCCTTTGTTCCTTGTTAGATGCCAAACACAGATAACAATTATAACTAATCCCCTACTGCGGTTTGAATGTTCCCGCGCTCTTGCTTCACTGTCCCCAAACCGCACATCACCTAATCCGTTGTCATCCGAGCTCGTTTCCGTCATTATAACTACAGTGGGATCTTTCCAATGGCTTCGACTATGACTCCACCTGCGATTAGGTGGTAAGTAGGTGAAGTCAGAGAGGCCAGAAAGAACTGAAAGTCGTCCTTCGCGGACAACCAATTCAAATTTTTCAAAATAAAATAACGGGACGATACCCCACATCGATTAATGTTCTATTGAGCGCGCAAACTACAGACACCTCTAGAAAGGATAAAACCGCACAGACACCTCTAGGAAGGATAAGACCCATCCAAGCTGCTCGTATTAAAACCGCTCTCGTGGCTCAACGGCGAGTGCTCATCGGTCGAATTTCCACGTGGATGCCGACGCGACCAACGACGCAACGGCAGCAGCTGCGCGCTACAGTATCCCGCAAACCTGCACATCAACCCGCAATTCGAACGGCAGTAGGGAGTTAGTTATATGTAAGACCCACTACATATAAGACCATACGGGCCCTGTTGAGAACCGTTGGGGTGCATTTACAGACGCCCCTTATAAGCTACACATTCCTTAGCTTCACAGAATTTGAGGAGGATTTCCGCTGCTGTAGGAGCAGTTGTTAGGCAGTGAGATGTGCTAGCGCAGTCGAAGGAAGTGTCGGATGTCGTGTGCAGACCGAGTCGAGGTTGTTGGTTCGAGTCGCGCCCAGGCCAGCCATGCTTTCCATTTCTCACGGTTCGGTGAGTGAGGTACCAAACTTGTCTGGGAAGCATAATACGCTGTCTTTTCGATGCGCGACGCATCCCGTGAGTTATTTATTAGCGCCGTCCTTTAGCATCCTTTTCGGGGCCTTTCCTCCAATCCGTTAGGAATACGGCCTTGGGGCGCTCTCCAGAAGGCAGAACATTATCAGCTCTCAGGACGATTCCCCACGACGCTAATCTCAAATAGCAAAGCGAAAAAAGAAGCGCAATTGCAGCATGCTACGTCTTGGCATTGTCTATCGTCTCTCTTTCAGAAGCTGCACTGGGGAAATGGTTGAAACTTTCGCAAAAATTCATCATGCAGCAGAAGTGGAAAGGTATCCATTGTCGAGCGAATGCTCGCCTTCAAAAAGAACTCAGTTGCTGCTGAAAAGCCGTAGCTCTTCTGTATTACCCTGTTCCCTACTTTGGGATCCATATTATCGAGATATCCTGGAGTAGAATGCTAGGTCCACAATTCTAGCCTCCAGAGCTACCGAATAAACAGCGTATTTGTGTCGCCAGACAAGATAGATTTGCTCAACATGCCGAGGCTACAAATTCTGCGTTGTTTTCTCAGATTCGTGACAGAAGTAATTACCGATGGTGTGCGAAAACGGCTACATAATCGCGAGGTGACAATTTGCTTCAATACAAGAAACGCACACTTCCACACCACAAGGGACTAGGTGGTGTTCCTTGAGAAACTTCAGCAGCACGCTGAGGTGGGGAGCCTGAGAAGTCGGAAGGTTCTGAGCAGCACTGAATTTGCTGAATCTTCTGAAGTGCTTTATAGGCTCGCAGTGTGCTGTAACTAAAGAATAGAGGACGGTGTTAGTTAATCGCTTTGTGGGATGCGCCATACATTCGCAAGATGTTATAGAGATAATTTGAACGCGTATTTGGCCTATACAGCGTGACATGTGACATGTGACATGTGGTGACCAACCGATCGTCAAGTCAGTGTGTCATACTTTCCAGACAAGTCTGGTACCACTTTATTGACCACGGATGGATGGAAATCATTGTTGGCCTAGAGGGAAAACCCGAACCAAGAACCTCAATTCGGGGGCACACGACAGTCGACCACCGACAGCGCCATCACATGCCCCAATTTTAACGTTGTAGTCACCTCGAGCATTTTTCCTTTAGTTATAAAGAATATGGGTATAGCCAGCGTTGATCGATCCCTTCGCGGGATGCGCCAAACATAGTGCTGATTCTGGGGCTAATCGTAGTGAAATTTTGAATGCATATTTGGCCTCTAGGGCGCGTGTAGCGCAGTCGAGAGAGGTGCCGGCTGCCGCCTGCACCCGATACCAGGTTCCTGGTTCGGATTTCCGTCCAGGCCAACCAAGCTTTCCATCCCTTCGTGGTCGATGAATTAGTACCAGGCTTGTCTGGAAAGAATAAAGCGCTGACTTGTTCATCGGCTGGCCACCGCAAGTCATTGTATGGCCAAATGCGCCATCAAATCGCCGCCACGACATCCCGTAGAAGCAGAATGCGTGGCGCATCCCTAAAGGAATTGAGTAACGCCGTCCTTTATCCTTATCTTTATCAATGACTTGCGGAGTCCAGCTTGTAAAACACACAGTGCTTTATTCTTCCTAGACAAGTCTGACACCAATTTGCTTAGGCAGAAGGGATCGAAGGCTTGGTTGACATAAGAATCCGAACTAAGAACCTCGCACCTGAGCGCACACGACAATCAGCACTTCCTCCGACTGCGCTCGCTACAACGAGCCCCTCTAGCCATAGTATGCTGAAGCAGCAGCTTCCCGAGATCCTTCAAACACCAACGTCTCGTTACCCTCGTAAGAAATGCATTTCATCGAAATTTCCACTTCTCTGACCTCGACGATCGATATTGACCAATTTGGACCAGATTCCAAGACATGCCTATGTTTCGAAAATAACATGCCAAGGAGGGGGGGGGGGGGGGGCGGATGACGAATACGCAGGACCAATTTGGGTGTTTGTGGTTGGCCTTAGATAATCACATTTAATCATCGCAGCTGTGAATTAGATTCGAAAACACGAAGCGGACACCTCCCAGACACAGACAAAGGATATCAGAATCCACTAAATTTCTTTGAATGCACTACATGTCTGTTCATGATTATTGCACTTAATTTTATGCGCAGCGTTTTCAATCAATAACTACCGCCGCAGCTACCTGTTCAATCAATAATTGCTGCTCAATAGTGCATGGTGAATGACTGGGGCTTGAATCAGGGATGCTTCAAATAGGTGAAGCGGATCAGATGAACGCTGTGTGTTTAGTACTCGCCTACCCGTCATCCGACGATGCCAGGCCGGACAACGACGCACTCCTCATGGATCTATGGCACGACTCCGTGAGTTCTAATCCTTCTTCTTCCATTAGGAAAGGCATGGTTATCAAGGATGCATTCGGGCTAGAATGAGAGGCCTTTTTGACATTTGTTGCGGATGGTGGAGCACAGCTGTATCGAGCGTGATCCTGAACATCCCAGCGGTCAACTGCTGGTGAACTCAGATACTTGCAGCGATCAACTGAAAGGGCAACTATAGACCACCGAAGAAGTTGACCTGCAGATGTGCTGCATTCCTCCTCAAAATCGACGAAATTTCTGTGGCTGGCTGGAGTTTGAAACGTATTTTTCGACAAGCTAACCCATTTGAAATTCCAATCCAGTCTAAAGTGGCTAGTTCCACTGCAGATGAAATTTCGCTTAACTGTCGGTGAAATTTCACCGGTGAAATGCACTTGCCGCGTTTATACTTCCGACGCCGAGCGACGCGACGGCATGCATAGTGGCGAAATTGATCGATCGCGTCGCTCGATCAATGTGGCCACAATACGCGGCTTCGCGTCGCCCGGCGTCGAATTATAAACGGACCCTTATGCCTATGGTATACTCCCGTCCGCTGCAGCGACGCGGGAGTGCACAGCGATGCGCGTCGCGAGCCGTCGCCATCGCTGAGGCTGACATAGTTCGCGCAGTTCTGCAGACGAAGACTTTTGCAGAATTTTAGCGAATCAGCTGAATCAGCATGCCTACGACTTGTGGTCCCTTTTCATATAGAAGTGTGGACGCGCACTTCTCATAAGTCTTAATTGTTGGAGCTAAATTAAACGCAGTACTCTTGTTTGGAGCGAAATGAAACGCAGTACTCTTGGAAATGCCGAACGCAGCGCGGACGCGAAAAAACCGGGTTCAAAAACATTATTCTTAAAAACATGGAGCTGAAATGGCAGATTTTTGTGATCAACGCGTCACGATAACCCTCTAATGACCTGACAAGCGCAAAACTGTGCGTCTTCGTGTCTATGTGGAACCTGAGAATCAAAAGAAATACTGCAGTCAGCGAAGACGCGGAAAAAACCCCGCTAGAAAAACATGACTTCGAAAAAATCGGCGTTCAATTGGCACACTTCTGTGCCGGATATGTCAACGGGACCTCCTTGTGATTTGTGCGGCACAGAAATGTAGATTTCGGTGCCGGCGAGGAAGTTCAGAGGCGAAAAAATGCTAGGATCGGCACAAATGTGGTAAAAAATGGCCTAGAAAAAATCTCCTAAAAAAACTAGCCGTTCAAGCCGTCGAAAAAAGCCCCAAAACGAGTCTAGCCACGGCGAAAACCCTACGAGGAGAAGAACAGAGGAATCACATGACCATCCAACATCACCAGACGAGTGTTGAAATTGCTGTGGTAACATCACGAACCAAGGAAGTGTCGAAATAAGTGATCGAAAGTGCATAGGATAAGGCACGACAAGCGCTCCCCCCTCCGCGACCATCGCTGCCCGTCGTCGCACGGGAGTATGTTTCACTCCCGCGACCGGAGGTATAAGGCCCCGTTTATACTTCGTCGCGGCGCGACGCGATGGCCACGCAATGAGGCCAAATTGATCGATCGCGTCGCACAATCAATATGGCCACTATACGTGGCGTCGCGTCGCTCCGCGACGAAGTATAAACGGGGCCTAACACCCCTCTGCGACGCATCGCGGGAGCGATGGCGCGTCAACTGACGACCGCGCCCCACTGCGCCGTCCGCCACTGCAGCGAAGGCGCGCCGTTGACAGTTGCCCCGCGCCTGTCGCTGGAGCGACGCGGGAGTATACCATAGGCCTTAGAGGACGTCCAGAGCAACATCGTGGTGCGATGCGATGAGTGATAAGTACCTATATCTATCGGGCAGCACTAGTGATCGATATGGGAAATTATCATCACTTCGCGTCGCGCCGCAATGGAGCTCTGAACGTCTTCCCCTTTAAGTTGACCGTTCTGAATGTCCGAGAATGCGATGGTTCAGGTCGGCAGCATGTGTAATTTGTGTAATTGCACAATAAGCGCCCATTGCAACTCCTATGCGCAAGGCGTAAAGATGACTTCCTGGTATAGAAAAATGAAGAAGATGAAAGAAAGGAAACTAGCAAAAAACGCGAAAAACAAGACATAGGTGAATAGGTTGTGCGAGGGGACTGCAATCTCCTGTTTTTGAGAATTTTTTTTGCAACGAACGCCTGGACTGAGAAGAGTACGAAAAACTTAAAGGACCGCGCTAATTGAAATCCTATCGAACGGGAGAAAACCCGGTCACTAGTAGGCAAAATCCTTTCATCTATCGGTTGGTTTCATACCAGTGCTTTCCTTTCGATTTCACCGCAATTTCACCCGCAGTTGATTCTTAGAGGTTTCAAAGTCATCTCCTCATCACGGGTGTGCTTCATCGTCCAATATGAGCGCCGCCTATTTTGGTCCATGTCGCGAAGATAGGTGGTTCAGAACTGTATATGTATATTAAGAATAATGTATTGAAGAGAACAAAAATACCGACCTTAGTAGTGGAATAAACACAAAATACATTGAGCTAGCTACCTTTTCCCATTTTTCTTTGGTGCATGTCACGAACATGGGCAGCATCGGGAGGTGGGAGGGCGCCAGCCAATCATTACCAACACCGCCAGCCAGTCAATTAGGGCACCATTTTTACACACCCCCTCTGAATCAGACTTTACACTTTACACACCCCTCTCTGATCAGGCCGCTCCGAATGGCACGCCCATTCGAAGCGGCCTGATCGGCTGGCACGTTCCCGCCCCCTAATGCTGCGCACATTCGCGACATGGATCCCACCTCCTTCGAAAAAGAATAGAGTACAATCCCAAGCGGGAGGAAGGGGACCTTATAACGGCACTTGAGCTCTACCCCTCGTTTTCTCGGCGTGTCCACCCCCACCCCCAACCCCAGAGTCTCCTGGGAAGCCACAAAAAAATTAGAACAAAAACAAAAACGAAAACAAACAATAATAAACGAAAAATACGTCCCAGGCGTCCCCGGATCTCCTCTACGTATCGCCCCACGGTGAATCAGTCGATCCTCATGCATTCGGTAGCGCGGGAATTTGAACGGGGATTGACAGCCGAAGCCTTTTCATGCTTTTATAACAACATTTTTTCAATATTCCGGCGGCGTGTTTTCACGGTGGGGCATCAGGTAAGCACTTTTATATGTAGCATTGTGTGAGTTCGTCTTCTAATACCGTTAGGCCCCGTTTTTATTTCTGACGCCGAGCAACGCAACGGCATGTATAGTGGCCAAATGGATCGATCGCGTACTCGATCAATGTGGTCACAATACGGGGCGTCGCGTCGCTCGGTGTCGAAGTATAAACGGGCCTTTACAAGTGGCCGTGGAGTGCCCCCTCCTGCGCTAGAAATGCGCTAAGACTGCAATCACCAATTCCAGCCGCAATTCCAACACTTCAATCAGAAGCGATGGGCGAATCAAGTGAGATTCGGAAAGCGAGCCAGCAGCTGGGCATCATCGGTTCGATTCGGATAAGCGACGACGCCGAACAACAACATCAACAACTATCCATATAAAAGAGCTGTTTTCATCATGTTATATCGCTTACCGCGTACAGATTGTTGTCACCGTCAGTCAGTCGTCCAGTCTAGTCCAGTATTGTCTCGTTCAGTCAGTGAGTACACGTCTTCCACCTAGCTAGTCCTCCGAATCCACACACCCACACACGCACATCAGCACCAGCAGAAGCAGCAGCAACATCGTCACACCTGTTCTTCTGCTCGGAAGTCGTTATTCTCTAATCTCATACAGCGGTCAAATTCTTGTCGTTGCCAATGTTGCTTGTCGAAATAAACGCGACACTTTGAACCACAAGAACACAAGATGAACACGAGTTGTTGACGATTATTACACTTCATTCTACCGTCACAGCATATAGTCATACTATTATCTTCATTTAATGAAGACGATGAAAAAGAAGAGAAGGATCTCAAATACACGAACAATTACAATTACATTAAATTGGTTTACATTAGCACCATAGAACTTTGACCATTTTAGCACATAGCAGTAGCAGCTAGACAATTATCTGCACGGCGCTGAACGAATAAGGCCTATGTTATACTTCGGCGACGCTGTTGTCGGCGAAGTATAACATAGGCCTAAGAAAAAAACGTACAATACAACAGTGTTTGAGTGAGATCCACGCTCCTTCGCTATAACTGCTTCATAAATTACGAAATGAAGCTGAAGCTCATCAATCTCAATCGTATATGAAAGGTACACACAACGCCAATGAAAGTGACTTGAAATCTATTGTTTTGCGTAGATATGAGAGAGCGCGCGTAGATACAGAACAATTATGCGAAACAAAACGACGAAAGCCTCTTCAGATGTGAACAGGTATTGAATAAGTGAAGTGAAGCAGGACGATTCGAGCAAAGCGCGAAAACATCGAAGTGTGAAATCTGACCTATAGCATCTTCTGTTCGATATGTATAAAGGCACAACGTGTTTATTGTGGCCGGCGATGCGATCTGCGGAGCAAAGAAAAACGGTCGGGTAATTAGTATCGCCGATATGACAGCAGCTGCACACAACGAGCACCGACTTTTTGGAGACGAACCAGACGACGACATCAATTTCTGAATTGTATCCGAATCAGAACATGTCAGAATGACAGCAGAAATTGCATCATAAAATCCCTACGATAAAAGATCTCCTGACGCTGAGTTCAACGAAGGCGCTTTCAAAGGTACTTTCCGGAACAATCACCAGCGTCGCGAAACTGAACGCGCTCTTCGTCCAAGTACGAAACCGAGTAGAGACATACAGACATACAGGACAACTGTCGGATCTATCCTAGTTGGAGGGGGGGGGGACATCGCTAAGAATTCATTTCTTCCTGTTTCCTGTTTAATGAATGTTTGCTCTTATTTCATAGCTACGTTTGCTTTAGCTCATATCATTGTCTTGGTTGTTTTTTGCTTGCTTTTTCATTCATAAAACCCGTGGAACATCTCCACGATGACTAGAATTTAGAAAAATTTTTTACTCTGTTAGCTACAGGAATTTTCGCAGGCTAGTTAGTCTTAAAGTAAGTCGCTAAAGCAACAGATCGCGCCATCTATTCGCTATTCTCACTTGATTGATAGTCTGAACCAGGGGTGTGCGTTAAATTTTTTTCGGTAAATTTTTAACGACCGCTTTTTAACGAAAAATTGTTGCGTTAAAAACGGTAAATTCGGTAAATTCGTTAAATAAAATGTCGCCTAGCTGCATTCAGTTTGGCTGCATTTTAGCATGTAAAAATCCAGACCTTTTTCCATATTGAATTTTTTTCGACTCCATCTGCATGATAATTATATAGCTATGCCTTCATCTTCGTAGCAAATAACAAAAGTCCATCTATCATCAACAAAATTGCTAAGAAAGAGAAATCATGAAAATTTTGAAATAAACAGTAACAAGACTTCGAAAATAGGAAATTTCTTACTATGTATAGTTCCTTGAGCTGATAGAAAGTCGTCCAGCTTCTGGGAAGATCCAAGGTGCATCGCATCGCGGGTCAACATTTTTGAGCTTTTCTTTTTCTTCTTGACGAATTTTTTTTATTACAAAACCTGGGCCCACTACTTTAATAGCGTTCATCAGTTGGACTTTTGCGGCCCAACTGATGAACGCTATTAAAGAAAATTCGCATATTAGGCGAAAAAAAATCCACACACATGAAGAAAATTTCTTGCTAGAGCCGAATCTGCACCTTTAAAGATATAGCTCTTTCGTAAACATTTGAAAACTCTTTATGCGATAGACAGCTTGTAATGTACCAGTTTTTATACTAACCTACATATACAGTACCGCGCATAGGCTTTGGTCAATTGCCGCAAAGAACGCTTTTGAGCGGGCGCGACAGCTTGTAGAGTGAGCTTTTAGGGAGTTTTCACGGAAATTCTTAGCCGTCCTACTCAGGAATTGTTCTAAGACTGTCCAGCTTGCCTTTGGAGTGCGCCGTGAACAATGCATATAGAATCGAACCTTTCAATCGAGAGGAGGGACAACTTATAGGGTGAGTATTTGTAGAGCTTTATCAAAAATACCTAGCCCTACTCGCATAGCTTGTGTTTCCTGGCGTTTTCAATGCGTTCTCTGTGCTTTTCAACCCCACTTACGAAGCAAATGTCACAAAAACTATGAAAAAACTGAATGGTTGGTAATTATGAACGACTAATATGTAGCAATCAAACGCAAGAAACGGACGAGGAAGTCGGAAAGCACGGAACGACTGTGGCGGAGAAAAGTGGGGTCGCACGCAAACAAATTGGTTAAGGAGCAAAGAAAATGCCAACAAAAGGAAAATGCATCGAAACTCGAGAACAATATTGAGTACCTACCCTGACTCAAGTAAGTAGAAGGTTTTCTTGGTATAATGCGAAAGCTCATCCAAAAAAAATTGCTCAAAATGGATTTACATGGAGAGGAAGCAAAATTTTAAAAATGGTCACAAAAAGTCGTTAATGCAAGTTAACGGATTTTTTCGTCGTTAAATTTCGTTTAAAAGTTCTAACGAAAAATGCCGGTAAATCCGGTAAATCGGTAAATCGTTAAACGCACACCCCTGGTCTGAACGGTAAGTTATGTTTTCCGGCGAAAGGGACTATCTCCCAGAAGTGTTACCCAATACAACCGCCTAGCAAGCCCGTGCAGAGCTCATCAAGAATAACAGTCTAAGAAGCTGTTTACGTGAAGTTGCACAATGGAGGATTGGTAATGCCTTTCTTACTGAACTGTAGAATTGTATAAAAACATCACATGGAGAAACTACCCCATGCGCTCGAGCTCTACGTCACTAAGCTTATATGACTAATAGCGAAAAAACATTTTACATGGAGCTGTACAATGAGCAACTGCAAGTAGTGTTCCCGGGATTGCTTTCAGATCAACCGTAAATTTATAAGCAATCGAAAATAAACAAATTCATAGAACTATTCAAAGAAGCGTCACTATCACTCGTCCAATCGATATCGATCAATGATAGTGATTTTTGCTCAAAATGGACTTGTTGTGATAGAAGTCACGCGAATATGACAGCTAGTGACCGGGCTTCAGAGCAAATGATCACTCAATCACCGACTACTGGGGAAAAGCGCCAGGCAGTAGTCAGCCCGTCCATTAGGCCGAGAACTGATGTTTTATGTAGATCACGTTAACGTCCCATTCTTGAAGGTGTCGACTTTAAGAAAGCACTAACAAAAGGTCGTAATGCTTATTCGATGAAGTGTAGTCAGTAGATGAAAACTGATATCTGTTGAGTAGTTTCTATTTCTTTCATGTGAATAAATGAATAAATAAAATGTGCAGCTCACGGAAAGAAAGGATGCTGCACTTTGCTTCCTGTGGTCCATTGCAGCCTTAGGACCCCGCCGTATTACGGAAGTGTAGTAAGAAAAAAGAGTAAGAAAATTAGTCACTACAATGGTGCACACCTCAACACGCATTGCGTCGGAATGGCTTTCAGAAGATACCACTGTGGGCGCTAAAATTCAAAAAACCCCCACTTCATCCACTTCACGGCTCGAGAAGGTACAGTAACCATTACCATCAGCGATTGATGAGCTGCACAATCTGACGGAGGGTAGCGTCAAACTGCGGAAGAATGTGCGACTCAGCAAACTCGGTGTTGCCTGAGTTCGATGCACAAGATCTCAGCTGACGAACGAAGACCTCAACTCGATTGAGCAGCTCCCTGAAAGCAACGGATGTCGCCTTCCTATCGACTCAGTGAGTAATTCACCTAACGAACCGATATCTGAACTTGCTGTGTGGTGTGACCTGCTCGGCATAGATAGCACACATGGAGTGGAACTGCTGCATCACATCACTGAGACGAATCAGAATCGCAAGCTGCGAATCGCTTCGGGATGACATTTTCGCTCCACGTCCAGTTCTTTCGTTGCGCAGCTCCTGCATCCGTTCTTCCAGGATGTGACACAGCGCGAGAAGGGAATCCTGAACAAGTGGGAATATGAAGGGTGTACAAGGCGGATAGGAGCTGACGTAAAGCACGACGCATTCACCTTGCTGACATTCTGCTGCTCACAAATAGGCACCTGCGCGGCAGCGTCATCGTCAGGAGTGGTACGCTGGCTGGACTCGGCAGCCGTGGAGGACTGTGGCTTCGACTCTAGCAAGGAAAACCGCTTGATGGCAGCGCTCGACGATACCTTACCACGTGTTGCGATGCCTGTAATAATGATCGGAATGTAAGCAACAAAGTATAAGCGATGGTGCTAATTAATCCTTTTTGCTATGCATTCCACATTTGAATGCGTAGTTGTCTATACGGGCGCGTGTAGCGCAGTCGAATGAGTTGCCTTCTCTCGTGTGCACCCGATACCAAGTCCCTGGTTCGGATTTCCCGTTAAAGCCAACCAAGTCTTCCATCCCTCCGGAGTCGATCAACTGGCACCAGCTAGAGTTGTCTGGGAACGATTGCGCTACGCGGGACCTTGAGCCTCGCTGCACAACGTTTCCTTTACTTAAAAACTCATCAAGCCAATGCTTCTGTGAGACAACTGTACCGTTCTGGAAGCTTACGAAACATCCTAAGAATGTTCACCGTCGCTATGTTGTTCATGTTCTTCGAGTTGTTTACCGACCCTGCTACAGTTAATAAGCAGCGCCATCTTCTTCTGGCCTAATCACTTTACTGTAATTACTGCTCTCACTGCCTTCTTGCATACTACTCCACCGGTAGCTGCAAATTCGCTTCAACCCTCGGGCACTGATATCGGAAGATGTTTGGTGATCCCAGGAGTTATCGTCCAATCAGCATAACCTCAGTATTCACAAGAACACTCGAAAAAATTGTTAAGAAAAATATTTTGCAGCATATCCACGAGCACCGCATCATTAGTAAAGAACAGTTCGGATTTTTGAAGGGACGTTCAGTGGAGACCGCGGTACTTAGTTCTCTGAATGATTGGACAAACGCTACAGAACGTAAAAACCGAACGGATGTTGTCTTTTTCGACTTCTCTAAGGCTTTCAAACAGGTGCCGCTGGGAAAACTGTTGGTTAAAATGAAGGTAGTTGGAATCCACCTTATGATCGTAAGCTGGATCAGGAGTTTCCTCTCAGACAGGACATTTCAAGTCAGAGTTGGTGATGATTACTCTGCGATGCATTCAGCACCTAGTGGAGACCTCAAGGAGGAGTTTTGTCACCACTGCTGTTCCTGTTGTACACGTTCGAGCTCCCTGATCTTGTCTCAAGGTTTGGTGTCAAATGTAAGATGTATGCGGATGACGGTAAAATTTATAAGGAAGTAGGTAGAAGTGGAGCTTAAAGTGAGGTCCAAGATGGTATTGATTTTGTTGAAAAATAGGCAGACGACTGGGAACTTCCTTTAGTGGTTGCGACGCAAACACATTGCTTTGTAGTACACCCTAGGCATCAGCCCCATTTTCCAACAATCTACAGGCTCAAAGGCATTGACCTGCAGCAGGTTTCGGAGGCTCGAGACTTAGGTATTCTTATACCGAGTGATCTGGACTTCGATCTACATTTTAAAGCCTTTGTAAGGTCAACTAACTACCGAACTTACAACCTGTTCAAGACTTTAGAAACTAATGATCCTCATGCTCTCCAGTGTGCATACAAGTGCAATGTTAACCCATTATGGAGTTTTGCACCTCCGTTTTTAACCCTTGTCTGAGGAACCGCATCCAATTACTTGAAAGCGTTCAAAATAACTACACACGTAAACTATGTATGAGGTGCTTTAAGCTAGGATGTGCCAACATTCCAAACGGAGTTGAAAGGGCCAAGCAACTTGGCTTACCCACCCTACGAAGCAGAAGAAAAAGGCTGATCTGATCATGCTTTTTAATATTCTCACAAACAGAATTTCCATTAAAAGCATGGAGGTTTTCGGTGTCCCAGTAACGAGAAGTAGAGGAGGACGACTTAAATTGTATCCCCAAGTGCCAAGGTCACAGATTAGGTCCAACTTCCTCACTTATCGGAATCTTAAGGAACTCAACCTGCTTATGGGCGAATCTGAAGGTTTTCATAACATGTCTGTCTGTCTGTCAGTTTAAGCACGTTTTAACCCAAAAAAGGTCTTCTGTAGATGGCTTTAGTTACATATTTTTATAATTGTTGTTTGTATTAGTGTCTTATTACAATCAATCACACGCATATAAGACACTAGCACAAACAACAGTTAAACAAATATGTAACCAAAGCCATCTACAAAAGAACTTTTCGTGTGATTGACTGTAATACGCCAGAAATAAATAAATAAATAAAATAAATATCGAAAGGAAAGGCCTATCACGCAATGATATGACGACGTCTCACTTAGAAGCAAAATCGCAGATTGGTACAGGTTGAATAATTGAGATTGCACCACCTCTTGTCTTTGTCTTAGCTGAAGCCACAGTTTAGACAGCAAATGGGATCATCTACGAATACATGCGGATTATCTACGATTTCTAAATAAATGCATCAAGAGCGTTCATTCAAAAACATAAGGATAAGGATGAAGTACGGCATTACTCAATCCCTTTGAGATGCGCCACGCATTCTACTCCCACGGGATCTCGTGGAGGAGATCCGAATGCATATTTGGCCATACAATGACTTGCGGTGGCCAGCCGACGGATGAACAGGTCGACGCTTTATCCTTCCCAGACAATTCGCCGCCCCGGAGGAATGGAAGGATTGGTTGGCCTGGGCGGAGAATCCGAACCAGGAACCTGGTATCGGGTGCACGAGGCAGCCTGCGCCTCCTCCGACTGCGCCACATACGCCCGTCACCCAAAAACATACACATAATTATTGAATAAATAAACTTGTTTCTCACAGTGGTAGGTATGGTGGTACATGTGAATTTCAATCACGGCCTCTTCTCAGCTAGCAGATTTGTTTCTGATATAACACGCCCTTATTCCTTGTTATAAAAATCATAGAGTTGTCATATTTTTCGCATGTTGATTTTGTTGTTTTGTTATTGACTGAAACAACACACCCATAGTCTATACATATATTTTATTTCCGTAAATGAAAGAGCTCCATGGGTCCAAAAGTGCAGCATTTTCTGATGAGCTCGAGGAAATCACTTTAGCATCTGTACGCCCACCGTCAACCGTATTTTCTCCAACAACATGACTTCGAAGACACGATAGAACAAGGCCTAAATAACTGTGAAAATTTTGCCACTAACATGTTACCAAACCAGACAATTTTTCGTGAAAATTGTAGGTACCAGCCGTTATTGTGATCTACATGGGGAAGGGGAACACGCATCAGACCAATCAGGCCACACTGAATTGGAGCTCCACCTAGAGCGGCGTGTTCCGACGGTGCTCTGATTGGTTATGATAAGCTTGTCGTGTTCCATTCTCGTCGTATAGGCATCATTAACGATCTCCAATTCTAATGTGAAAGAATATCCAGAAGATGAAAACTAAGAATTCTGTTTATTTGAGGCCTTTATAGGAAACTATGAGTAATCCAAATTGCTGTTTAAAATGAAGGTACAGAAAAAATCCAAGTGCACAAAAACGTTCGCGGTTAGGTAGAATTAATTAAAGGATCAATTCACCAACGATCGCGATATACTGAACGAGTGCGTGGCGTAATCCCTAAGTCCAATGAATTAGAAAAAATTTGCTTGTCCTCGTTCCAGAATAACGAAACAACGCCAGCATAGCTATTTAGGAAATTAATAAATTGGTGAAGTCGTCACAATTTGGGGAACCTGCCCATTTTAGGAAAACATCTCCCGTCTTCTCTCTCCCCATCCTGCCCCACCATCCTCCTCTCTTGAAGCTGCATACAAATCTCTACATCATGTGGGAGCTACAGGGTTATCGACAAGACTTCAGGAAGAGGATTGTAAGGCAAAACACGACCTGCAGGATTTCTTCAGTAATTTTATGACTAATCGAAGAGATCGCATATTTCTAAGACACTATGTATTTAACGTGGCGACCGCCACTTCTCCCACGAAATCATCCAGACGAACCAAAGCCAGATGACGTGGAGTAAAACAAAGGGAAAATGCAAAAAGAACTATTTTCCGCATGCATACGTATGTGTTTACTTTTATTTTGCTAGAATAAAGCAATTAGATGTCATCACTAGCAACAAAGGCGCTGAGAGGAAAATGAAATTACCCTGAATACATAATCGGATTGCAATTGGTGCAGAAAGACATCGAAAACGAAAAGTAATCATGAAGCTGCAAAGGTTCAAGGATCGCCGACCATTTTAGTCTATCAAATCTTTAAAAAAATCATACAAGTTCCTTCTAAAGGACAGTAATACCTGTTGCTCTAATAATGAAATTTATGTTAAATTGATCTCCTTGAACGTTTGGTTCCTTACTACAGTCTCCCTATATCTAGGCTTCTGAATCGCTACAAAATACTACACTTTACCAACTCCAGGGCATATTGATTCACGTCTCTTTGTTTCATCAGCGTTGAATTTATTACTTCAATTTAACTATTAGTTTATTCTAGCTTCTTCTACGTGTTGAAATTAATGAATTTGTGCGAAATTTGCGTGTTCTTGTTCCTGTTTTTAGCGCACTTATGGCGCGCCTATGAAGTGAATAAATATACCATTTTCACTCGAATTGGACACTTTTCAAATCAAATTGGACACCTTTCAAATCAAATTGGATGCTTTTCAAACCAAATTGGACTCCTTTCAAATCAAGTTGGACACTTTTCAAATCAAATAGGACACTTTTCAAACCAAATTGGACACCTTTCAAATCAAATTGGACATTTTTCAGGTAAAATTGGACACTCTTCTAAGCTAACATAAGACTTTTCGAATCAAAGCGAACTCTTCCAAATCGAAATGAGCTTCTTCCACGTTAAATAGTAGACTCTCCAAAAATGTTAGAATAATTTTTTGTTCAAGGAAAATTTTAATATAACTTTCTTTAAAGTTTTCATCTAATCAATAAGTGAACACATTGTTTGAAATTTTATACAATTTTATTTTTTGAAGATGAACAAATATTTAATATTTGTTTTGAAGAGCTGTAAGGCGGCCATTTAATATTTTCAAAACAGGATGCGCCATGCCCCTGTCCGAAACTTCGCGATTTCTATACGATTGATATCAAAATTTCTGTTTGCATGCAGTTTCACACCTGCAGGCAGTGCAACATAAACAATTGCAAAAAGCACACATATCCTAACTTTCTTGCTGCATGTAAGCAGTATTTACACTATCAATCAAATAAACGTTGCGTTGAACTTTCCGAGTGCATGGCGCAATCAAGTCTTTTGATGCACGACAGGACTGCTATCTTGCAGCGCCTTAACACAACATTTAACTTATTATTTTTTCTTAAAAAATAAAACTTTATAAAATTATTTCACTCATTCGGACAGCTGGAGTAAAAAAAAACTTCAAAAAAATTATTCTGAGATTTCCTTGAACAAAAAAATATTCTAATCATCCTGAAGAGTTTGTAGTTTAATTTGCAAGAAGCTTGTCTCAATTTGGAAGACGTTCAATTTGGTTTCAAAGTTCATAGGCCAGCTTAGAAGACTGTCCAATTCGACGAGAAAATTGAATAAATAACTTTGGAAATCAAAAAAAAACTCCACCAATACTACCTTCAAAAAGTTTATGTTCTTTTACAACTGCATGAAACTAATAACTCATCTATCATTGACTAACTTCACCTAGTTTTAGCGTAGAAAACTGAAAAGTGGAACAGCATGAAAGGATCGCCCGGTTCATACGAGAGAAAAAAGCTGTTGCTCAAAAACAAAGCAGTAGCTTAGGGCAAGATAACAGTTTAAAAAATCAGTGCGGCATTTTTTGAGTGCGAATACGCTGCGTAATTCAGAGCAGCAACTCTTCTTTCGAATGAGAAATGTTACACGCACTACTGCACTGCTTCTGCCAGCCACCCTCAACCAGAAAAATATTAGACTAGTTCTACTTAACATCGAAAAGTGGAAATTGAGGTGGAGCAACAAAATCTTTGGGAATTACTGGTTGCGTCCCACCGGGGCACGAAAACGGTAAGATCTTCTAGCGAACGTGACGAGCAGGATATTCGAATGAAGTTATTCGATTTTCGAACAATGTTGAAATATTCGATTTTCAAATAATATTCGAAAATAGCACCCTTTCGATGTTCGAATTCGAACGAATACGCGATTTTTCTACAAACCATCGATGTTCGAATTCGAATGAATATTCAAAAGTCTGGAAATATTGAATATTCGACTGTTCGAATAGTTATTCGAATATTTTCGTTTGAGCACAACTATACAAAGCACCAAAGCGCTTCGAAATAATTGGGTACTGATATGCTCCTGGTCTCAAACAAGCGCAGCAAAATACGACTATCTTCATGGTGTGCACACACAAACCATCGTTATTCACAGCTTTTAGCATAGTGAGCAGTCCCCGAGTGGGATACACCACGCACTCCACTTCTGAAGGAAATCACAGTTTTAATGTGTTATTGGTCTATGCTGTGGTGGCCAGCAGCACTTTATCTTTGCAAGACACGAATAGCCCTAATTCCTCGATCCAGACGGGTGGAAAGGGCTGCGGTTGCGCTGGACGGAACCCCAATCATGAACCGGTTCTGGTTTCCTGAGAGAGTCGACGTTCTTCCAACTGTGTCACTTATTCACTTACAGCTGTAACTAAAGCATCCGCGCATGGTAGTACAGTCGGAGAAGGCGCAAGGTCGTAGGGTATACCCGATTCCAGGCTCCCGGTTCGTTTTCCCGTCCAGGCCAACCATGCCGCGTCCCAGCCGGTTACTTGGCTTTAGCTAGACTCGTCTGGGAAGGATAAAACACTGACTTGCCCATCGCCCGGTCACCGCAGGTATAGGCCAAATACGCATTACTCCACGACATCCAGCAAAAGTAGAAATAGAAAGAGTGGCCGGATATATCCTAATCGGGTGGGAGCAGCGCTACTGTTACAACTGCGTCATGTTTCCTGCTTTCCTATGGAAAGGCACGTTCCTCCGTTAGCCCTAGTTTATACTTGTGCCGCTGCGCGGCGCGGCACGATGGTCGATATAGATATCGACCGGGCGGCGCGAAAAATCGATATCTATGACGATCGTAGTGTCGCGCCGCGTGGCGGCGCAAGTATAAACTAGGGCTTAGGCAGCACTTTTTTGTAAACCGAACGGGCTCTGAGTACGTACGCCTCAGCAAGAACAATCTACTACCTGTTTCCGTTCCCGCTTTTGGGAAATTCGTTAGGAAAACCCTCCGACTAGAGTTTGCTGATTCCCGCGGCGCTTGATTCTTTCTTCTCCTTTCCTATTAGATCACGAGTTTTTGTTTATTAGCCTATTTTGGTTGTTCTGTTGCTCTTATTAAGTTGAGTTTTTCTTGTTAACCATTGTACACATGGGTACCCATGTAATAAATATCAAATATTCCACGACACCACATCTGAGTTCGTATGAGAGCGATCGTATCACTCGCCGAAGTAGTTGAAGTTCTGGGACAAATTCAAGGGATAAAATGGCGAGTTGGAACACTACATGCTTCTCCGATTAGGATAGATCCCATGTGACCTATCGCAGTTGGGATTGAAAAAAGTCGTCTTCTAAAGTATCAAAACAAGAATCGTGCTAACCACCAACTGATTCGACAGATTATCTTGCCATCATATAAACTGCTATAACCTTATCAGTTTGCGAGACTAATTAAAGTCTTGTTACTATTCTACGCGGGTGGAGCGCAGTCGGAGGAGATGCCGACTATCGCTTGCACCCGATACCAGGTTCCTGGTTCGGATTTCCCGCCCAGGCCAACCAAGCCTTCCATTCCTCCGGGGTCGGTGAATTGGTACCAGACTTGTCTGGGAAGGATAAAGCGCTGAATTGTTCATTGGTTGGCCACCGCAAGTCATTGTATGGCCAAATACGCATTCAACTGCCTCCACGACATCCCGTAGAAGTAGAATGCGTGGCGCATCCCAAAAGGGATTGAGTAACGCCGTCCTTTATCCTTCATCCTTTCTTATTCTACAAATTAATTTGCCAAGATCCCTTCGTAATAATAGCAATGTAACTCTGTTCTAGGGTTTCCTAGAACTTGCCATCGTTGCCGAGCAGAGCAATTCCACGACAAAAAGCTGTTGTCTAACATATCTAAAGGTTGAATTGCATAAACAGCAAAGATCTACAGGAGATGCTCTTGCCACTGCCTCAAAATGCATGCACATTCTCATGATTCCAGACGCACCTATAACACTCCAAGAAACAAAAACGACCTACTTTTCGCTGGAACAGCGGCGAGTTTCTCAAATTTCGTAGTGATGTCCCTCAGCGATTGGGTGCGAACCATGCCCGCATGAAGTTCTTCGTTAGTCGCCGGAATATGATCCTTCGATATTATCTCCCTCAGCTGTAATGACATCTCGCTGAAGAACTTATTCAACATCGATGCAAGCATGGGACACTTTCAAATCACAAACAGTCTTGTAATGGCCTCAACAATACTGAGAGTAAGAGCTGTTAGTCATTTGGCAAACAACTTTACACAATCAGTCGAATGAAGTGATGCTCGAAATTCAAGACGGAATGCGGCGGAAGCGATTTCAGAGACTAAACGGGAACGATAGGAAATCTCCATCATCAGCGCGAGGATCACCGCTACCTCTGCGTTGCACTTTATCCAGGAATTATTTATACCATATTCTAGTGAAACTGAACACTTTTCACGTGAAATTGGACACTCTTCTGAACAAACTTGACGCCTCTGAATTCAAAGTGAACGCCTTCCAAATCGAAACGACCTTTTTTCAGGTTACACTTTAAACCCTACAAGATGGTTAGGATATTTCAACACATTTGCTTAAGCCTGGAGAGTCTGGTAGAGAGGCTATATGTTGTTACAGGATGTTTTGTTGCGATTAAAACTCTTGCGCCAAGCGGGACTCGAACCCGCATCTTCTGCCTTCCGGGCAGCGATGTTCGCCTTACACCACCGGCGCAGTTTGACCGCGCGTAACAACCGCGATCCCCGTATCACGGGTGGGTGCTGACAGACCTCGAGGATATCGCGGATTTTACGTGCGGTAAAACAGCGCCGGTGGTGTAAGGCGAACATCGCTGCCCGGAAAGCAGCAGATGCGGGTTCGAGTCCCGCCTGGCGCAAGAGTTTTGATCCCAACAAAACATCCTGTAACAACATATGGTTAGGATAATTTTTTGTTCAAGAAAATTTGGTATAAGTTTCCTTACAATTTTTTAGCTCAACCGTCGGAATGAGTGCAATAAATTTATAAAAATTTTCATTTTTAAGGAAAAATAATAAATCATATTTCATTTCAACGCGCAAGAACACAGCAATCATCTAATGCACTAAAATCGCGCCATGCACTCGAAAAGCTTATAGTGATTTTTATCTGATGGATGTTGCAAATATTGCTTACAGGATGTTTTAAAGTGAGGATACTTACATGAAGCATCAAAGATAGGATGTGTGTTTTTTACAATTGTTTCTGTTATATCGCCTACAGGTGTAAAACTCCAAGCAAACGGGAATATAACTACCAAACGAAAAAAAAATCATGATGTCCTGGACGAGGGCATGGCGCAATCTCTCCTTTTGAGACTAAAAAATGCCCGCCTTCCTGCTTTTGAAAACAAGCTTCAAACCATTATATTGCGCCAAAAAATAAGAACTTTACAAAATTTAAAGCAATGTGTTCACTTATTGGGTAAGTGAATTAAAACTTCAAAGAAAGTCATACTAAATTACTTCATATTTATTTATTTCCTTGGACAGAAAAATTATTCAAGCCTTTTGGATAGTCTCTATTTAAATATGGAAGGAGCTCGTTTTCATTTCGAAGGCGTTCAGTTTCAAAAGCGTTAGGCTTGTATAGAATTAGAAGACTGTCCAATTTGACGAGAAAAGGACCGAAGTTGACTTGAAAAGCGACCAATTTGACGTGAAAATGGTACATATTCCTTGCCCAGAAGCGCTGAGGAAGCCAACTGTGGAAGCCACTACAACGCAGAGTAATGTTTCACAACAAAACTACTACTCCCAAGTACCAGCAGTCTAAGCCCTAGTTTATACTTGCGCAGCTGCGCGGCGCGGCACCAATGACGGAATAGACATCGACCAGGCGGCGCGAAAAATCGATATCTATGGCGAACGTCCTGCCGCGCCGCATGGCGGCGTAAGTATAAACTAGGACTAAAGCAGCAATCATTTTCCAAAGAAAAATCCTTTCGGAGATAAAGGGATAAGCAAAAAAGACCTTGCACCTCTGATAAACTATGCGTAACGAAATCTATCCCTGTCGATTGAACGGCGCAGATGATCGATCCTATTAGTTTTCATAACGCCGAGCCGCTCCGCGACGAAAATATAAATCCCGCCAAAGATGGTGCATTAAAGGCATTTTTTTCGGCCCCACTTGGCGGCGAACATCAGGAACGTGATCGTTTGTAATGTCAATGTTACGAAATTTCAATACCTTCGGAGTTCTATTTGTCTCTAAACTCGCTTTAGCAGTATTGAAGAGGACATCTTTGAATACATAACACCTCTGGCAGCCTAATGTCTTGCATCGAAATCTCATAACCGGAGTAACACACGATAAAATCCTACTTTCGGTTTCTGAATCGCAGAAACAGGACGAAGCCCACCGCGATCCGTACCACGACTTCGCTTTTCACCTCCTTTGCCTAGCATGGCTGAACTTAGATCTGAGTCACCAGATTCTTGCACGGAAAACGGCCGATGATGCTGCAGTGGAGCCACCTAAAAAAAAAAACGCAACTTTGAACTGTAAAAAGCAAATTGATCACGTTAATCCCCAGAGCTCTGGTCCAGCATGGAGATAGCTAACCTTTTGCGTGACTAGGTGTCGAACCTTAGCCACCTCAGGAACGGGTGCTGTCGACGTTGATGCTCTCGTTTCTTCAAGCTGCTTAGCGTCAGATTTTCTCTTCTCATCCAGCTTCTCCACATGGCGTAAACTTCGAATGTGCGCTTTCAGATTGTCCTCTATTTTGCCTTCTTGCTGAAAATGATGAACATTCAAGCTAACTGTAAGGCTTAACTCGTTGAATGAACTTTTATTTGCTACTTAAATGCTATCTCGCGAAAAAAAAAGACGATTGAAGACGAGCTTTTAGAAAGTCTAGATGCAAACAGCTTGCACAGCTAATTTGATTAAAACTTAAACGTGCATAACGGGCATTGAACACTCAACGATATGGGCTCCTCTCGTTGGACTAAGTGAATTATCGGTCACAGGCACTCTGTGCCGCATAAATAAGAGATTCTCTCGGAAATGTCTGAAAGGCCGCAGGTGTTTCAACGTAAGCACTTCTAATCTAAGTAAGCCTCCGCAGCTCACACTCACATAGCAGATCGTCCATCCCCTAGGGTAGGTGAATTGGTACAAGGGGCCCGATTCATCAACACTTATGCCCCGGGTATGCGGGTATAGAGGGTAGGCGTACCTACGATGAGGCAATGATAAACCTTACCCGCCACATAATGGGTATGTCAGTGGGTAGAATATATTCGACGACTGCCGTGGGTATATCCGCATACGCACGAGGATTCAACGCCCCATTGACAAAACGGCGCTTCAGTGAGATCAGCTGTTCTCGCGAGAGGCTTAGCGCCTGTATATACTTCGCGACGGGAACGACGGCAGAGGCGGGAGCGATAGGGTGAAGGATGCGTATTGATCAGTGCCGAGCCGTCGCCTAGGAAAAATCGATAGGTACGCTTTGCCTTGTCGCTGTCGTTGCGGAGTATGAACAGGGCCTCAATTCTACCGTTTATCGGCTGGCCATCGCAAGTCATTGTATCGCCAAATACGCATTCAAACCGCCTCCACGACATCCCGTAGAAGTGGAATTCGTGGCGCATCACAGAAGGGATTGAGTGAAGCCGTCATTTATCAATTTTATCCTTTTATGGAATTGTAAATGCTCTCTGTAATATGCTTTTGCTTCTCTACCATCGGATATTTGCATCGTAGTTTAGGTATGGGTTAATTTAAGTATTCTCTATCGTCATATTACAGTGGAGACGATCTTGAAGACGCTTTTTTAGACCGTAGCAGCTTGGAGGACTTCTCGAGATCGGTCCTGGTGGTTTAGTAACGTAGAAAAGCACGGTCAGAGAGAAAATTGCATGTAACGAAACCAATCATGATAATGTTAATCCCTTTCTAACTGAAATGCGAATAGGATGCGTCAAATAATCAGAAGCTCCGGAGAAATTGCGTGAGAAAGACTAGAGTAGGGGAGGGGATTCCACCCTGGTGTTCCTATACAATGTTAAAGGATTTCATCCAAAAACCTGTGACGTGAAACCGCTAATATAAGATATTTCATAAGAACTGAATGTGCTCAGCATTGTCATATACCGAACTTACTCATTCCACAGAAAACAACTACACTAACGAAATCAAAATAAATAACAGTGAAAACGTGAGAATATATCACATTTGTGAGCTGGGTCAGGACGTTTGCAAATGATCAGGACCTGAAGTACATCGTCATGTCTGTGTCCACGAATCTATTCGAAACGTTAAACGATTCATGGTGGTTTGGCCTAAATTTTCACTTCACTAATGTTATCTGTTTTACCTGCAAGATGATGATCCGTCCGCCCATGGTGCAAATCTAGTAGAGGGGGAAGGGGAGGTCCTCCCATACTAGATTGACGCCAAAAACGGTCCTTCATACCTTCCCACTCCTGACCAGAACACGGAAACTGACAAGGAATGGTTCCCAACTCAAGGTGAGCTTTTACGATGCTATTATGATAGGATGTACGGCCCTGTGAGCGGAGTCCAGAACCGCAGTTAGTTTTTGCAGAACGCCCTTTTAAAGACCTGAAAAGGAGGTCTGAAAGCGTGCGCGCAACTATTATCAACCCCTACGACACACCACAAGGTATGCCACGACGGCGCAGTTGGTAGGAGATACGCCTCATAGAAACACACCGGAGGGGCTTTAAGTTCGGGTCCGCGTACTGCCAAAACTTTTGCACATATTAGTTTGTCGTTATTACGCTTTCTCATGCTCATAGAAGTCTATTTTAGACTATCAATGCTTACAACAAACCAAGGCTGTCTATTTGCGTCTTCATGTGAACTAGTTTTCCAACAATGCCGATCTGCACCACATCATTTCTCTGGAAATAAAAAGTCCTGTCTTGTGTTCCCTTTTAGTCAACAGCTATGGTACAAATCTATGCAACAAGTAAAACACAATTGTCACACCAACAGCATCTTACAAAAGCCAGTGAGGAACATTCCCCTCCCTGGCAAGGAATGACCAATTCTTCTTCGTTGAACACGCAATATGTAGGTGTAGAGAAAGGTCCTGGATGAACATCGACGTACCCAGCTGCCATCCTCGCGTATGACAGAAATATAAAGGTCCCATTACACTACTATTATTATACTATTTCTAACGTGAACCGCCTCTTCTTCCTGACAGTCGATATCTCAATATATGGCGTCCAGGAGAAGTCCTTTTATGGCGTCCGCAACCGATATCTCTCTCCTTGTCGAAGATGTGAAATCCAGTGTGAAAATGAAAAGTAGTCGGCCGACAACACGTTCAGGTGAGAATGATATTTTTAGCACACTTATGTACCGATATGGCCCGGGTCCATAATATTCAACCATAAGGTACTCGTATTTGTGTGCAGTTACGGTATTATTGGTGATATGGTATGATATGGTGGTGGTGCAGATATGAATAGTTGAAAGACTAGCACATATGAAAGCGCAAACAGACAGCCTTGGTTCGTTGTAAGCATTGATGGTCTAAAATTGACTTCTGTGAGCATGAAAAAGCGTACTAACAACAAACTAAGATGTGCAAAATTTCGGCAGTACGCGGACTCGAACTTAAAACCCCTCCGGTGTGCTTCTATGAGGCGTCCCTCCTACCAACTGCTCCACGGAGACACATCTCGTGGGGTGTCGTAGAGGTTGATGATAGTTGCGCACAGGCTTTCAGACCTCCTTTTCAGGTCTTTAAAAAACAGCGTTCAGCAAAAACGACTCCGGTCACAGGACCCTACATCCTGCCAAAATAGCATCGCAAAAGCTCACCTTGAGTTGCTAACCTTTCCTTGTGAGTCTATCTGGGCAACCAGGATGGTGTAATTTATTCCACATTCTACGCCTATTCGTTCTGTCACGTCGGGTGTCGTTTAAGAGCAGCCACCATCAACCAAGATTGAATGACATTTAGTAAACCTTTCTGAACCTTTTTCAGATGCTGATTATGCCCACCTTTTCCGACTTTCTAGGGTAGTCGAACTTCGAAGAAGACGGTGCAGCTTCAGGACCGGATCGAGATGGAGATTCGTCGCTCGCAACGTTCTTTTCGTCGCGAACTCTCACAGACTGTGAAGAACTGGAGGAGAACCGTGCTCCAGGAACTATGACGGCTTCCGAAGTAGTTTTCTTCAGATGTGATTTGTGCATTCCCATTTCCTTGAAACAACCAGCGTCACATAAGGGAGAAGACAGGAACGAAAACTGATTTTTTTCCATAAAAATCGGATCTATCCTAGCCGGGAGGGGGAAGGGGAGGGGGCACATGACTAAAAATTATGTAACAGATTGACTAGTATTTACGGAGCGGCTTCTACAGGACAAAATAGGACCTAAACTGATAAAATTCACAAAAAAAACAACACCAAATACGATCGTTTCGACGCCGTTGTAAACAGAAGAAGTTATGTGCCCCCTCACTATGATGGATCTGGGTTATAACATATCAGGAGGCAGACAGTTTTGTTTCAATACGCTTTACCCTCCGCAGCGTTTTTATAACCGCGACGATTTGGTTTTGTTTGTTTCCTTGTTCTTTGGGCCCTTTTTTCCTCTTGAGGCCGCTCCGTGAGTCTCAAGTCAAGTGGTTACATAATCTTTAGTTCGGTGCCCCCCCCCCCCCCACCCCAACTAGGATAGAACCCAAAAATCTTCAAAATCCTATTCTAAACGGCAAAAAAAGAAAAACTCGGAATTACCTGATTAGCTCCGTCACCTCCAGAATACGGCGGGAAATCGTCAAGAGAGTCATCAGAGATTACACGATGTAAGCCTCCTCCCTCCCAGTCTCCAGATGCAAACCCTCCTAGAAAACATCCTTAAGGATGCAAATTGGAGCCAGAACAAAATAAATATTCCACCTGGTTGTGCAGTTTTCATCGATTCCAAATACGCGTCTATTCGGTCATTCTTTGGCAGAGTGCCAAAACGGCTTATGATCTTTCGGACGTTCCTCTCCGCCAGAGGTGACACAACGACATTACCTGGGAGCAAAGACAATTATACACCTCTCATCCCAACACCAAGGTAAGAGTGAGGACCAACCATTGATCGGTGCCCTCTCCGCAGACTGTAGCGAGTTGGTTAACGCCGTCTTCACCAATTTTGGTTTTGACGCCTGTGACGGTATAGGAAGAGGGAGGGGCAGCGACGGCGACGAACCTTCGTTCGAAGATGGATCGCGGAACGAAGAAAGCTGGAAAACGTTCTTTTTGATCTTCTTTTCAACGGCGTAGAAAATTTGTTCAACGTTATACCGTAGGCTGAACGGGATCCTGCCTCGAAGAACTATGACGAGATGTTCGTCCCGGAGAAGGATACACATCGCCAATCGTTCTTTGCAGATTATCTGCACCACCGCGGTGAGAGCGACGTTGTGAGGTGGAGCGAGATTTTTCCAGCTGGCGGTCGACCTTAACAATTTGACAACTTATGGAAGGGAAGCAGCTGTCAAGCAGATATGCTCTTTTCACGTCAAATTGGACACTTTTCAAATGAAATTGGACACTGTAACAAGCAGTTTCTTCAGCATAACCAAGATTGAAAGTTTCACCCTAGCTTAGGGTCTGGATAAGGCGCAATAAAGACTTGTACCAATCTTGGCTAGGCTGAAGAAACTGCTCCTATGTTACAACGTCAAAGATGCCAAGATTCATCGATAATCGGACATGAAATTGGACACTCATCTAAACAAGCCTGACACTTGAAATAAAACTGAACATCTTCCAAATCAAAACGAGCGTCTTCAAGATTAAAATAGAGACTCTACAAGGAGGAAAGAAACATTTTTTTTTTGTCTAAGGAGGTATGGGTACAAAAGTGAACACCATATTTGACATTTTATATAATTTTTATTTTTTAATGAAAAAACCTGTTCTAGTTTAAATAAAGGCAGAAATTATTAGCGTGTTAAAGGAAGAGATCGCGTCGTGGACTCGTCTAGCTCGTTGCGATTTTAATCTGCATGATAATGTAAATGCACCCTAGTTGAAACAGCAAAGAGAAGATAAGTATTTTCTATACTCGTTTTTGTTTTACCGTAATTCCACAGAGCTTTTCCTCTCAATCTAATGAAGCGTCAATATCCCGTACGAGTACATGGCGTAATCTCTTCTTTTAGCACAAAAATTGCTGCCTTCCTTCTTTTAAAACAAGGTTCAAGTCATGACTTTTTTTTCGCAACATAAAATTTTATAAAGACTGAGACATATGTTCACTTAATGGCCAAGTGAATTTCAAATTTTCAAAAAAAGTTACACAAATTTTCCTTAGAAAGGAAGTTATCTCAAGCTTAATCTGGAAGACGCTCGTTTTGATTTAGAGGATGTCCAGTTCGATTTCAAAACCACCAATCTTGTTCTTACAGCATGTTTTGTTGCGATCAAAACTCTTGCGCCAGGCGGGACTTGAACCCGCATCTTCTGCTTTCCGGGCGTGGCGATGTTCGCATTACACCACCGACGCTGTTTGACCGCACGTAACATCCGCGACATCCTCCAGGTCTGTCAGCCCTCACCCGTGATACGGGGATGCTTTTAAGAGCGTCGAATTTGATTTGAAAAGTGTCCAATTTTACGTGAAAATTGTACACATATACTGGCGTAACCAACCTCTTCTTCGATATTAGAATGAGGAAACAACGATTCCAAACTGGCGTGAATATCGCAAAACCTCGGTCGATCGCTAGGTGACCATATCCAGCTTCAAAACAAACGTTAAGTAAAGGAAATTTCGCAAAATTACCTGACGAAAGTAGTTACCACTGCAGCATGAGACGGTACACGCTTGGAGGACAACCAGGAGGGGAGTCCATACGGAATCCTTTTTCCAGCAAGGAGTACACGTTTGACAAATCAACTCCAGGATACGGCGCCATGCCATAAGTGGCAATCTCCCACAGCAGCACACCGAATGCCCACACCTGAAGGATGCGCACCGAAATACCATCAAACGGCTACGCTCATGGCTTTCATGAAGCTTAAAATGGATGAGGATCAGACTCACATCGCTCTTCGTACTGAATGTGTTGAAGGCCAGACCTTCAGGAGCGGTCCACTTTATGGGAAACTTAGCACCAGCGTGCGCTGTATACGTGTCCTCCCTCATGAAACGAGCTAGACCAAAATCGGCCACTTTAACCACATTTTCTTCTCCAACCAAGCAATTTCGTGCAGCAAGATCCCTAAAGATAGCGGCTATGTGAAAAGTTCTAAAGAGTAAACGCCAAGAAACGGACCTATGGATGAAATTTCTGGACTCCAAATACGCCATCGCCGATGCAATCTGGGTCGCCATGTACATCAACGCCGTTGGTGGAAGCTTTGATCGTCCTGACTTTCTGGAAAGGAAGTTCAATCATTGAAGGCAATTTTTTCGCAATTTTTCTCCTTATTGCTCTCACATGTGCTTGTAACATGTAATAAATATCAATATCAAGGCACAATGCGACACAGTAAGTAGTCATTGTCGATGTACAAGCAGCCATGGAATATTTGGTAAAGTTGCCTATTTAAAGATGAAGGCAGCCAGCTGTTTTACGTTTTGCGGTGGTTCATTCCAATCGAAAATTTTGTTCCGAGTGGGGTTCGAACCAACATAATCATTTCTTTCCATCAAGGATAATAGCCACTACGCCAAGGACCTTCTTCGCAACATTTACGACATTTAAAGCAATATGAGTGATAGGTGGATCGTCGCCTTTCAATTTTAAGAAAAAAGTTAGTCCTGTTGCACATCTTGAAATGTCGAGCAATCTCCTTCATAGTTATCCCTGCTATCACCTAAAAATTACTTTTGGATTGGAACAAAATCTTCATTCCAGGCAGTGTTCGATTCTCGAGAAGAATATGCAACATGCAAAAATAAAGAATCAAAGATGAGGGGAGGATTAATCAATCACTTTGGGGCATACATCACACACACTATAGCTATACGGGATAACACGAGACGATTTGAATGCCTGTTTTGGCTATGCGGGACGCGTGTTGCGCAGTCGGAGGCGGCGCTGGCTGTTGGGTGCTCCCGAATCCAAGTCCTTGGTTCGGATTTCCCGCCTAGGCCAAACAAGCCTTCCATCTCTCCGGGGCCGGTGAATTAGTACTAGACTTGTCTGGCAAGGATAAAGCGCTGACTTTTTCATCGGCTGGACCACCGCAAATCATTGTCTGGCCAAATAACCACTCAAATCGCCTTACGATATCCCGTAGAAATAGAATGCGCCGCGCATCCCAAAAGTCGCCGTCCTTTACCCTTATCCTTTAGTTACACAAGAGTCATCGCCTATTCCGACTGTGCTAAACCCTCCATATGTAACAACGAGATACCAGCACTATGAGCACTTATTCAGCAAAATCTCCATGATTATGGAAGAACCCCAACCACTTATTACGGCTGATACCTATAGGTTCGAGCGATAAATAAGCGATAGCATAAGAATCTCGAAATCTTGTGAAACTGATCATGGTCTCAAAATGGTCCAATTTCTTTTCGCATAATCAATAAACACGGATAGAGCACGTCAGGTGGTGAAGTTTACACACAGCCCATAACTAGAAATTTCTAACGTATAAACAGAAAAGTCATACATGCGGCTGCTATGCGTTTAATCGCAAAAGCCAGAAAAACTGCGAAAAAAGAACCTGCCTCAGATATTCCAGCAAATTTCCGTTGCACATGTACTCTGTGATGATATAAAACGGGGCTTCACGAGTGCAAACACCAAGCAGCTGCACGAGATTCTTATGGTGTAAATCTTTCATGATAGCGGCCTCCGCTAGAAAATCATGCAGTGCCATCGTATCTTCCTAAAACAGGAACACTTGGAGTAAAACTCGAACAGTTGAGTGCCACTTATAAGTAGGATAGCTCGCCTTACCTTGAGAGTCTTAACGGCAATAACTCGCTCGTGGCGCTTCCAAAACCCTTCGTACACATCACCATACTGACCACCACCTGTAAGAATGTGAGTGACGGCGATTTTGCACTTTAATCGCAGTTGGACGCTGTAGGATGAAAACCGCCGATATCGATCCTTCACGTTGTCTAATCGATATCGATAGTTCGCGAATCAATGCGCAGCAAGGTGGCTCAAGTATAAGCTATTTCACCAGATCATTACATCCTTGATGTACATCAGTGTTATGACAATATTTAATAAAACATACTTCTGTTTAAATGTAGATCGCTTCTTATGAAAAATTATTTCAATTCAATAGGGAGCTTCCCGCATAATAAAAAGAACCATCGTCTATATCAGGTTAGTTATGTGTTACCATATATTCAATTTTCACGTCGAATTGGACACTTTTCACATCAAATTGGATTTCAAAAGTCATAAGCTGGCTTAGAAGAGAGTCCAGTTTGACCTGAAAAGTGTCCAATTTGAGATGAAGTGTCCAATTTGATCTGAAAACTGTCCAACTCGACGTAAAAATGGTATATCTTCCACAGATCATAATCCAGCAAAATGCAAAGCCCTATAGCCGGTTTATTACAAGTTTGTTCATATTTTGATAGGTGTACGGCGCCCTCAACCAATTTGCTCCTCAATTGGTTCGTCAATTCAACATATCTTCGACGTCCATTTAAATACACAAGATAAAGTGAAAGGAAGAACATCAACGTATTTGCTAATCTCTGAGGACTCACCAAGTTTCTGATGCATAACTATTTCACTACGTTCCACTTCCCATTCGTCTGGTTGGGTTGGACTAAGAGAAAACACACACGGAGGACGTTCTTTCTTAGGTGCGGGAAACAGAAGATTACCTAAAACATTTCATGAAAATTTCCGTTTCACAGAAACCAACCTCTGCCCTGAAACTTACAAATCAAACCATCTGCTTGAACACTGTGATGATGAACCAGTTCACCTAGGGTGTTGAACTTGGCTTCTTGGGTGATGTAGAGCTGAAAATGCATCTATTTCTGAATACCTCACGTTAGACTACCATAGTTATGAACGTCAA
The DNA here is from genome assembly GCA_947359475.1 of Heligmosomoides polygyrus bakeri. Classification (NCBI taxonomy): domain Eukaryota; kingdom Metazoa; phylum Nematoda; class Chromadorea; order Rhabditida; family Heligmosomidae; genus Heligmosomoides; species Heligmosomoides polygyrus. Next base: position 89,611,822 of record OX375870.1, read on the forward strand.
ACAGGAACAAAGTTAAAACAGAACACGTAATGACAGCTAACTTAGTTGTAGGCACAAAATTAGGTAAGAATGAGAAAAGAAACAACTGGGAAAAAACTGAAAATAAAATGTTAAAACGGGGACAAGGCAGAACAATAAGACACCACAGCGTGGGATCTTTAACGGAAGCGAGCATAAACCCTGCCACTAAAAACCGAGCACCGTTTGGAAACACGGAACGGGTTGAAATGAAAATGAAGCATCTACGGTTAGAAGTTCAGTAGAAAGCCACAACTACCATACCCTATGCTCTGGATCCACGTTGATCCTGTAGTGGTAAACGCGACCATCGTGTCGAACCGATATGGAGAACTGGCCGACGCTCGTCTCCGATTCGCGCACCAAGAACGACCCATTGATGCCGCTTCCCAATATGTACTCAGACTCGCTTCTCGACACTTTTCCATGATACCTGAATTACTCTAGCGTTGACTGTGAGGTGGGTGGCCCCTAAAACACCAGGTAACACCTATATGGAATTGTTTTCGATCGAATTTAGAAATCATAAACTGCGTCAAATATTTCATCCCGGGCAGTCCCTCCACCATGTCGATTAGTGAAGGAACTTAACAACAAGCGAAATTCATGCAAAACCTTGTCGCTTTCGTATACAGTTCATCTTCTTAAAGGCCTAGAATTAGTTCAAAACGAAGGCTTTCATTTCAAATAGAAGCCTTTCTTCACGAGTATTAAGTGAAATGTCCTTTTCAAAAAGCTAAATAGAGCTAGGTCCTTTGTTTAAAGCGTCACGCGTAAAGAGTCCAATACTCTTCTAGAAAATTACAGAATTTCATAGTTGACAACATTCGTTTTCGCATTAACGAACACTTCTATTCAGAAGATTGATATAGTTAAGTTTAGAAAGATGGAAGCACTTTAGCAGAAAACTGTTTGCTAGAGTAAACATGAGAACATCTCAAATTATTATATCCTCGTGCAAAAATAGTTGAAAAATTAATAAAATCTGGATAAGAAAAGATAAGGCTGACTTGCAGGAGTTATATAGATCACTACATGCCTGAAAAATCAAACTCTGAGGAAACCCAGACCTTTCGTAGCAAAAACAATAGCAACAAGCACTTAACGGATTATAAAAATAAAATTCAAAATAGTTGTTAAATAGCTCTCCTGCCTCTCGCAAGAAATATGCCAATATTAAATTACAGCCACACATGAACCACAAAAAATTGTACAAATTAGTGACATGCAACTAAAGATAAGCTAGCGAATGGAAGCAATTGCACATTAGATCTTAAGCGATATGCATCCATCAGTCCTTTCTATCTTGCTGGATTAGCTAAAGAAATAATTCATGCTGCATACCGTTACGAAATCTTCACCGTATGGATTAGGCGACGCAGACAATCTATGTTGACACCTTCCATAACTCCGTGGAAGTATAAACTCCGTGTAAAGAGATTCAAATCAGTTTCATTAAGCCTCATGTGGCTGGTGTCGAGGTTGTGAGCTGTCATAACGATGTTTTGTTGCGATCAAAACTTCTAGCGCCAGGCGGGACTCGAACCAGCACCTCCCTCTAACCGGGCGGGAATGCTTTACGCCATTACACCACCGGCGCCGTTTGATCGAACGCAACATCCACATGCTGGTTCCATGCTGATATCAGCGGCCAGCTCATCCAGGATACGGGTGAGTGCTTATCGGTCCCACGAGGTGTGGATGTTGCGTTCGATGAAACGGCGCCGGTGGTGTAATGGCGTAGAGCATTCCCGCCCGGCTAGAGGGAGGTGCGGGTTCGAGTCCCGCCTGGCGCTAGAAGTTGATCGCAACAAAACATCGTTATGACAGCTCCGTGTAAAGCTTTCGTGTGCAATCAAGCATGGCCAACACAATATGGTGCGATATTCGGGAATTCAACATAACTTAAAAACTGAAAGCGAGTCATATTATCCCCTTTGAAGCGAAGCAACTCTAAATTTCAATCGCTGTTGAGTACAAGATTTTAAATGCAACAATTAACACGTCGTGGAAACCATTTATGATACAGCTGCACAGGCGAAGTCTTTTTCCACTGACCTTTAAATAAGGTTCGTCTAAGCGAAGGTGGCGAAACGAACCGTAACCGTTTTTTCTTCATTTTTCATGTTATTCAAGTAAATTTATACCGAACCTTGTTACATTCATAGTTCTCTTTTAAATAAATTTTTACTCAATTCGTTATTAATAGCACTTCCCTAGTCGATAATAAGCGGCAGAGGACAAGGTGGAAGTCTCGCATAATCTACCACTATATAATTGAGTTAGCGTTCGATGACGTTTGAGTGATCTAACCTGAGTGAAATACGCCGCATCATCCACAGCGAGGACGGTCGAGTGATCTAACCTAAGTGAGATACGCCGCATCATCCACAGCGCGGCCAAAATTTGCTATAGAACGTGGGATGTTGCTGCAGCAGGGGAAGCGCAGCCCTTTACTGCTTAACACAACAGCACCTACGCGCATTTCTGAGCGTCCAGATTCACAATCCGACTTCGTGCCATTAGTATGAGAAAACTATTAAAGGGATAGGAGTAGAAGGGGACTTCGAGGGTGGAGAACCTACAGCGATCAGGAGGCAGCGACCTGGAGGAGCATCGGGATGGTTGATATGGGGAACAAGGAAGCAGACCAGGAGGTGGCACCAAGAAGAGTTTGGGATATATAGGGACCATTAGGGAGTTACCAACAAGGGGGGGGGGGCAGTAAGGAGGATCAGCAAGGGATCAATTACCATTAAGAGATGCCGGATTTAGAGGATGTCACACCGATGTCACACAATGGGCGTTCGCTCGCCGTCGTCGTGTCGTGAGCGTGGGAGGCCTACTTAATTAGGGTAAAGTAGTACGGAGCATCCCCCGGGGGGGGGGGGGGCGGGGGAGAAGGAACCTACCTGGAAGAAGGGACCTGGAGGCGTGACTAGGACGGGAACCAACAAGAAGAGAGCCGTAAGGGAATTCATGCGGAGAACAAGGAATCTGCCATATGCATAGCCTCTTCATGCACGACACAACGGCGACTGCGCGCGCTTCTGAGCTTCTGGATTAGGAAGACGGGCCTCCTACGTCGCGCAACAAGCGTCCTGGTTCTGAATGCGTGTCACCGACATCTGCCGTGAGCACGGGAGGACCACTAAGGGGTGGTGGAGAAGGGCAGTAAGGGGACCTCTAGGGTGGACCAGGAGAGCAAAAAGGAAGGAAAGGAACAACCTGGAGGAGGGGCAAGGACAGGGAAACCAGCAAGAAGAGACCAGCAGGTGTCAGTAGTTGAAAAAAGAAGTGGGCCAGGAGTTGGGACCAGGAAAGTGGGGACTAAAGAGGGGAGGGAGCACCAGTAAAGGCGGACCAGCAATTAGATCCAGTAAAAAGAAACGAGTGAGGGGAACCTGGCTTCGGAAGAGATGTCAACGATATCTGGAAACGCTACCTGTTGAGCATGAGAACGGTTGCGGAGGAGCAACCTGAGGGACAGAAGTACTGCGCAGCACAAACCAATGACCATAGTGGCCGGTCCGGAGAGAATGTCTATGATGAATACACGGAAGTGGTGAACGGCTTGATGCCCATAAAGTACGCACCAAGTCCTAGACGTTAGCGAATTTTAAGTCTTACAAAAACTACTTTCCATAGGTCACTGATACTACAAAGTCGCGCGAAGTGCGCAAGTGCGAGACACGCCGTTAGGCATGTCGGAGCACTTGTTATAGTGATAAAGTAGAAGGCAACCAGCGACAAGAAATCGAACTTACATGCCCGCCATACCCTTGGCTAGCAGCAAGAACAAATGAATGAACACCAGGATGCAGAAGCACCGCCTCTGAGCGCCATCAAAATGTGCAAAGACTATTCCGACCGAAGTGAACGTCTGATGTCACCATCAGTGGAATTTGAAGCGCTCACAGCTGGCTTACAAAAACACGCAGCGAATCATCTAAGAACAGAAACGCGAAAAGTCATGCGAACATGCAAGATGATGAATTCAAGAGATTGCGTTGCACAGAGAGTGCTATAGACAGTGCTACTTTTGAGTGAAAATCCACTCTAATACATTTTCAAACATGACGAGTTCTTTCAACGATTGGTTATTCAAGTTCACTAAGAATTAAGAACTTTGAAGAAAATATAAAACCAGTTGGCGCAACACAGCCTCTATAGCAGCCGAATAACATTCTACAGGCGTAGTATGTGTTTAGAAACGCAGGAGGGTTAAATGAAAACGAATTTTGAACACTACTCCGAGGTATGCAAGCCGCCTTATTTGAAAACGATCTACTTTTTTTAAAAATCTTGTATATGTTTTCCCCAACAAGATTACTCTGAAGGATGAATGACGTTTACACGAGTGAATATTTCCAGACACCGAAGAAGGCAAAACGGATCTGTCCTAATCGGTTCGCTAGAAAAGCGAAACAGACATCAACAGGTTGGTTCTGATAGAAAATTGTGTAGAAAGATTCTCTAGTACGCCAGCTCTGTGTTAAACCGCCATAAAATAGCTCAGGTCCAATTTTACCGTCGTCGTCAAAATGACTGAGTGAAGTGCCCCCCCCCCCCCCCCCCCCACCCTCACTAGGGTAGATCCGGCAAAACTGAAGAATCAGTCGAAATGAAGCCGTTAACAATCTTTGACGACAACTTGTTAAGTACAAATCATAGTTGAAAATGATCTACTTGCTCTCTTACATTCACCTGGAACTTCTCTTAATCCACTTTCAACACAAAACATTTGGCAGTGCCATAACTATGGCTGAAGGCCATTGACATTATTATGGCTTGCAGCATAAACGGTTCAAGACTGGTAATAGGTACATTTCCCTCAAATATCTACTTACCCAAAATACTTACCACCCACGATCAGAATAACAACGTACCAGCCATGCTTGTCAAGTGAATTGAGTGGGGCTATGTAACTGCTTGGCACCCAACCGACGCGTCCGACTCGCTTCTGGTTCGCATTATCCGTCCGTCGGGTTGTCGCCAACCTTGCTTCGCACCATTCCCCCGTCTTATTATACCCAATCACACGGACCTTAAAAGAAGCAGATGCCATACCAGGATTATCTGTTCATCAGAAGCACCTAGATCTCTCTGCAACGGCAATAGTGCAAAATAGAATACGGTAGTTCTACCGTGTCTCCCTTGCGTATTGAAAGCTGCTCCTCTCCAACACCGTGAAAATCATACAGGGCGACAAACAGTGGCGAACTGGAAGATCCAGCATCGTCGCTTCCCAAGGATGCAGCCAAATTCTCTCTAAATGGTATACGCTTTTAAATAGAATACCTGATATGAATAGAGAAATAAAGTGAAATTCCTAGCTAATACAACTAGAGCGACATTTTCAAGGAACTCGAGGAAATCCACTTCAAATGTCAGAATTGAACAGAAAATTAAGTAGTAGAAGCGAATACCAGTAAATTTGTAAGCACAATATTCGTGAAAACAGAGAACATTGTACTAATGATGTAAAGGTCCGATGTTAAGGAACACGATAAAAGAATAAAGGACGATGTTACTGAATCCCGTTTAGGATGCGCCACGAATTACACTTCTATGGGATGTTGAAGAGGCGATTTGAATGCATATTTGGCCTATAAAACGACTTGCGGTGGCCAGCCGATGAACAAGTCAGCGCTTTGTCCCCCAGACAAGTCTGGTAGCAATTCACCAACCCTGGAAAGATGGAAGGCTTGATTGAACTGGGCCGAAAATCCGAACCAGGGACCTGGCATCGGTTGCACACGACAACCGGCACCTCCTACGACTGCGCTATATGCAAGAAACAAAGGGTTGAGCAAGTGATGAAATCTAGTTAAGTACATGATAGAGTCGATATTGTTACTTTGTGGCAGTTTCATAGACAAAGAGTTTGTTGCTGTTACAGTCATTTATTTTGTTACGAAAGCTATTAAAAATGATAAGAAGGCTGTGATAGCAATATTCTTCCAGAAAAGTTTTGGGGGTGGTATTTCGAAAAAATGCAATTTTTAGGCTAAAGAACTTTTGGATCTATCCTAGTCGGAGGGGGCATCGGTAGAAAAGCGAAACAAATGTAAACAGTGTGACATCTCACAGCTAGGAAATTGTAAAGAAAGATTCTCTCATAGGTCATAGTTCACGATATTTTCTATGTAAACTAGTCTGACTTCAGTTTTGCCTCCGTTGCCAGAAAGACTCAGAGTAGAGTGTCAACCCTCCAGTAAGATAGATCCAAAATTTTCTTCACATGCTAATGTACGCTATACATGATAAACATGTATCCATAACATGAGTAAATTTGACTGCGATTTCTAAAAACCTTCTAAGGTTACCACGTATGCGCTACTATCACTGTGCTTCCACCTTTAAAGACATACGAAACAAGGTTAAATAGATCGTCCCGACTCCGGACTCTCCACTGTACAAACTGAAGAATTCTGTGAAAAAGTTTATAGTAACACGCACCGACTGCTCCAAGAAGAGCTTTCCCGATGATAGAGCGCGCGGAAGGTGTCAACAGAAGATGGACATCTCTCTATACAGCCATTTACACTGCCATGCCTACCAGCGAACGCGTTCATTGATTCTGACCAGTCGACCGCTTCTGGAACACCTGGAAAACGAAGGACTGGCTGATAAGCAGTAGAAAGCGAATTTAAAGTAATGGCACTGCGTTGAAATCCGAACGAAGTGGAAGCAGTTGTGGAATGTTCTAATCGTGAAGTATAGACAGATCAGAAAGCACCAGGAACAGCCCTAGTCCTTATAGGAGATTGGGCATTAGATGTTTAATAACCATTGAAGAAACTCTGGTTCACTGGTGTTATGAAGGTTTCGGGCGTCAAATGTTCTTAGGTAAAAGAATCACGAACAGCCTAAAAACGAAAGGTAGCATTTCATACCGTATACCTTATTAAAGGTCACTGCACAAAACCGGCCCAGTTGACTACATTTACCTCTCATGGGAGCATATTGCCGCCATTGAACTAAGCTATAAACATGAAACAATTTTAAGAGGGATCGAACATCAATGCCGTTCAAGGCCGTTGAACCTACAAGTTAAGAAGTAGCCAGAAATACTCCGAATATGAACGGGCAAAAGGGATCTATAACGCCTCGCAATACAATTATGAAGGCTTCTTACACAGTCTATACGAATTATCCTGATCGGCGTCGGATCCCATGCCTATTTATTACCAGTCAATTTCGGCTAAAACGCTTTAGGCCTTTGTTATATCACCGCTCACCCCGAACAACGGCAATAGCTAGTCCTGGATCAGAATGATTTGGAGAGGAACCATAGGTTCATAGCGACTTCCGGTATAATCAATCAGTTCCGATTCCGGTACGACACGGAAATTGGAAAGGGACAACATGCTGAGTTATGTCGACATCAGAACCGTCTATGGCTTCGCTCATAGTCACGTCGGAGCGCGTAGATCGATCGATACACATCGCTAACGAGCGGGAAACATGCTTGGTTTGCTCTTAACGGGCGCATATTTCTTTTGCCACAGAGAACAGAACTGCGAGTTTATGTTTGTTGATACCGTATTCATACTACCTTTTGTCATGCGTCTGTCTTAAACGGTCGCAATAAATATCAAATAACAAAGCAGAACGGAACTGAAGAAGTCGGCGCAAAATCAGATTAATCAACTTTTCGGCTGACTGTGTCTAACCTACTCCTGGTACTCTTAAATCTCATCATCATACGGATAACGATAGATAAAGGATTTTTTAATCAATTCCTTAGAGGGATGCGCTACGCATCCTACTTCTACGAGTTTTTTTTTTCTACGGGAGTATAATCGAGGTATTTTGAATGCTTATTCGGACTACATGACTTGCTATGGCTAGCCGATGAAGTGTTTATCCTTGCCAAACAAATGCGGTACCAACTAATCGACCACGGATGGATGGAAGGCTTGACTGGCCTAGACAGAAAACCCGAACCGCGAGAACATCGACCTGGGATGCACGTAACAGCCGGCGCCTCTACCGAGTGCGCCTGCACCCGTGCAAGATTTTTTTACCATACTTTTGCTTCCTATCGAAAGTATCTTTGAAGATAAGAGCAGCATTAAATTTCTGAAGTAGTTATGTGTCTACGAGCTATCATTATGCCTACATATTTCACTACTACTTAACGATGGCTTACGATTCTTAAATCTGTCCATAGAACAGTGTAAAAGCTAGTTTCCATTTCGATACGACGTCTATTACATCAAAACTAAATAAATGATCCGTTCCTGGCAAGGAATATAGGTTTCATAAATCGTGGCAACAATCTCATTAAAAGTTCACATCAATCTATTTATAAAGCTCGGTTGCTCACCATAGCTTGATTTTCACATGAACTCCGCTCTTTCTGTTCTTGCTTCCTATTCCTTTCTTTGTCTGCCCTTCATTTAAAACATCGTTTCCGATCATCGACACAGAAGTATATGCCAGTCATTTAGGTCATCTCCACGTAATCATATATGCACCGAATTAATCATCGTATACAGCTTGCTTGCTTGGGCGCGTGTACCGCAGTCGGAGGAGGCGCCGGCTGTCGCGTGCATCTGATACAAGGTTCCTGGTTCGGATTTCCCGCCCAGGCCAACTAAGCCTTCCATCCCTCCGGGGTCGGTGAATTGGTACCAGACTTGTCTGGAAAGGAAAGAGCGCTGAATTGTTCATCGGCTGGCCACCGCAAGTCATTGTATGGTTAAATACGCATTCATATCGCCTCCACGACATTCCGTAGATGTAGAATGCGTGGCGCATCCCAAAAGGGATTGAGTAACGCCGTCCTTTATCCTTTTTTATTCTTTATACAACTTGCTTCATCCATTCTGCCTCTCTCCATAATAATAATGAGCTTGATCTGCTATGCTTTTCCACTTCAATAGAACACAAAATTTTACTAATTCGACGAATAGGATCGAGAAGCATGATAATGTATTTCTCTCACTCTTATAAGTTTAGTTTTGTTTGATAAGAGCACAACTATGAGGGCAATAAATAAATAAACCATATCCGGTCTATTCAAGCACGTTATGACGGGATGGGAGTGCATATCCTCGAAACAGGAACAAAGTGCTAAAGTCACATTGACAAAGAACTTCGTTTTGTTCTCCCAATCATCGCTTTTCCACAATTACAAGAGAAATATTTCCATCATGTAACATAAAAAAGCAACAAAAAGTGACCACTGACCAGCGTTGAACAAGGAGCAGTCACCGGATGCACAGTGTTTCGTTGAATTCGCACTTCCATCACTCTTCGCACTACTTTGCTGACCGCCCATATCCTCGGCCCAAGAGAGATGGAAGACAAACGGCCACCGCAGATGTCAGCACTACGTAGGCCTATCACCGCGGAAATAATTCTGAAAGAGAAATGATCTACGAAAATTAGACAATGTAGGCATTTCGACGCAAGTTCACTGATACACACTTTGTATCACACGAGAACGACCGAAACAGGAATTTAGGACACGATTACTGTGCCAGCGTAGACTGTAACTAGTGCACATTAAACTGAAATTGACGACCGCGGCGGCAGTAGAGTTAAACAGCAGCTATTCGAGAACGCCTTTCGGATAACTGGCGCCTTCCTAATCGAGGGGAAGTGAGAAGGTAAAACAGAAAAGCGGAAATACTGTCTGGTAGATTCACGCCCTAGGACATTGTCTCAACGCTGAGTGAATTACGCACGGCGCCGTGATGGTTGGAACGGGAGGAAAACTCCTGCTCGCATACGCATAAGGGGACGTTCAGAGCTGCACTGCTGTGCGATGCGAGGTAGTGATAACCCCCATATCGATTAATCGCGCTATCCGATCGATATAGATACTTATCATTTCGTCGCGTCGCACCGCGATGCTGCTCTGAACGGCCTCTAACCGCGACACTGAACGCGGTAAGGACGCGATGTCGCTTCGGATAAATGGCTGCTGTTACTCTGCTTCGGCTCTTTTTTCGACGTGACGAAGACGTGACGCTTGCAGTATTCATTCCTTTACAATGCCCCTTCCCCATCACTCCACGAAAAATTCGAAAACCTCAAACGGCTGAGCAACTCCCGGATACGGATGAGTGCTGATCGGTCCCACGAGGTGTGGATGATGCGTTCGATCAAACGGCGCCGGTGGTGTAAAGGCGTACAGCATTCCCGCCCGGTCAGAGGACAGGTGCGGGTTCGAGTTCCGCCTGGCGCTAGAAGTTTTGATAGCAACAAACCATCGTTGTGACAGCTTACAACTGAGCAACCGTCAGAACCTCATCTAGGTAAACCCATGAACAGAGTTACCATGGGAAGACAGTCGCCATTGTTCCTAGATCCATTCATTTTGTCCCACATGCCCTACTTAACTCGCTCACTCATCGGCGCTTACAAGGAAACGAAGACATGAATAGCCGACGTACCACGCATGGTGAAACTGTTATATTCCAGAACAATCAAAGCACAAAACAAGAGTTTTGCTAGAACGAACGCTTCAACAACGGAATACTTCGTAATGTAGCGCGACAATCGAAAAATGGAGCACGCTTTCTTCCCTCCGAACCCCATCTGAAAAAGATCTTTCTGAAAACTTCTGTGGCATGCTTTCTAAGTAACAGCGGTTTACAACATTTTTATAGCATGTTTAGCTGCAACGATCCTCAATTTGCCTTAACGACTGAGCATTTGATGACATCAGCTCATGAAAACTGCCTCACAAGACCATATTAAATTTAAAAAAATAAAACACTCATGTGTCCAACGATTAACCATCCCACGGTCAAGTTATATAGACCAAATGCGCCTCAAATTACCTCTATGATATCCCGTAGAAGTAGACGGCGCGGCGCATCCCATAGGATTGACATGCGCCTACCTCCATCATTGATCATTTAATTAGTCACCTTAGCAAATTCGTTTCGTTCTCGTGGTAACGCAAATGCTGCCTACGGTTCTGCCTCTATATCATTATTTCATTATGTGCAATTTTGTTGGCCTTGCTCTACTCTAAATCGACCTGACCAGTCTGGACATTGGAACATCAAACGTGCTCCAACTCAAACTACTCCATTGTCACAGTGTTCATCGTAGCGAAACTCGTAAAACAACAACAATGGACAATAAATATGAATAGAAGCTCCGCGAATATTGAAGCAGCACATATGAAGTCGTACATATGTCAACGTAGCGAAAACAACATATAAGGGAGCGATCTAGATACGAGAAATTTGACGAAAGCACTTTGAAGACCAAACACATTGCCTATATGGTGAAGCTGGTCTCGCCACGATATTCACTGGAAGCAAACACAACAGGCTCAGCAGGTTGACCGCAAAACTGGCCGGGAACAGCAGCATTTGGACATTCTCCCCCGCCCCCCGCAGCTCAGCTTCATCGGCATCTGACTTATGACTACACTGCCATGACTGCACCTGCACATTCGCGGCAACTGATTGCTTGCTGAGTCAGAACGGTTTCGCGCACGTGCACACCAGCCGCGCCTCCACTTCTTTTTGTGCGAATTGTGCTGACGAATCCCCACTCTTCCGAATGATTCACCGCTGGTAATTGGAATGAAACCTCAGATGGAACAGAAGCTTTCACAAAGCGATCTCACGACGATGACCACAGAATCAAATGCAAACAAACCGCAACAGAGCAGTGGCACCACCAAAACAAGAATTCTGAGCAGCTGCGCAACCACAGCAATGCGCTGTTCCGTGCCTTCAGTGTCTTCCATTCAAAACAGGCTAATACAACATTGCTGCCTCTGTGTACCAAAACATGTCAAAGATGAGGAAGATTCGACGACTGTCGATGCAACTTGACGCGATCGCATTCTCTACCACTACGTCACAACACGTCAATACTAAAGCATCAGCGTCAATCACAAAATTAGACGGACGATGTGAGGAAACCTTTTAAGATGGAATGGAGACGTGGTGTGCACTAGCGCACACTGTGGCCAACACAAATGCGCTAGTGCACACCACGTCTCTCGGTAGACAACATGGAATATCTAAGCAGCGCTGTAGATTAACCAGTATAGGACAACTTGCACAACGAAGAGGACAGTTCTCATAACGACGTTTTGCTACGATCAAAACTCTAGCACCAGGCCGGACTCGAACCCGCACCTCCTGCTAACCGGGCGAGAATACTCTACGCCATTACACTACGGGCGCCGTTTGATTTTTTATTGATTTCAAACAGCACCGGTAGAGTAATGGCGTAGAGCATTCCCGCCCGGTTACCAAGACATGGGGGCTCGAGTTCCGCCTGGCGCTGGAGTTTTGATCGCAACAAACCGTCGTTATGAGAAGTGAACAATCTCGATACCAGCCACTTCAGGCTTAAAGAAACTGAATCGACACATACACGCGAATGTAAGCCAATCTCGATCGTGTTCTAGGCAACAGAACATTGGTTCGATATATAGGAAACATGCGGAAGAAGAGGCAAATGAGGTAGGCAATGCCAGTGACAGCCTGACCAAGTTGCAGGATAGAAAAGAAGCAAGATCTGTAAGACGGATCCACGTGAGAAGCGGATCCTGCGAGTCTTCAAGCTTCTTTTCGAATAAAAAATTCTGCTGAATAACAACTCTACGGCACAGGTCTGTGGCAACCAATATGACAGGATTGTCTTTTCAATTGATTGGATTAAGATCGAGTTGTTCAGATGTTATAAATGATGTTTTGTTGCTGTCAAAACAACATCAAAACACCCTTATAACAACTTATAGCCTCCATAACAGCCGTTTTAGGCTTCAGCAAACATATGAAGCACATTTTTTGGCCTCATAAAAAGAAAGTTAAAGGTAAAGAATAAGGTAAAAAGAAAACCCGATCACGCTTTATCTGAACATTTCTCCAGGTTCCAATCGGCTAACTATAAAGAGCACGGAAACAGTAAATGAACGAATGTCGGAATTCTAAGCCATCTACAATAAATCACGGAGAAGCCTCACCTAGGAAGGAAATAGAAAAGCGGAAAATAAGTAACAAAGAAATTCGCTTTTCGCTAAAATCAAATTATTATATCTTTCACGGTGTAAAATATGGCACTAACGAACTTCTGTTCGGAATGTGTCACACATGGACAATTTGAAAGTGCATCAGATCCATGCACTTTAGTTGTTCAATTAGAAATTGGCTTGTGGTGACCTTTTTATGGACAAACCTGTGTTTTACCCTTTCTAGAAGACAAATGTATTGCAGATTTTCCGACCCCGAAAAAGTGAGGCAGGGATCCGAACTGAAACTCTCGATTCTGGGGCGACGCAAAACCAGACTTCACTTGTGACCCTTCCTCAAAATATTAGGTTGTCCCATAAGTCCCCGCCGTTTTTTTTTCAACGATTCACTGCAGGTTTCCCCGGCGATCTCTTGCATAGCGCTGCATAGCTTTCGAAAGAGAATGATTTGCTCTATCAGAACATGTATTGCGTATCTATTCTCATCCTCAATTTTGTCAATTTTTAGGTCGTTGAAGTGAAAAGTGAAAAAGTAGCCATTTGCGCACTTGTTCTCTCCGCTTAGGTTTGTAATTTTTTGTAGTTTTTTTTGCATTTGGAAGACAATGTTCTGTACTACAAGAATATGTGTTGGTCCTATTTTCACACTTGTCCCTTATTGATTTTTAGGCCATCAAATTGGGACGTTCGAAGGAGGATGGTTATTTTTGCCGACAGCTCCTGCTCTGTGGTTGGACTTTTTGGGTTGGTGTTATACGTTATTCGAAAGAGAGCGTCTTGCTCTATAAGAATATGTGTCGCGTTTATCGATTTCTATTAAATATCAACAAAATGCCAAAAAGAGAAAAATCGTCTTCACCAACAACTCCTTCTCCTTCTTCAGTTGTTGATATTCGACAGAAATCAGCGGGAGCCAATAAACGCGACACAAATTCTTACTGAGCAAGACATCCTCTTCCAAACGACATATAACACCATGCAAAGAAGTTCAACCACAGAACCGGAGTTTTGGTAAAAATTCAGGCGGAAAAGTCGGAATTCATAATTTGGTGACCTAAAAATCAATAAAGGACAGACGAGCAAATAGCACTAACACATATTCTTGTAGTACAGAACATTGTCTTTCAAACGCTATAAAAAAACTGTGCAAAAAATTACAAACCTAAGCGGAGAGAACAAGTGCGCAAATGGCTACTTTTTCACTTTTTCGCTTTTCACTTCAACGACCTAAAAATTGACAAAATTCATGATGAAAAAAGAAATGCAATACATGCTCTGATAGAGCAGATCATTCTTTTTCGAAAGCTATGCAGCGCTATGCAAGAGACCGCCGGCGAAATCTGCAGTGAATCGCTGAAAAAAAAAACGGCGGGGACTTATGGGACAACCTAATACCTTCCATTAAAATGCGTGAAAAATGAAAAGTAAAGAGAGGAAAAATCTCCAGGTTAGTGGCTCAACTAATAACGAACGCCTCGAAGTGTGCAACTGCTGTTGGTTTCTTATTCAATATTTTTTATACATTCCACAATTACATGGAACAGGAAAACCTAAAACAGTGACAGCAAACAAATCCATATGGAATTCGACATCAGCATTCACTACCGGTTACCGATGTCGAATTCTAAGCCCTTCATGTCTATATAGCACGGGATTGTTTCGTCGTTAGGAAATTTCTACTTATGTTCCTAAAGCAAAAGTTCCTTTCCTACAAACAGAGCACTGACACCTTCAGGATGCACAGGGCGTCTGAAGGTGAGGAAAAAATTGGCCCGTGAAGCGCAGAATAAACTTTTTTGACGACCATCTCCATAATAACAGACGTCGAAGTCGCAGGTCAAGCAGTCAGTGGTGGTAGTGTGAATTAGAACTGCCATGAGGAGACTCCTTGGCTTGCTACGGTGGTTATGACATACTTTCAGCGCCACTCAAAAGCGGTACTAATCGCGATTAGCTCTCCGGATTTAAAGCACACAAGACTAATTGCGTTAAGGGACTGCCACTCTATCGTTGTGGAACTTCTTAGGATACGTTTAACTATGATTGGTTTTCGGATAACTCTCAGAAGTATAAAGACGGACATTCAAAAATCCTATTGTTCACGCAATCCTCTTCATCAGGGTGTGAAAAAATGAAACATACGAATTATTCGAAACGCTGTCAGATCCATTGTCTACTAGGAAGGGATCACCTAACGATGGTCTTTATACTCCTCAGAGTTATCCGCAAACCAATTCTAGTTAAGTGATTCCTAAGAAAAGCCACGACGATAGAAGGCTAGTTCCTTTACGCGAAAACATACTTCCCAACGCCTATTGCCACAAGTTTTAGGAATTCTGAAAGAAATGTGGAAAAAGCAGAAGTAAACGGCACAAGGGACATTCGCTGTAATTCTCACGGTCTTCAAATTGTCTTCCTTTTCGATTTAGTTGGCATTTTGATAATGATAAGATGTGTAACATCTTATCATTATCAAAATGCCAACTAAATCGAACATTTTGATATTGATAAGATGTGTGACATCTTGTCGGGCAAAAGAAACAATCTTATGTGTAGAAAAAATATGCTGTAGACCAATGTCCACCACAATGGTGACCTGGAAATCACTAACTTCGGCTACTCACGTCGTGATAAGGCTTTAACACTGGTCAGCCATACAGCCTTCATTGATGATAGCTTTCCAAAGGAATCGGGCCTGCTTATGCCTGCTGTTGACGAAGGCTGCTGCAGGCTTGCTGCCTAGCTTTCGGCGTCTTCGCCCTCCTTATCACCGCGAAAACGGACCAACATCACCGGAAAACAAACAACACGTCAAATACGTGAAAACTGTCAGAGGTAGCATGGCTGATACACGGCTCGTCCTTGAGAGAGAATGAAAATTAGCACATCTGGGAAACTGAGCAGAAGAGCTACGTCAATCTTTAAGAAAAAACGAGAGGCAAATTTAGCCCACATCAGAGCACTAAGTCGCCATGACGACACCCACGGTCACTCGGCAAATATTTGAGCGAGCGCTGACCTCTTGAAACTGCAAAAACGGAGAAGACTAGCAAAAATTCGAAAGCATCCGCTCTTTCTTCGCTGACCGGAGCGACATAAAACGAATAATACATTTAAAAGCAAGGCACGGCTGAAATGACATACCAACAGCGACCAAATCACATAGACTCAGCAAACTGCCCCGACCTTTTAGTAGTCAACGATCGGTGAACAACGGTAAGAACAGCCCCCATTAATTCCCTTTAGTAATACAGTGCTTTGGAACCGCAAAATCAGTTCTTTTAGATCCACTTTGAACAAAGTCCAGACCAGATCCACTATCGATTGCCACGGATAATAGCTCAGCTAGAGCTTCAGCACGTCAAGACAATCGTAGTAATGGACATCAGAAGAGGTACAGCTCGGACCCTATTTTGATCAGTCAAACATCTCAGTGAAGATTACTATGCTGTCTACAGTATGTCTTCTCCAAACCAGGAAATATAATGATAATACTCTAAAGTCCAAGGGACAACTGCACAGAACATTCTCATCGTGACTCAGATGGCGAAAAAAAAGAAACAACCACGGATCCAAAATACGATACCTGGCGTGTCTGAGCTACAACAAAGCATGTGAAAATCTGCAGGATTTTTTTTTTAGAAAAACAAAAACATAGCTGTTTCCAGGTCGAAAAGCGGCACCAACCTATGGACCAAGGAGTTTGTTTTTGGATGTGTTTCTTACATCTGTTATGACTCGTTATGACAACGGGTGAGACATAATATCGGACTTTATAACTTTGATCCACTAGCCGCACATCGGTTCATCTACTAGCAGCATCTCGGTAGCAATTCCTAAGGCAGGTTCCAATCGAACCACAAATTATATACGTCATACAGGCGAACATCCACCAAACAGTGGGAAGAAAGACTTCGCTACAAGGAAAATGGTCAATTTTGGAGTGGAGAACTGGCATCAGCCTAGGTTTATCTAATAGGTGCCCCCGCTGCAGGCTTAAGCCTGTTAAAATTGCTCTCACCTACGTCACCATTCCATGCCACATCACCTTATACAGGTTCGTATCACCTAACTCGAATTCCCACCGTTATTCATAGACCTGAAGTTTCGTTCAAAAATGTCTCGTTATTAAGTGGTAAATTTCGGCTTCCAAAAATCTTGGCATAACATTCGAGAGACTAAGGAAATGCGCTTGTTAAGCTATTGGCACATACTGCTATGCAAGCAAATTTCGGCATATTTCGAAGAAATTCGCTTCTCACGGAGCCTCAAACGTCGGTGCATTCAAAATATCACTCCATGAACGCATCCATTCAGAAAATGTATGCAAACAAACGCAAGACCTGGTACAACAACTTAAGGCGGACGATTACACCCAAAGATGAACATCGAAGAGGCCACTAGCTACCAGTCGACAGTTGTTAAAGCGGGGAATTAGCTTCAGATCCCGAGATTTCTCAGCGTAGTACTACTATCCAGAAAACGGTCCTTGGCGTATGTTTGAACGACGAAAATGAAAAGCACAGTTGCATTCTCGTTAAACCAATGTAAAAGACTCATTAATAGTTATCTCAAAACTCAATAATTTGCTGTTTCTTACATTTTTGTGCTCATTATCACTGTATTTTATCGCTAATTGTGTTTCTTCTGTCACGTATTGTCATACACGTTTAAGTAAAAATCAAATAGTTGAAAACTATGTTCTATTTTTGCAAGGTTATTGGACCTACCAAGACAGGAACCTAAATAGTTTACTATGGAATCACATAGTTTCACAAAGCAATAATTTCCAAATGTTGAGTAAACAGAAAAAGTGCAAAACTATTACATGGTAGGGGATCAAACACCTGCTATTAATACAGAATGCTTGCTGTTTTGTGCATTATAATTTTTTGGAAACTATTGAGTTCAAAGACTGTGCCATTCCATGGCAAACTTTCAGACCCCTAATTCAGTAGGTTTTATAAAAATGGGCATATTTTATTACCACTTGAAAGACGGAGATCCTCAGAGCGATGTTCACTTTTGACCATTTCCTGATAAAGTGCGTTTAGCTTTCTTTAAGAGTATTTTTTTTTTAGACGAGGTCTCTGAAGGTTTCCTACCTTCGCCATGATCTGAAGAAGGCGAAATTCGTTGAAAAGAAAGCTGGAATACAGTAAAAAAAATCATGGCTAAAGGCTTAATAAGATATTTTTCGTTATCCAACGATCAGAATTACATTAATAAAAGAACCTAGCCATTCGTTTAGGCTCGATTTTGGATAGCTCAGAGACCAGTCGGGCTACAGGGACGTTCTCAGGGAATCAACCAATATTGTTAAACGAGCCTATTCCGAAAAATATTTCGGAGAATCTCGCCGTCTCCAGGGGCCACTAAAGTAGCGACTACTCATGATCTTTCCCACAGAGTCCTTTCGCTTTAAACAAGGCTGTTCCTGATCAAAGCAGAAGAAAAGAGCTGATAAAGCAGCTGCGAATGAACGATTAGCTTCACAATCGACACCGAAGAGAATCACTTGCTGCTAGTGGCTGGTGGTTAAGAAGAATTAAAGGTGGACCCCCTTATTGGATTTGCACCACAATTCTTAAACATCAGCTGTTTGCAGAGATGTTTTCACGTCTTCATTTCCGGGATTTGAGCAAAGCGAATTTCACCGAAACAGATAGAGTAGGGATGGATGAAGAACTTGATGGACAGCTTAACAAAGACATGTCTTCATCTTTGTCTAGCTAGCGATTACCTCGCGAAGGAACTCCCTATGTTAGATAGGAACAGAATCACCTGCCGAAAGAACCGAGACGGTATCGCCAAGACTAAAACCAGCAGTCCAAATCTAAAACCTCAGGCTTCCAAGTCTTCTGGCTACATGTATTCCTTCTCCAAGCGATAAATTCGATTTACAAATATCATACACTTCGTTGCAGTCTGAGAACAAGCTGATTTGAGCGGTAAACGAAGCATGCAAGACAGATAAAGTACAGGAATTGCGTGTCTGCAATACAACTTACCTTTACCACATCAGCAAATGTTCAGGTGACTGCGTTCAGAACACTTTCTTCTATTGCAGAAACGACAGTTGCTGGTCCCGTAGCATGAAGTCCAGAAGAAATCTACAGGATTCAACGAAGCCGTGAATCTCAACAGAATAATGGAGTGGCCATTGAGCGATTAATGTTGCTGCGGTTGCGGCGCAGCGTGTCAACGGAGCACATCTGCAGATGGCTGTGAGGGATTGGCGGGCCATGGATTGGAAGGGAGTGCTCACCTTGTGGCTTGGTGTTAAGCTGAAATAAAGACTCCGAGCCGTCTGCTTTTGTTTTCATCTCGCATACTTCTATCTCGACTTGTGGCGCCGTTGGCAATGAGGGCGAGTGTCGCGTGGAATATGAATCAGCTGTAGATTCAAAGTGCATTTAGGCCGCGACCAGACCTTCCATGCTGTTGAGACAGCGCTTTGGCATCTGGCTTGCTGGTGAATGAAGACATTGATTTGTCCATCGACTGGCCGCCCAAATCAATGACACGTTGTGAGAAGATGTATGAACCCTTCATCGCTCTACAGATGGGAAACGGTCGAGTCCAATAGGTTTGCTCAGAGGTCGGGGTCGGTCAGATGGTCTGTAGCCTCCTTTATTAGCCCTAAAGCAACCCAAGCAGATCTCCGCCGCTTGTCCAATTCATCCTTCATATCATTCTCTATGTTCATCGGACGTTCGAGGTACACGTTGGACGACGTCTCAGTGGGTTGAGAGCCTTCCAGTTGAACTCGTTCTCCCTCGCCGCTGACCTTCTTCATGAACCGTATCTTCTTCTGGTTATTTAGCAGCCCTATCGTTTTCCCTGCTTCGTTTAGTTCAGCAATCGTGGCCTCCGCTTCAGCGGTAGAATTCGAGAAGAATACGATGTCGGCAGCAAAACGAAAATTTGAGGGGAACACTCCATCCTCACGTATGCCCTTTCTCCAGCTTTATATCATTTCGCATTTCTAAGCTTGATATGAATTGCTGCAAGATACTGTCGTTCAGAACATCATTATGCGCACGCACATTGAACTTGCGGCGGGTCCGACTATGTGACTGCGCCCAGAAGTCGATAATATCGACTGATATTGACTGATCCATTGGTACTGTTCATCTTTTGTCAAGCGTGTACATCAGCAAACGTAAGAATACAAAATGAAGGCCGAGCTTACTCAATCAATCCCTTCATGGAGTGCGCTTTGCATCCTACTTCTACGGTATATCGTGGAGGCGATTTATTTAGCCATGCAATGACTTGCTTGGCCATCCGATGAAGAAGTCAGTGTTTCATCCCTTCCAGACAAGTCTGCACCATTTCATCTACCCGGAGGGATAGAAGGATTTGTTGACCTGGGCGGGCAACCCGGACCAAGATCCTTGAAACGATACGCGATACCGGCGGCTGCTGCTGCGACGCGCGTAGCATACACACGTGCCTCCTTCTTCAAGCCGTCAGTTCAGCGCACCAATCGATTTTATCGATCAATGTTGATTGGTCGATCGATACTCTACAATTTTTGTACGGACCATTCGAATAAGGCTTGCAGAGTTTCACTACAAAACTTTGAGAGGAAACTGATAAAATCGTTCAGTATTGATCGGTCGCTTAGTAGTGTTTTGTTGTTGTTATTATTGAACGGACGGACGCACGAACGGACCCACGGGCACAGTAATCGTTTAGTAAATACTGAGATTAGTAGCTCAATGAAAACCGTGAACATCCGAAAAAAGACTTGTTTGTATTTGTGATCTATTTCATTAGAACAAATTTCGCCTTCCGAAACGAAAAAGAGTATAAAAATGTCGTAGACTCTATCGATTAATCCGAACGTCGGCACTTGACACACTTTTAGTGGAGCAACCAGTCTCCTGACCTGTATTTAAGTGGGGATGTCAAGAGGAAGTAAAGTTGATCAGCACTAAAAAGCGAACGGAAATTCGAGATGGGATGTTCTTCGAAGTAAAGGATGAATACCGCGGCAGGAATGCAGTCTGAACACAGTCGTTGACACATTTCTTTATGTTGTATTGTCGTCGACAAATCAAATTGTTCCGCTACAGATTCTTCTATGTTTGCATCCTAAATACGTTGACATATTGCTTCAGAATTTCTTTTCTGGGGAAAAGTATCATTCCAGATTTACGGTTTTATCGTCTGAAGAACAGTTGTTCTTAACGTCTATGGTTTTCTCTCTATTGAAAATGTCGTGCATTAAAAGATTTAGCGAATTGATTTCGTTTTTTCCTTTTTTTCCATTTTCCATTTTCCTTTTTTATTGTTCTGGGCTCGTTCCACCGTGCTAAACCTGGTCTTGCTGCTTTCATAGTTTTGCGTTTTGTTATTATTATGTTCTCTCTTCTCTTTCCCTGTATTTCTATGACAATGACCCTGGACTGTTAGGGAACCTACAGGCCATTACGACGGTCAAAA
Source organism: Heligmosomoides polygyrus bakeri (assembly GCA_947359475.1). Lineage (NCBI taxonomy): Eukaryota > Metazoa > Nematoda > Chromadorea > Rhabditida > Heligmosomidae > Heligmosomoides > Heligmosomoides polygyrus. The sequence goes on from OX375870.1 coordinate 89,633,258, forward strand.
TTCCAAAATCACAAAATAGGGAAAACCCAAATTCAAAGAAAAAATCATAAATTTCGAAAAAAAATCACTGTGGTTAAAATTCCTGCCCCAGGCGGAGCTCGAAATTGAAATTGCGGACATTTCACACTAGAAACAATAGAAAGCAAAGGAATTCAGCAAGAATTTCGACCGCATCTCTTTGAGAGACAAACATGGTGATAGTTAGATTTTCTGCTCGTTTCTTTCCTGTTCATTCCTTCTTCTTTCTTACTCCACTTCTTCATCCATTATTCTTGTGATCCGTCGGCAACTGAAACTATCAACGGTGATTTTTCCCTCCGTTTCTACTCTTTTTATGACGTCCTTCCGTTCCCTCTTTTGTAGGTCATTGCTACTTCTTTTCTTCGCAGATTCTTAGAATTCTGAGACCTACATTACTCTCAGAAATTCCATAGAAAAGCTGTTTCCTCAATCGCTGGATCCAAATTTTCTTGTTCACTACATATCCTGACGTCTTCGCTCCATTCACTACATACCCCGGCGGGTCCATCTACATACACACCATCCTGAGCATCTTCATTTCAGTTGCATACAAGTATTGTTCCTATACCTTACCCAAGGCTTGGCCTTCCCTAGACAGGACAGGGCTATTTAGTTCTCTACGGAGCATCACTCTGGGCGTGCTGAAGCAACTACGGTCGAGGGACTGTCTAGCGGTAGGCTTGTCCGACCACCAGTTTCACACCTCACTAGAATAGGTTACCCCGGAGTAATCGAAACTTCCACTTTCTCGACGTCCAAAGGCCAGATTCATCAAGCGCTTACAGCCCTCTAACGGTGAAAATACCGCCAATCCTGATGCTGGATGAATGTCATATCAGGAAGTTTGATGGATCTGGCCCCAGAGAGTTCGACCCCAAATTCACCATACCGCATGTTGACGAACCGCTGTGTCAGTAGCTTTGGCGGTACTTTTCATCGTTACCGACCGGTAAGCGGTTAATGCATCTGGACCCAGGTGTATATTGCCAATAAATTTCGTACTGAATCACTCCAATTGTGTGTAGAATGCGCCATGCATACCACTTCCGGTATGCAGAGGGTACAATTTGAAGGTGCGTTTCAACTTCGTGGGGAGCGGCGGGACCAGCCAATGGGTAAGCCCAATTCACCGACATGTCAGATGATCATATATTGGGTGGACCGAAACGCGAACTGTGCCCTGAATCGATTCGGGCTGCACGCGAGTGTCAACGTCTCCCCCAGCTGCGCTATAGGCGTCCCACTGAGGTGACCTTTCGGTTAGCATACTTGCGCTCTAGCATAATAAAGACTAACTCCTCCAATTAAGCCAAGCCAAGCCCCCCTTGTCAGTTTTTCAAATTTTTATGGATGATTGGATTTTTTCAAATTTTTATGCATTATTTTTTCATTTAACGATATTTTCAGTTTTATTATCTATGACCATGGCGAAAAAGAAGACATGATTGCCGTCTGGCAACATGTGTAGAGCTGCCAGCAGCTGGACCTCGAACGTCGGCAAGTGCTTCCGTCGTGTAAAGCGCGTCAGGCCTCCGGACAGCTAGTGTAATTTCCTCACTGCCTCACGCTACCTGCTACTCCTGGCCTTGATTTTGCGTCCTCGACATGAAGAATCGACCCCGCAATCTCGATGTCGTGAGTTTTTACCTAATGTACCGCGTTTCCTTTCAATTTAGCTTATTTCTTTAAATATTTACCAGATATTCAGTAGCTTTATAAGGCAATCAAAACTGCTGACGTGGGCTTGTCCACGTTTCATCGCGCTAGTGCCACCACCACTCTGAAGGGTCTCTGATCTGCATAAAAATCGATAAAGTCGATCGATGTTGTTTAGTCGGTCGATACTGCCGACTTGATTTAAGTGCTGCCTGAATGCCACCATGTTGGAGTAATTCCTGTGAGAAAACGAAACATTGCGTGAAAAAAGAAATACAAATTCCTGATGAAGTTGGAGAGTATCATCTACTCATAGAGTGGCAGCACGTCAGGCAAAGCAACGCACTTTAAAGCTGTGTAAATTGTAGTTATAATAGCTGTAGCTATGTTCTGTTCTGAAACAAATAGATACGTGCAACCAGCTCCACATGTAAGATAGAGCCTTGAGATTTTTCATCAAATTTTCGAATGAATTCTATCGAATTATTGCCGTTTTGGAAGCAGCAGATTTTGAAAACTGAAAAAAGACGTCAGTTTTCGTGGATCGCGAAACGCATTCCGAAAATGGTTCAAAGATCTCTGAGTGTACATCTATATTTAGCAATTAAAGTAGCTTTATAATTCCGATATTTTGATAGATATTGGATATTGGATTTTGGAGCAGGATGTCCTGCTTCGTTAGATGGTGCCAAAGCTATCGCCCGTTTTAATTTTGTGTCCCTTCTTTTCTCGTGACTACCTCAACGAGTTTGGCATAATATACCGAGTATATCAGTTGTAAAGGCCAATGGTAGCACAATGAAGGATGTCTCACTATTTTTTTGTTAGCTAATTTTTCAAATTCATAGTTCACAATGCTAAATTTTTGTTGGCCATATGTGCAAGTAAGCTCATTTGAGGATGTGTTGCGCAGTCGTGGCTGGTGTATTAATGAGTTTATGTCTCTCTATTCTGCCACAGCCTTGGTATAAGTAGACTGCCCGATATATGTACATACTTGCCTGGGCGCGTGGTAGCGCAGTTGGAGGAGGCGTTGGCTGTCGCATGCACTCGATTTGAAGCTCTTGGTTCGGATTTCCTGCTTAGCCCAACTAATCCTTCCATCACTTCGGGTTCGGTGAATTGGTACCCGACTTGTCTGGGAAGAATAAAGCGCTCACTTGTTTATCGGCTGGCCACCGCAAGCCATTGTATGTCCACATACACATTCAAATCGCCTCTACGACACCTCGTAGACGTAGAATGCGTGGCGCATCCCTAAAGGGACTGAGTAACGCCGCCCTTTATCGTTTATCCTTTAGGTTCACCACGGACTAGTGCTTATTAGTGATGGCAAAGGGCGTGGGAGGCCTTCGAAACTACTTTTATCGAAAGGTAAGTGAGGATCCGCATCTTCTTACAGTATGATCTGCTGGTTCACACCCTTTTGAATTTCAGATCAGCTTTCAATAGAAATCGCTAGTGATGGTACCGGAGGTGATGTGGAGCCAGAGGTCCAAGACGGCCAGACTCGCACCATAGTACTGAAACGAAAAGGAGCTGGATTAGGACTGTCAATTAAGGTGACCCCGTCGCTCAGTTCAAATTTTAATTTTTCCATTTTATCGCGTGCTTTTTTCCTTCCCTTTCCGTTCTTCGAGACCAGAACGTCGATTTTAGGGTGGGGCTGAGAATGCCCAGAAACTTCCAATAGTGATATCGAAGATATTTCCCGGCATGCCAGGTACGATAACCTATCATAGAAATTTTTTGCACATGGTGCTCTTATTTTCAATTTTTTAAATTTACTCAGTTACATTACAAAAGTCTAGAGCAGCACTTACTGAGGTTGTAAAATGCCCAGGAATATTTTGTTGCGATCAACACTATTGCGCCAGGCAAAACACAAACCCACACACTCTGTTTGATATCGGCGAAAAATTCTCGAGGCAGCTTATTTACTTAATATCATTTTTGGCAGTTCGTATATTTTTTATCTTTTTTGTTCTTTTTTACGTATTTTTGTTTATTTCCTACGGCAGCGCTGACGGAGCAGAGCGTGCACATGCTCCTGTATTTGCTACAATTCAAGCTCTTGGACTTCCTTAAATTTTGCCGTATACTTCTCAATCTACATATTATTAGCCGGCTAGTGCCCGTTCAAGGAGCCAACAATATCGATCGATATTGATTGGCCAACTGATACTGTTTATATTTCGTGAATTCTCCTCACTGTTCATCATATTAGCCTGATTCCCATTTCAAATGTCTACTTCTGGACAAAAATCGATAACATAAATTGATCGATATTGAATTTCCAATCGATGCTTTTTACATGTAGTCAAGTTTGCTCGCCGTGAATCGCTTACCAGTTTTCGAATGGCTAAAACCAGAACAGAATTAATATCACCATTTGAGATATTGTAGTTGAGTTTTAGTGTAGTGTAGCTTAGTTTCGAACCGCAATTAATTTTGCGAGGACAGACACACGGACAGACTGAGAAATAAGCTCTTTTCATTAATCACTGGGCCTTCGCTGCAGCAATTAATAGGAATCGCTTATCAGTTACTGTGGCGTTCACTTGCTGTGGAGCCTGTACATCGTACATGGTCCCGCGTTGATTCCCATCTCAAACAGACAAGTCCGCGCAAAATTTGATAAAATCGTTCGATAATGGACAGTTGATCGATACTGCCTACTAGTTAGGAAGTCTGTATGCCACGTAATGTGATCCGAGCTTGAACGTTGCGCAGCGATCAACTATGTTGAGTGAGACATGAAGCTATTGTGTTATTTTGACGGAAGGATCGACAGGTAGACGGACAGACAGACAGTGAGGCAAACGGACGGGTTTTTTCTTTTATATACAGCAGGTTTATATAGTTAGACATATATGTCGTGTTTTATAATCCACTAAACATATGTACTATGGCTAGCTGAAAATGCAGGGTGTTCCGAAAAATGCAGGTACTGTGCGAAAGGTTCTTACATTGTTGCTAATGAAGCATTTATACCAATTCAAACGACATGCTTCAAGAAGGAAACGAAGTTATAAGGGAAACAAGATTATAAAGAATATAAAGGATATCGATAAAGGATAAAGGACGACGTTATTCAATCCTTTTTGGGATGCGCCACGCATTCTACTTATACTGGATGTCGTGGAGGCGAGTTGAATGCGTATTTGGTCATACATTTCGTGGCCAGCCGATGAACAAGTCAGCGCTTTGTCCTACCCAGACAAGTCTGGTACCAATTTACCGACCCCGGAGGGATGGAAGGCTTGATTGGCCTGGGCGGGAAATCCGAACCAGGAACCTGGTATCGGGTGCAGGCGACAACCGGCGCCTCCTCCGACTGCGCTCCACGCGCCCAAAAAGAAGATAGTGTTTTTAATAAATATTTCCATAAATTAGGAAGAAAAAGAAGAAAGAAAAGGAAATGGACAGAAGGCAGGATTTGTGAAAAAAATGAGAGAAAGGTGCAAAGGAAGATGAGTGCTTTACTAACGCGCATACCGCTCAAGTAAATATGTAGGTTTTTTATATGTTTCACACAAGGTGTCTGAAAAAAATGTATTCACTGTTTGAAAGGTGATAACCTTGCTCACGGTAAAGGTACTAAAGAAGTTAAAAACTCATATGTAAGCTTAAGAAAATATTAATTTTCTGATATATGAGCGGCATGGAGTGGGCCATGCACTCGCTAGAAATTTCGCATTTTAAACTCGATTGATCGTCTTTCGCTCGAATATATGTTACACTTTTTCACAAAGTGGCCGTTTCGATTGATTTGTGCTTCTTTTAAGGTTCATAATTTAAAAACATACTATGGCTAGCGGAAAATGCAGGGTGTCCTAAAAAATGCAGGTTATAAGGATAAGGATAAAGGACGGCGTTACTCAACCCCTTCTGGGATGCGCCTGTGCATTCTACTTCTACGGGATGTCGTGGAGGCGACATAAATGCGTATTTGGCCATACAATGACTTGCGGTGGCCAGCCGATGAACAAGTCAGCGCTTTATCCTTCCCAGACAAGTCTGGTACCAATTCACCGACCCCGGAGGGATGGAAGGCTTGGTTGGCCTGGGCGGGAAATCCGAACCAGGAACCTGGTATCGGGTGCACGCGACAGTCGCGCCTCCTCCGACTGCGCTACACGCGCCCTAAAAAAATGCAGGTACTATGTGAAATGTTCTAACATTGCTGCTACTGAGGCATTTGAAGACGTCTGAGGTACAAATAGTCTAGATTGCGCCGTGCCTCCGCCTGAAACCTTGCATTTCAGTGTCGATTGATTGTTCACGGGCTGAATGCTGGCGACAATCTTCCCACTACTTGTCCAGATTAATAACCTGTGCTTTTTTAAACGTTATCCGTCGCCCAGTAGCTGCAATCATGCCGACTAACCTCTCTATTCACCTTTAATGTTGCGCCATAACCCCACAGAACCCATTTCATTTTGGAAAACGGGATTCCCGTTCACAGTTAAATCGTGCAATCAATAAAGTTACATGTCACGTGTCCTTCACATGATTGTCAAGTTATAAACGTTAAAAGAAGCACACCACAGGTTAATCTGGCCAAGTAGCAACAAGATTGTGACAGGCATTCAGCCCATCCACAATCAATCGAGTTTGAAATGCAAAGTTTCGGGTGGGAATGGCGCAATCTTGACTATTTTTACGCCACATTAATCTCGTTTCCCTGCTTTCATATTTGTCTCAAACACCTTCAAAAGCTTCACTAGCAGCTATGTTAGAACCTTTCAAACAGTATCACATTTTTAGGACACCTTGCATTTTTCGCAAGCCATAGCGTGTTTCCAAGTTTTAAATACCTTTAAAAAAAAAGCAAAAATCATCAAAACGGCTAGTTTGAGTGGAAATTGTAACAGATATTCAAGCGAAACGCAACCAATCGTATGTAAAATACAAGATTTCAGGCGTGTGCATGGCACATTCTATGTGCCTTCATATGTCCGAAAATTGCCATTTTTTTAGACTTTCATATGACTTAACTTCTTGAGTACCTTTACTGTGAACAAATTTATCACTTTTCAAACAGTGTATTCATTTTTTTTGAGCCACCTTGTATTAGATTTTAGATTTTTTTGTAATAGATTTGTGTATCGCAAAATTAATCGCCGAAACGGATCGCTCACTTCAAACTGCTATAACTCAGCTTAATACATATAGTATATACCTCGAAACGGAGATTAATTTTGCGACAGCCTAGTATATACATAGAGACAATAAGAAAAAGATAGAAAGATAATAGTTATCGATTTTTTCAATTTATGTTTTAAGCGGATCGAACCGGTCAGCTTTACGTCGGCGATGCCATTGTGGAAATCAATGGTGAATCGGTAGAAGGGCGCTCGCACGATGAAGTCGTAGAGATGCTCAAGGCCGAAGGAGATGAGCTCAGGCTTGGAGTTCGACACTGCTCCAACATCGCATCTTATCTCAAGTAATTTTTAATAACGACACGAAGCAGGAGTACTTACATAACAGCGTCTGTTAAGGCCAGCGCAGTCACTTCAACCTGGACGATCGGGTGGTACATTGGACAAGATCTATGAGCCAAACACGTGGAAGGTGCCCTTGACTCTACTTATTTGATGTTTTTATTTTGTTGTTGGTGAACACCAACTTGGATTTAGTCTGCGATGAAGGCACAGTCCGATCTGGGGCTATACAATGGTCGAGAGAAGTCAACTGGTGTGGAGGCCAAGGACGAGAAGTGGAAAACGATCACTGTCATCCCTCTTCCGATGGCTTATCTTACACGCTATCTGTGGGGAACCGACAATATTAGGTGAGTTACTCTGGTAACCAGGGCAAGTGGTAGAGCAGTCAAGAGAGGTGTCGGCTGTAGCGTGCACCCGATCCCAGGTTCTTGGTTCAGGCTCCCCGCCCAGGTCATCCAAGCCTTCCATTCCACCTGAGTTGGTAAATTGGTACCATGCTTGTATGAGAAGGATAGAACACTGACTTGCGCATCGTCTGCCCAGGTCAAGTCATTCTGGGGCCGGATTCATCAACAATTAAGCCCGTGGGTAGGTATGCCGGTATGTCGGGTATAAGGGGTAGAGATAAGATAAGAGCCAGGTAGAGATAAGGTAAGAGTTAGAGACGCAGGCTTCATCGTGGGTAACTCTACCCCCTATACCCACGGGTTAGCCGTTGATAAATTCGGCTCCTGGAGGCCAGATACGCATTCAACATGCCTCTATGAATCTTGTGGAAGTAGAATGTGTGACGCATCCCAAAACGCCGTCCATCATCCTTTATTTTAAAGAGCAGGAAGGCGGCCATTTTTAGTGCTAAGAAAGGGATTCTGCTATGCACTGTTCCAAGACGTCGCGACTTTTATTCGATTGATAGCAGATTTTGTTTGAGATCGATTTGATTTCAGAATTCTTAAAGCTGACCTAGAATAGTTCCTAATTTGATTTGAGAAGTGTCCGATTCGACGTGAAAATGCTATATGTTATAGTGTTAGTCCTTTGTATTCTTTTGACAACTACGTACTAATTCCGGCAATCACTTATACCAAGCTTGTGACGGAAAGGGAGGATTGCAGAAGTGTTGTGCTGAAAGAAATAAGGATAAACGACGCCGTTAGACAGCCTCTTTTGGGATGCGCCACGCATTCTACCTCTTCGATCTCTCGTTGCTGCAAATTGAAGGCGCATTGGCCTATGCAATGACTTGCAGCGGCCAGCCGGTGAACAACTCAACTTTTTATCGTTCTGAGACAATTCTGGAACCAGAACAGCAATTACAGGTGAATAGAAGGCTTAGTTGACTTGAACTATGAAGCTGGAATCGGTTACACATGACAGCCAACACCTCCTCCTATTGCGCTACCACGCGCCCTTGGAAGACACAAGTGAATCGTGAAAGATTCACTTGTTTCTGAAGCATGAATTCACTTGAAGTGAACTCCACTTTTTGATATTCTAGACTAAATCGTCTAGAAAACCAAAAATATGGAGTAAGATGTTATCTGGGCATTGCCAAAATGGTGAAGATGGGCGTGACGTGATGATCTGAAACAAAGTTTTAGGACCAACTCCTTTGAAGTACGAGCCGTTGACGGAACGTCGACGGGAATCATACACTGTGAAGACGGTCGTGCTTTGGAACAATGGATCGCACATATCAATAACCATATTCAGTCACTGAATCAGAAGAGCATCAAGATGAGCAACAAGTACTTACATCAGAGCGAACAGGTACAAGTAACAGCCTTTTAAACGCTACGCTCTTCATCGATTCATTAAGATGCTCTTAATCAGATTTCCTACATTGGATGGGTGAACGAATACATGAGCGAAGGAATATCAGAAGACCCGAAACAGAAATGGGAACCACGATTTTTGATATTGAAGGGCGGCGACGTCTGCATGTTCGAAAGTCCACCGGTACGTCAGTATGATTGAATCTTCCGTACATAATGTGCTAAAATTACTTTAAAATTGAAGTTGCAATCTGTACCTTCCTTTTCTCTTAATTAGAGGTTTTTATTAGTTTGTCCCATAAGTCTTCGCCGTTTTTTTCAACGATTCACTGCAGATTTCGCTGGCGGTCTCTTGCATAGCGCTGCATAGGTTTCGAAAGAGAATGATTTGTTCTATCAGAACATGTATTGCATTTTTTTCATCATGAAATTTGTCAATTTTTAGGTCGTTGAAGTGAAAAGTGAAAAAGTGAAAAAGTAGCCATTTGCGCACTTGTTCTCTCCGCTTAGGTTTGTAATTTTTTGCGCAGTTTTTTATTTCGCTTGGAAAACAATGTTCTGTACTACAAGAATGCTATTTGCTCATTTGTCCTTTATTGATTTTTAGGTCATCAAATTGGGACGTCCGAAGGAGGATGGTTATTTTTGCCGACAGCTCCTGCTCTGTGGTTGGACTTCTTGGGTTGATGTTATATGTCATTCGAAAGAGAATGCCTTGCTCTATAAGAATATGTGTCGCGTTTATTGATTTCTACCGAATATCAACAAAATGCCAAAGAGAAAAATCGTCTTCACTAGCAACTCCTTCTTCTTCTTCAGTTGTTGATATTCGACAGAAATCAGCGGGAGCCAATAAACGCGACACAAATTCTTACTGAGCAAAAAAAAACACTTCCAAACGACATATAACACCGAACAAAAAAGTCCAACCACAGAACCGGAGTTTCGGTAAAAATTCGGGCGGAAAAGTCGAAATTCCCAATTTGATGGCCTAAAAATCAATAAAGGGCAGGTGAGAAAATAGGACCAACACATATTCTTGTAGTACAGAGCATTGTCTTCCAAGTGCTATAAAAACTGCGCAAAAAATTACAAACCTAAGCGGAGAGAACAAGTGCGCAAATGGCTACTTTTTCACTTTTCACTTTTCACTTCAACGACCTAAAAATTGACAAAATTCACGATAAAAAAAGAAAAGCAATACAGGTCCTAATAGAGCAAATCATTCCCTTTCGAAAGCTGTGCAGCGCTATGTAAGAGACCGCCGGCGAAATCTGCAGTGAATCGTTGAAAAAACGGCGGGGACTTAAGGGACAACCTAATAGTTCTATTGGAGTATTAGAGTCATTTCATGAGTTGTTCCTGAGCATTCAGCTTGGTTAATAGTTTGCCATTACATATTACTCTCTTTCTTTTCTACTAATTGTTTTTAATGTCTGGTATCGAGTACACTATCGTGTGTTTGAATAAATTAAATAAATAAATAAATAAATAAACACTTCATGTACTTTTCATTGAAAACACCTTCAAACATCTTTATTATTTTCTTCTATGTTTCATTTTCACTACTGTTCCATTCAGTTACATCTTTACTCTTATATCTTTTCTATTTCATTTGCTTAACTCCCCTCTTTTCCTTTTTAGATAGAATTTAAGGATAGCTATGAATGTGCATTTCTTCTTTACTGAAAAATTACACCACAAAAATAATATTTACAAAGATATGTACGTCTGAAGACGATGGCCAAACAAAACGTTCTTATTTATACCATTTCCACTTTAAACTGTACACTCTTCATTTTAAATCGAAAACTTTTTATTTTAAGCTCAGCACTTCTTATTTGGAATCGAACTTTCAAATGAAAAAAATTAAAAATAAAACGGAAATTTTGCAGCCCAAGCTAGACGTATCTAAAGATTATAGAGACATTATCTAACAAAGTCAGAGTTATCTTTAAAAAAATTAAAAAATCACCTTTGTGGAATATAGTCTCTTAAGAGAACAATAACTGGGCACGTGTAGCGTGATCGGAGAAGGTGCCGGCTGTTGCGTGCACCCGATACCAGGTTTCTGGTTCGGATTTCCCGCCCAGGCTTCCAAAGCCTTCCGTCCCTCCGGGGTTGGTGAATTGATACTGAACTTGTCCGGGAAGGATAAAGCGCTGATTTGTTCATCGGCTGGCCCCCGCAAGTCATTGTATGGCCAAATGCGTATTCAAATGGCCTCCACGACATTCCGTAGAGGTAGAAGTCGTGGCGCATCACAAAAAGGGAATGAGTAGCACCGATCTTTACCCTTCTTGCTTAATGTTTATTTTTGCTCGAAAAGCGCTTGATTTAGAATGAAAGGTGTCCAGTTTAAAGTGAAAATTTGCATTTTCCATTGCAATTATACATATTGCTTACTTTTCTCTATGGAACTCTAGTTTTCCTTTTATTTCTTTACAGCTCAGCTCCGAAGATCTCAACAAGTGCCTCTATCTCTACAAAAGCTACGACGTCGGCATCAAAGTGGTAATCGGCTTCAGCGCTGATTCCGTAGCATCTGAATTCGTGAACAAGACGCTGTTGTCAGGTACCGAACGACTCTCGACGACTCGATAAACGTGAGAACTGCTTCTATCTGGAGTCATGCATGGGTGAAGGTGTGAAGCACTATCTGTCCTTCGAGACACCGCAGATGTTGGAGACGTTCGTGACCACGTACCATAAAAGCGTCTATGCGACCGTGATCGCCATGCAGGTATGTAAGCTGACGATAGTCTTCTTGATTCGGCACGTACTTAGAAACATGAAGTTGAACACTTTTATAGGCAAGCTTGAAGCTTTTGATATTGAACTTAACATTTTCGAAATTAAAATGAGCTTTTCCCAGATTAAACTAGAGGCTATCCGAAAATGTTAGAATACATTTTTACCTACTGTTTTTTTACCTAATTTAGTATGAGTTTCTACGAACTGTTAAAATTTACTTATCCAATAAGCTAATACCCTTTCGAAGATGTAATAATTTTTATACTGTTTTTATTTTTCTTATTTTGAGAGCTTATCTTGAAGAGCCCCTATCGTGATGAAGAAGAAGCTCGTTTCCATTTGGAAGATATTTACTTTGATGTCAAAAGCATCAAGCTTGCTTAGAAGGTGTCCAATTTGCCTAGAAAGGTGTTCAGTTTGACGTCAAAATGCTATATCTCAGACCAGAAGAGTCACCTGCTGGCGTGTGGGACCGGAATCGATGCAAAGTTCGAGTCCCATCCAGGCCAGCCAAGCCTTAAATTTATTATATCTTAATTCGTAGCGTTTCTTCTTCAATATTTGTCCTGAAAGGATAGATCACAGCGTTTTTCATAGGCTAGTTATCACAGGTTACAACAAGCCATTGTAGAAGTGCCATACACACTCAAGTTGGCTCTACGACACCGCATAGGAATGGAGTGCGCGGCGCATCCTACATCGATGTTAATTAGCCATGCTGACCTCGTTTTGCGCTTTTTTGGGATTTATTCGGAATCAGCGGAATAAAGCTTAGGTAGGACGTGCTATAATGAACAAGAATCAGAAGTACATAAACGTCGAATTGACGAGTATTCTCGAGCGGAAGACTTCAGAACTGCTAAATTGTCAATTTAGCTCGATTTTAACTGGTTTTATTATACAGAGCCGTACATTCGCCTGCAGTTACGAAGGAAGACCAAGTGGATTGGTGCTAGATATAAAGCAAGGGATAAGTCTTTACGACATCCCTACCAAAGTGAGTTGTCTGAGGGCTTGGTCTTCTTGTTTTCTGGTCTTAGCTGGACCTTTTCAGAGTTATGTTTGGCACTATCGTTTCCGAGATTTGCATTCGTCATCGGATGACGGCAAAGTTCACGTGCAATTCGTGTTCAAAGACGAACGATCACTAAATCCGGGAAAACTGGAAACAAAGGTACCTCTTCGCTCTCTCATTGCTTCTCATAGATTTTTTTCTTCGTTATGAACGGCAAAGCTCTCTTTATTTTCAGGACATCGAGTGTGACGAAGTGCTGGCAGTTGCATACAACGTGCATTCGTTCCTGGTCACAAAAATTGTAGCCGCTGATCCAGAATTCCTGAAGCAGAATCCACTCTTGTGATGATTGTACTGTACATATGGAAAAAAGCTTTAGAATTTTATTACATCATTATTTGAAGGCAGTTTTTGTACCACACCAACATTCAGTCGGCGGATCGCCCGGTGTAACTACCGGCTGGGGCTACGCCCTAGCAACTGAGAAATAACTGCTGCTGATTACTTGCTGTGAAGCGTAGCCACATGCGAACCTCACCTCAAACAGTCAACTACGTACAGAATCAATCAAATCGATCAATAGTTGTCAACTGATCAGTAGTATTAACTTGTGAAACCTACCCACGGACCAAACATCCACTCAAACCTCATCTCAAACAATCAGCTATGGTCAAAAATCGATCAAATCGATCAATAATTATCTACCGATCGATAATGTTAACTTGTTGTGAGGTCTACCCACGGGCAAAAACATCCACGCGGCCTCACCTCAAACAGCTAACTACGAACAAAAATCAATCAAGTCTATCAATAGTTGTCAACCGATCGATAGTGTTAATTTGCTGTGGTGTCTACCCCCAAGGGCCAAAACATCCACGCGGACCTCACCTTAAGCGATTAACTACGAACAAAAATCAATCAAATCGATCAATAGTTGTAATCTGGTCGATGTTATTAACTTGTTGTGAAGCCTACCCTCACGGGCCAAAACAGCCATACGGCCTCATCTCAAACAGTCAGCTATGGTCAAAAATCGATCAAATCGATCAATAATTGTCAACCGATCGATAGTGTTAATTTGCTGTGAAGTCTACCCCCAAGGGCCAAAACATCCACGCGAACCTCACCTCAAACAGTCAACTACGTACAGAATCAATCAAATCGATCAATAGTTGTAATCTGGTCGATAGCGTTAACTTTTTGTGAAGCCTACCCCCACGGGCCAAAACATCCACGCGAACCTCATCTCAAACAATCAGCTATGGTCAAAAATCGATCAAATCGATCAATAATTGTCAATCGATCGATAGTGTTAACTTGTTGTGAGGTCTACCCACGGGAAAAAAACATCCACGCGACCTCACCTCAAACAGCTAACTACGAACAAAAATCAATCAAATCGATCAATAGTTGTCAACCGATCGATAGTGTTAATTTGCTGTGGTGTCTACTCCCAAGGGCTAAAACATCCACGCGGACCTAACCTTAAAAGGTTAACTACGAACAAAAATCAGTCAAATCGATCAATAGTTGTCAAACGATCGATAGTGTTAATTTGTTGTGAAGTCTACCCCCAAGGGCCAAAACATCCACGCGGACCTCACCTTAAGCGATTAACTACGAACAAAAATCAATCAAATCGATCAATAGTTGTAATCTGGTCGATGTTATTAACTTGTTGTGAAGCCTACCCTCACGGGCCAAAACAGCCATACGGCCTCATCTCAAACAGTCAACTACAGAAAAAATCGATAAAATCGATCAATAGTTGTCAACTAATGAACAGTGTTAGCTTGTTGTGAAGTTTACCCACGGGCCAAAACAGCCATACGGCCTCACCTCAAACAGTCAACTACAGAAAAAATCGATAAAATCGATCAATAGTTGTCAACTAATAAAAAGTGTTAGCTTGTTGTGAAGCTTGCCCATCAGCCATCGAAGAATAACACTGATCGAAACCCGCCCGTTCTCCGGCCATTGTGTCGGACAGATGCATAAGCAGACAGACAGACAAACAGACAGAACTGGTAGACGGGCGGATTAGCACTTCTACACAGTAGGATGTCTAGCCTGAACATCTCTGGCTGCAAAAAAAGGTGAACAGAGCGAGCGTACGGCGCAATCGGCAGGAGTCGTTGACCTTTTTGTGCACCCTGAATCAATTCTGGGGCCGATTCGCGCCAAGCACCTCCGGGGGCTTTAACAGTGAATTGGTACAAGACGTATATACTTCTAGGAGCAGTGGCTTGTGCATCTCAGCGCAGTCCATTCTTCCACAAAAGAACTGTATTGGCTCCAGGTTTGATGTGTAGTGTGTGGCGTATCCCACGAATGGCTTCATCAAAGCTGACCTTTATCACTTATACTTCGGTGTTCTTACAGCTCAAGGAAGAAAAAACTTTGCGCTAAATTCCATTTTTGGGATATCTTGTATAAGGATAGAATAAATAATAAAGGACGGCGTTACTTAATCCCTTTTGGGATGCGCCACGCATTCTACTTTTACGAAATGTCGTAGAAGCGATTTGATTGTGCACTTGGCCATACAATGATTTGCGGTGGTCAGCCGATTAACAAGTCAGCGCATTATCCTTCCCAGGCAAGTCTGGTACCAACTCACCGCCCCCGGAGGAGTGGAACGCTTGGTTGGCCTGGACGGGAAATCAGAACCAAGAACCTGGTATTGGGTGAGCGCAACAGCCGGCACCTCCTCCAACTGCGCTACACGCTTCCGGACATCTTGTATAAAAATACAAATATGTGATATTCTATACAATTGCTCCGACACGCCTATCGGCGTGCCTCGCACTTGCGCGCTTCGCGCGATGTTGCAGTATCACTAAGCTAAGGACAATCACATCAAGCTAGCTGCTCTACTTGTACAGCCTTTCTCCCTACCTAGGAGTACAAAAGGTCCGCAGTATGTACAGTCTATAGTATGATAGGGCGATCTATTGGTTCCTCACTACTGGTCCTCCCTTATGAAGCGGTCCCCATTACTGGTGCTGGTCCCTCTCAATGATCCCCCTTAGCGGACGACGTCTTCGGCACACTTTCTGAATCCCCAGGCACATTGGACGACGTCTTCGGCACGTCTACCTGAATCCCCAAACACGCTGAGCGACGTCTCTGCCACGTATTCTGAGTCCCAGGCACGTCATGCGACGTATTCCACACGTCTTTTGAATCCACTGGCACGTAGAAGACGTTTGGATATTTTCCGCTATTTTCCCGCACCGTAATTTGATCAATGTCGATTGATGGCGATTGATACTTCAAAAACGAACTTCAGATTCGTGTTGAGTGACCTCGACTACCCCCAGGGCTATAGTGTCGGACAACATCCACAAAAAATCGACGGTTTGATCAATATCGATTGATGACGATCGATGCTTCAAAAACGAACTTCAGATTCGTGGTCAACGACCTCGATTGCTCCAGGGCTAAAGTTCCCAGGCAGAGAGAAGACGTCTGAGTATTTTTCGCTATTGTCGTGCCGTAGTCCCCCCCCCCCATTTTCCCCCCTATTTTATGACTAATTTCTGTGGCGGCGGCGCCGATCGATAGTATGGCTCAGCGTTTAGCGCGTTGTTATAGAGCATGGTGGCTGATCTCTGTAAAAGTTTTATAACAAGCTCTATAACGAAGTCATTTCAGCGTGCTTGCTTTAGCACGGAAGAGTAAGGTGATGTGATATTCTAGCTGACCGTGAACAGGTTCTAGCTGTATGCAAGCAGTGAAACGGGAAATTTTTCAAAAACTCGAGCCAGTTAATAATAGGAGAAAAGGCGAACTGGTGTCAGGTAATACTAATGGTATAACACTGTAACGTTTTTTCTTCACATAAAATTTAATAGAAAGCTTAAACAGCATCTCCTTCCGCTCCCTAAACTTCTATAAATGATCGTTCATCACTACGTTCAGCAGACACTTTACAGATTTCGAACCCGAATGTAGGCTAAATATAGGTTATTGCTTATAATAGAAAGCCTAGTAAATTTTTACCAATTTTGTCGAAAACTCTTACTTGTAAGCTAAACGATTTTTTACTGAATACCTTATTGGTGCAGGATTCCATTGACTCTTGTTCCGTTTATTATTAGGGTGGACCTACAAATGAATTCCTCCGTTTAGGTATTTCAAATGCTTTCCCTTTTTTAATTTTTCCGATAATTTAGTTGCCATTATGTTTAAAAAAAGCAGTTTTTATTTGGTGTCATAACATGCTTTCATTTTCACGTGAAATTGGTTGTTTTTCTAAATAAATTTTGTGCTTCTGAAAACAAAGTCAACGTCTTCCAAATCAATACGAGCTTCTTGCAGGTTAAGCCATAAACTCTCCAAGATCATTATAATACTTTTTTGTTCAAGAAAGTCTAAAATTTCTCTAAAGTCTTTCATTTTTGCTGCTTGAATAAGTGTAATAATCGTATAAAACTTTTATTCTTAAAAAAATAATAAGTTAAATTTGGTTTCGTAGCACAACAAGGCAGCATTGATTTGATACAATAGAAGACAATATGGAGACATGCGCTCGAAAGGCTCGTCGCGATGTTTATTTGATTGAAAGTGTAAATTCTGCTTACATAAGGTGTCGAATGAGGGCATGGTGTTTCTTACGATTGTTTTAATTGTATTGTCTATAGGTGTGTACTCCATGCAGACAGTAATTTTGCTGCCAATCGAATAAAACTCGAGGCGTCTAGCACGAGAGAATGGCGCGACCTCTAGCAGAAACTAAGTACACTTCTTAGATAAATGTTTCGTTGTGACCAAAGCTTTTCCGCCAGGCGGGAATCGAACCCGTAACTTCTACTTTCCGGGCAGCGATGCTACGCCTGTCTGTGTACCAAACATCCATCTAAGTACTTGTATTAGGTTGTCCCATAAGTCCTTGCAGTTTGTTTTTCAACGATTCACTGCAGATTTCGACGGCGGTCTCTTGCATAGCGCTGCACAGCTTTCGAAAGAGAATGATTTGCTCTATCAGAACATGTACTGCATTTCTTTTTTGATCATGAATTTTGTTAATTTTTAGGTCTTGAAGTGAAAAGTGAAAAAGTGAAAAAGTAGCCATTTGCGCACTTGTTCTCTCCGCTTAGGTTTGTAAATTTTGCGCGGTTTCTCATAGCATTTGGAAGACAATGTTCTGTACTACAAGAATATGTGTTAGTGCTATTTGCTCATTTGTCCTTTATTGATTTTTAGGTCATCAAATTGGGGCGTCCGACTTTTCCGTCCGAATTTTCACCAAAACTCCGGTTCTGTGGTTGGACTTTTTTACTCGGTGTTATATGTCGTTTGGAAGAGGATGTCTTGCTCAATAAGAATTTGTGTCGAGTTTATTGGCTCATGCTGATTTCTGTCGAATATCAGAGGAAAAGGAGTTGTTGGTGAAGACGATTTTTCTCTTTTTGGCATTTTGTTGATATTCAACAGAAATCGATAAACGCGACAAATATTCTTATAGAACAAGACATTTTCTTTCGAACGATCTATAAAACCAACCCCAAAATGTCCAACCACAGAGCAGGAGCTGTCGGCAAAAATAACCATCCTTCTTCGGACGTCCCAATTTGATGGCCTAAAAATCAATAAAGGACAAGTGAGCAAATAGCAGTAACACATATTCTTGTAGTGCAGAACATTGTCTTCCAAATGCTATGAGAAACCGCGCAGAAAATTACAAACCTAAGCGGAGAGAACAACTGCGCAGATGACCACTTTCACTTTTTCACTTTTTCACTTTTCACTTCAACGACCTAAAAATTGACAAAATTCATGATGGAAAAAGAAATGCAATACAAGTTCTGATAGAGCAATTCATTCTCTTTCGAAAGCTGTGCAGCGCTATGCAAGAGACCGCCGACGTATTCTGCAATGAATCCTTGAAAAAAAACTGGAAGGACTTATGGGACAACCTAATACATTCATGTGACTCATCCGCATCAATTAAGGCAGCGACTGGATGGTCGAGTGGATAGCGATGCGGACTTACGGAAGGGTAGTCGAGGCTACGATTCCGGAGGGGTTAAGATTTTTGCTGGTGGTCTGTTCCCATTTTTACAAGAGAGGAGTAGATTTTGGCTTCGGTAGGTTAAGTTCTGAGCACTATAAGGCTATTCCAGGTGTTACTTTTGTCTTATCAGCCTGCTCTTAAGTGATACAATTTTTTTGGCAATTTCGGACCCCTTAGTAGCCCGTAGCAAAAACAACGCGCAGTTCTGTGATCCTCGTCTGATGCCCTACAAGATCATATTGGTCTCGTTCAGAACCTTCTAGGGAAGTTCATGGGCCTTCCTTGTAAGGACCATAGCCGGTAGTTTTTACGTGAGAGCGCACTACTTTCTAATAAAAGCAGCTACAACAATAACAATTTTAAGGACAATAGCACTAAGGTTAAGCTACATACGTAACAATAAGTATGTGGTTCTGTGGGCGCATGTAGCGCAGTTGGAGGAGCTGCCGATGTCGCGTGTACACGATACCAGGTTCCTGATCTAGGATTTCCCGCCCAGGCCAACCAAGCCTTCCATTCTCCGGAATGGTCGGTGAATTTGCAACAGACTTGTCTAGGGAGGATAACGCGCTGAATTGTTCATCGGCTGGCTACCGCAACTCATCATACGGCCAAGTACACATTCAAAAGGCCTCCATGACGTCCCGTAGAAGTAGAATGCGTGGCGCATCCCAAAAGGAATTTGTAACGCCGTACTTTGTACTTTATGTGGTTCTATGCAATTGAAAAGGTCTCCTAATATGCAGCCCAATTTCGTTGCAGGACGTATGGCCTCCCTGAATGATATGTACAGTATCGCTCCCCTCTGTTTAATTACGGTGATACTGTATGTAGGCGTCGGTAGTGTTCAAAAGTTTGTGTGGCGAGTAGACAAGGCGAAAGCGCTCTCCGGTGTCTCAAAAAACAGTTCCATTGCACGCAGCGGACGTATTTGTGTTAATACGGTCCGGTTAGTTTCTCAGACCGCCCAATGTGATTTGGCGGCAGACATCAAACGCCGTTTAATCTCATCTACACATTCTGCGCGCGTCGGTATCAACTTCGCACCGATGAACGCCGCCGGTCGTCTAGGGCAAACTTCTTCTTTTTTCTCATCGGCTGTCGGGGCATCGTCGAAGAAGACACGAAGTTCTGCACAGGCCGTTCCGTATCGCTTCGATATGCCATTTTCACGTCAAAATGGACGACACTCTTCTAAACAAACATGATGCTTCTGAAATCGAAGTGAACGTCTTACAAATCGAAACGAGCTTCTTACTGGTGAAACCACAGATTCTCCAAAGTGGCTAGAATAATGTTCTGCCTAGCGAACATTTGGTATAACCTTCTTTGCAAGTTTTTTCTAGTTCTGTCGCTTGAATAAGAGCAATGAGTTTATGTAATTCTAATAGACGAGTCTAACCTAATTTTAAGCCTAATTTAATTACCCAAGTTTGAGGCTCTGAAGAAGGCGACAACGCCGAAACGTAAGCAGAAAGCTACCAATCTTGGCTACGCTGAAGAAAGTACTCGTCTATTGGAACGTCAAAGATGTCAAGGATCATCGAGAGTCGGATGTGGACTGATTTTATAAAATTTTCTTCTTTAAATTAATTTTATTAATTAAATTTTGTCTTAAAGCGCAACAAGATAGAAATCATTTAGTACAATAAAAGGCGAGATCGTGCCATGCACTCGAATAGCTCACCGCGATTTTTTCTTGACTAATAGTGTAAATGCTGCTTACGTGAGGCTTCAAAGTGAAAATGTGCGTTTCTTGCAATTATTTCTATTATATTGTTTACAGGAGCGCGTGTAGCGCAGTCGGTGGAGGTGCCGACTGTCGCGTGCACCCGATACCGGGTTCTTGGTTCGGATTTCCCGCCCAGGCCAACCAAACCTTCCATCCCTCCGGAATCGGTGAATTGGTACCGGATTTGTCTGGGCAGGATAAACCGCCGAATTGTTCATCGGCTAGCTACGGCAAAGTCATTGTATGGCCAAATACGCATTCGAATCGCCTCCACGGCATCCCGTAGAAGTAGAATGCGTGGAGCATCCAAAAGGAGATTGAGTAATGCCGTCCTTTATCCTTTTTGTCCTGTATATCGTTAACGGGTGTGTATTCTGTACAGACACGCTCTGCTATAAATCGAATAAAAGTCGAGAACCCTTGGACGAGGGCATGGCGTAATCTCTTGTTTTGACACTAAAGAGTACCCTCCTTCCTGCTCTATAAAGCAAATTTCAAACCATTCTTTTCCTCAAAAATAGGAATTCTATAAAATTCGAAGCGTTGTTTTCACTTATTGGGCAAATAAATTAAAACTTTAAAGAAAGTCGTACTAAATTTTCCTTGAAAAAAAAAAGATTATTCAGATCTATCCCAATCGGAGGGGGGGAGGGGGCATGTAGTGATCTGCGCCTCCAATCCGTTGCTCCAATTCTACAGGAGCTT
This sequence comes from Heligmosomoides polygyrus bakeri, assembly GCA_947359475.1. NCBI lineage: Eukaryota > Metazoa > Nematoda > Chromadorea > Rhabditida > Heligmosomidae > Heligmosomoides > Heligmosomoides polygyrus. The sequence goes on from OX375870.1 coordinate 89,654,388, forward strand.
CAGCTGCTGTTCCATGATACGAGGGCTTTCATTTAAAATCAGGGGGCGTGATGGTGTGGCATGGAATGGTATACGAAGCTGACGCCTAACGGATGACCCCTCCCGACTAGGATAGATTCGACTATTCTAACCTTTTCTTGGAAAGTCTAGTTTAAGGTGGAAGGAGTTCGTTTTCACTGGGAAGATGCTCATTTTAATTTCAAAAGCGTTAAATTTGTTTAGAATAGTGTCCAATTTGACGTGAAAATGGTACATATAACGTCGGTACGGTACTTTTCGCTCTGTCTGACTGAATTGGTGTTTCACCTATGTTTAAAAATTGTGTTTCTTCGAAGACTTATTGAAGTGCTCTCGTTGGGCAGGTGATCTAAAACATCAAAGAAAGTCGTACCAAATCTTCCTTGAACAACAGACTGTTTTAACATTTTGCAAATTATGATTTCAAAAAATTGAAAAATCAAAAAAATGATTTCAAATTTTGATTTTTTTGACCTAGAAGGGAATCCATTTTGAGGGGAAAATTGTGTATATGTGTGCAACAGGGGCTAAAATGTATCGATCGGCACTTTTTTGGAAATATATCCATGAAAAATAGCATATGTTAATGGAATCTGGATTCCACTCTCCAATCCCGAACTGGGGTTGGGGATCCAGTAGTAGGTATAGAAAGAACAAGTCTTCAGTGACCTAGGAACGCTGACTGCCCCTGAAAAAAATTCAAATTTGAGCACATTGACCTTCTAAGGCTGCGAGAAGCTGCAGAACTTTCCTAACACCTATATCGTCTTTCATCAGCTCAGAATAGCCGATCTTCTGCTCAGACACCTAGACGCTGCAATTCGATCTCCAGTTAATCGGCGCTAATTCACAGCGAAGAATAGCTGGGTGACTGACTTCGCTGTGGAGCTGAGGTGTTGGGGTAATCACGTCGAAGGGCCTCGTGGCATGGAGACGTCGGCAATTAGGGCTGCGGCCAGTTTCCTACGGCACATTGCCTAACGCTATCTACAAATTAAGTGATCGATCGTGGCCTTTGTGATACTCGACAAATCCCCCATCAAATCCTCCCATTCTTCTTACAACTTCCGACTACGGCTTATGTCGTCAATCAGGCCAGCTCGCGCTCCGTAGTGTACTGTAGAGGTGGTCCAATTTGGCAGTTAGACGTCATCATTCCCCAACGGGAAAGTACCAGCTTCTAAGTAGAATCTGGTCTTCTCGTTGATGTCTTATTTTTCTTTGCTCTTCTTCGTTCTAGAATTGATGTTGTCTGATGAAAGCAGATCGCTCAGAGCTCTAATCGATACTTCTCTTCCATATTATGCACTGACGTCATCCGTTGTTGGCTCCTATGTTCGGCTCAATGAAATTCAGCCGGTGATTTACAGTGAGATGCTGGTATCCTTCCGACAAAGCGACTATGTGGCTATAAACATTCCAGCAATCAGGCATGACGATGTATGATGATGTTAGATTTGTGACCAGTACCTCAGATAACTCCCATAGACGAAGTTCAGGGCAAATCGGTGACTATGATCTTAGTCACCCGCACCTACTGTAACCTACCGCCCTCCTACGTAGTATCGAAATCGGATGTCATACTCGTGATCAGCACTCCAGCTAATCCCCATTGACGAAGTTTGAGCGAAATCGATGATAATAACCTTAGTCACCTGCATCTACCGTAACCTACCGTACACAACAAAATTTTAAAAAAACGGATGTCACAATCGTGTGCAGTACCGCAATTAACCATGCTGGGTGAAGCTGAAGTGACGATTGTGACATCCGTTTTTTAAAATTTCGGTAGTATACGGTTGGTTACGGTAGATGCAGGTGACTAAGGTCATTATCATCGATTTCGCTCAAACTTCGTACCGCAATGAACCATGCTGGGTGAAGCTTGGACGAGCCATTTTTTCGAACTCTGGAGTCGTAAAAGAACAGCAGTGCCAGGATACCGATTCACCAACCCCAAAGGGATGGAAGGCTTCGTTGGCGTGGGCGGGAAATCAGAACCAATAACCTCATGGAGCGCGTGGTAGCGCAGTCGGATGAAGAGCCGGTTAAAATTGTTTTTAATATTATCCTAATACTATTTGAATATTATTTTAATATATTTTACCCACGGCTTAGGTTGGAGGAAATCTACGGTTATTCCAACAGTCTGGTTTTGGTAGCAATGTATGAGAACATTAATCGATGTGGGGTATCGTCCCCTTATTTTGTTTTGAAAAATTTGAATTGGTTGACCGCGAAGGACGACTTTCAGTTCTTTCTCGTCTTTCTGACCTAGCCTACAAATCTAACCTGATCACAGGTGAGGGCCGTAGTCTAAGCCATTGGAAAGACCCCAGTCTAGTTATATGCAAACAGTGAAGCGGGAAATTTTTCAGTACATTGCAGGAGGTAAAAAAAATGGAAAAATACGTTCTGACGCTAGAAAATTCATAAAACATCACAACTTCATGCACATATAGACTTTAATGGAAGCAAAATCAGCCTTTGTTCCTATTTTCTATACTTACGACAACCGAATGAGTATTTTCCTTCAGAGGCGGTGGATATCATATAACTCGACTACAGGTTTTAAAAACAAAAATAATGCAGACAACGGTATTTGTAGAGTGAGACACATATTTATTTTACTTCCGCGATATTCTCTCAAAGCGGAACGCGTGGCGCATTTCTCATCTCCCTGTTTGAAGCGATACTTTTTATTCATGAATCCTATAAATCATTTAACAGTCAGTAGAGCTGAACTATGTACTTACAACCTACCTGCACGGGATGAAACATATTAGGTTGTCCCATAAGTCCCCGCCGTTTTTCAACGATTCACTGCAGATTTCGCCGGCGGTCTCTTGCATAGCGCTGTATAGCTTTCGAAAGAGAATGATTTGCTCTATCAGAACATGTATTGCATTTCTTTTTTCATCATGGATTTTGTCAATTTTTAGGTCGGTGAAGTGAAAAGTGAAAAAGTGAAAAAGTAGCCATTTGCGCACTTGTTCTCTCCGCTTAGGTTTGTAAATTTTTGCGCATTTTTTATAGCATTTGGAAGACAATGTTCTGTACTACAAGAATATGTGTTAGTGCTATTTGCTCATTTCTCCTTTATTGATTTTTAGGTCATCAAATTGGGACGTCCGACTTTTCCGTCCGAATTTTTACCGAAACTCCGGTTCTGTGGTTGGACTTTTTTGCTTGGTGTTATATGTCGTTTAAAAGAGGATGTCTTGCTCAATAAGAATTTGTGTCGCGTCTATTGGCTCACGCTGATTTCTGTCGAATATCAACAACTGAAGAAGGAGAAGGAGTTGTTGGTGAAGACGATTTTTCTTTTTTTTTTGGCATTTTGTTGATATTCAATAGAAATCAATAAACACGACATACATTCTTATAGAACAAGACATTCTCTTTCGTATGACATATAACACCAACCCAAAAAGTCCAACCACAGAGTAGGAGCTGTCGGCAAAAATAACCATTCTCCTTCCGACGTCCCGATTTGATGGTCTAAAAATCAATAAAGGACAAATGAGCAAATAACACTAACACATATTCTTGTAGTACAGAACATTGTCTTCCAAATGCTATAAAAACTGCGCAAAAAATTACAAACCTAAGCGGAGAGAACAAGTGCGCAAATGGCTACTTTTTCACTTTTTCACTTTTCACTTCAACGACCTAAAAATTGACAAAATTCGTGATGAAAAAAGAAACGCAATACATGATCTTACAGAGCAAATCATTCTATTTCGAAAGCTATGCAGCGCTATGAAAGAGACCGCCGGCGAAATCTGCACTGAATCGTTGAAAAAAACGGCGAAGACTTATGGGACAAACTAATAGAATAAAGAAGAGGATAAAGGACGGCATTACCCAATCTCCTTTTGGATGCTCCACGCATTCTACTTCTACGAGATGTCGTGAAGGCGATTTGTATGCGTATTTGTCCATACGATGACTTGCGGTGGCCAGCCGATGGACATGTCAGCAGCTCTATCCTTCCCAGGCAAGTTTGTTACCAATTACTGACCCCGTAGTGATGGAAGGTTTGGTTGGCCTGGGCGGGAAATCCGAACCAAGAACCCACCCGGTATCGGGTGCACGTGACAGTCGGCACCTCCCTGGACTGTGCCACGTGTCCTAAAACGTGATATATCTAAATTATCACTGCCGAAAGCACAAAAATAAGCAAGTGTATATGAGTAACGACGAAGCACAAACCATTGAAGGCAAACTTGTGATACTTCCAAGCCGGGAGGGGGGGTACTTTAGGTTAACGCAAGGATAAAGGTGTTAGTCACTCCCTTTATGTGATACGTCAGTCATTCTTCTTCTAGGGGATGTCGAGGATGGGCAGCTTAAATACGTGCTTGGTCTATGAAAAGCGATCAGCGGTGGCCAGCCAGTGGACAAGTCGAAGTGTTGTATCCCTCCCAGAATAATATACCAATTCATCGACCCTAACAGAATGGAAGGCTTCATTGGCGTGAGCGAGAGATCCGAACCAAGAGCCTTGAATCGGAAAGCACACGACCACCGGCTCTTCATCCGACTGCGCTACGCCGCACTCATAAAGCTACATTTAAGGATAAAAGGATAAAGAACGCTTTCAGCTCACCTCCATGACAGCATTTAGGATGCGCCACGCATTCTACTTCTAAATGATGTCATGGAGGTGAGTTGAATGCGTAGTTGGCCATGCAATGACTTCTTGTGGCCAGCCGATGAACAGCTCAGCACTTTCTCCTTCGCAGATAAGTGTTGGTACCAATTCACCGACCCCGGAGGGATGGAAGGCTTAGTTGGCCTGGGCGGGAAAGCCCAACCAAGAACCTGGTATCGGGCGCACGCGACAGCCGGCGCCTAATCCGACTGCGCTACATGCGCCCAATGGAGATGGATATGATACATATGGTGCTACCTTACGCACCAAATTCTGTATAATAATCAAAACGAAGACATCGTGGCTACAGCAAATGTATCCTCTTGCGACTCTATCGCCTCTTCTCTGCATTTTATTCTCTGTGTATTCTTCTTTAATTTCTTGTTTCGATTTTAGTTTTTTTTTTCATTTTTTTTTGAAATTTTCTGTGTTATAAGCGATATTGGACACACATAATTAGCTTCAATTCAGCACATAGATCTCAAGTAAACTGTTACGCAATACCTAATAATGCACCTCCCGACTAGGATAGATCCCACGTAATTCTTTAACGGAATCCATCGCCCCCTTTGACTCATCTAGAAACCAGAGACAACGTATTCGTGCATGTTGTGATATCAACAGCGGATGGAACTGCAGACGGAAGAGCGGAACAGTGTTTTCTGCGGCCGTTACAGTGTCATGCAGCGTCGGTGACGTCGCACGTGATGTATTTTGATAAAACCCCCGGTACCAGTGGAAATATTGAAACACGGAAGCCTCGCCTCTCGGTGCACGTATTCGAGAGTGGAAGACTTTCCAAGCATTTTTCACGCTTTTTGAATTTTCCCTCTTCTCCCATTTCGCGTTTGTCTTCTTTTTTCGCTGTTAATATGTTTGTTTGATTGGATCCCACTTCATGCACGTTTTTTCTCTTAAGTTTAACGAAGAGGTAAAACAGTGATTTTCCTACAAAGTTTTTAACTCTTCTGATTACATAAGAAACGACAAATATTGATTTTCGTTTGAAATGAACTAAGCTCTGTGACACAAGGTTTACTTACCTCCTTGTGCTTAACCCTGGTCCATTGAATGAGTAGGAAGAACACTCAAAACAATGACCGTCTGTCGTATCGAACTCTTTCCACCTGCCTCCTTAACGTGTGCGGAGAAGCTTACCTAAATGATGGCTAAATCATCAAATAGGGCGTGTAGCGCAATTGAGAATACGTCGGGTCTCGTGTGCACCGCACTTTGATTGACGGTTCAGATCCCGTCGGACTAAGTAATTATTCCATCTTTCAAAGGGTAGCGAACCTATGTATAGCGGACTTGTCTGGTAGGGATAAACGGCTGGCTGACTACTGCAACTGGTTGTATATAATTCATACATGCCCTTAAATTGCCTCTGCGATTCTCGTGGACGCAGAGTGCACGGCGCGCTCCAAGAATTGATTAATGCCAACGACTATATTTCAAAATTATTGTTAATATTATTTTAATAATATATTATTATATTTTGCCTTCTCACTGGTTAGGTTCGAGAAAATTTATGGTTATTTAAACTGTCTGGTTTTGGCAGCAATGTATGAGAAAATTAATCGATGTGTGGTATCGTCCCGTTATTTTGTTTTGAAAATTTTGATTTGTTTGTAAGCGGAGGACGACTTTCAGTTCTGTCTGGCCTTTCTGACTTAGCTTATGGGTCCCACCTGATCGCAGGTGAGAAGCATAGTCTAAGCCACTGGAAAGATCCCAGTCTCGTTATATGCAAACAGTGAAGCGGGAAATTTTTCAGTACATTGCAGGAGTTAAAAAATAGAAAAATACGTTTTGACGCTAGAAAATTCATAAAACACCACATTTCTTGCACATATAGGACTTTAACATCATAGAAGCGAAATTAGCCTTTCTTCCTATTTTCTATATTCCGACAACCGAATGAGTATTCATCTTCACAGGATGTGAATGTAATATGGCTCGATTACAGGTTTTAAAGTCAAAAGTTATGTAGACAACGGTATTTTTAGGGTAAGATACATATTTAGTTTACTGCCGCGATATCCTCTCAAAGCAGAAAGCGTGGCGCATCTCTCATCCTCCTGGTTGAAGTGAGACGTTTTTCTTAAATCCTTCAAATCATTTTAACACTCTGTAGGGCTGAACTATGTACTTACAACATACCTGCAAGGAATGAAAGATAGGATAAGGAAGAGGATAGATGACGGCGTTGATTGGGATTGCACCACGCATTCTACTTCTACGAAACGTCATGGAGGCGACTTGAATGCATATTTGGCCATACAATGACATACGATGGCCAGCCGATGAACAATCAGCGCTTTATCCTTCCCAGACAAGTTCGGTACCCATTCAACGACTCCAGAGGGGTGGAAGGTTTGGTTGGTCTGAGCGGAAAGTTCGAACCATGAACCTGGTATCGAGTACACACAACGGCCGGCACCTCCTTCTACTGCGCTACACGCGCATATGATGGGATAGAAGTTAGTGGTAATCAATGCCTCTTCGGGATGCGCCATGCATTTTTCTCCAACGGCACATCATATAGACACAAAAGAAAGCACGGGTATATTTTTGTGACATAATTAGGTTTTCGCGGGCGCGTGTAGCGCAGTCGGAGGAGGAGAGACTGTCGCGTGCACCCGATACCAGGTTCCTGGTTCGGGTTTCCCGCCCAGGCGAACCAAGCCTTCCATCCCTCCGGGGTCGGTGAATTGGTACCAGACTTCTCTGGAAAGGATAAAGCGCTGACTTGCTCATCGGCTGGCCACCGCAAGTCATTGTATGGCCAGATACGCATTCATTTCGCCTCCACGACATCCCGTAGAAGTAGAATGCGCTGGCACATCCCAGAAGGGATTGAGTAACGCCGTCCTTTATCCTTTATCCTTTTAATTAGGTTTTCGCAGTGTGATATTCAACGCATGTAGATATCTTCAGCGTTTGAGGGTGGATCTTTATTTATTTAGATCGAGACAATAATCACCTTCCATTTTTTAAAATTTCAAACTAATCAAAAAGGAATTTGAAAAAGCTGCTCTCGTGTACTAATTATAATAAATGTAATGTCAGCCTAGTACATAGTAGATTGTACTAAATTAAGCAGGTGCAGCATTGAAGGTCAGTGCTAACCAGTTTCTATTTAGGATGCGCCGCGCATTCTTCCTTTGCAGGATAGTGTGGAATGAATACATGCATTTCAATTTGTTCCACGAATGAGGAATGCGTGGCGCAAATAAATAAAGATCCACCCTCAAACGCTGAAGATACCAAATGACTTAGCGTTTTGTCAAAAAGGCGGTTAGTTCAAGTATAACTAAGCGTTTCCTCTACCCAAGAATGTTTGACACCAGTTCCCCGATCCCGGATATATGAAGGGTAGGTCGACCCGTGCACAGGGTAAGAACTTTAAATCGATTTGTGCGCTCCACAGGAGAGCCGGCGCCCTCTTCTTCTGCACTACAGCGCTAAGGGCCGGTGTGAAACTGCTAGGAATAACCGTTTGTCATGACTTCAAAGCGTAATATAAGAGGTCAGGGAAGGGTGAGCTCCTTTGATAACAGATGAGCTCTGATAAGCCTGAGTACACAATGCCGTAACGACTATGGGAAAATGGAGAGCGGGAAGGTAGGATCCGGGGAGCCATATTCAGATGACGCTAATTTTACACACATTCTTGGCGTTGTTTGTTCATAACGTTTTCAACCTCTTCTTTACATAAAGCTGGAGTGGAATATACCGCAAAATGACCAATAGTGTCCACATAAAAAATGGAATCTATTCTAGTGGGAAGAGAGCATTTCTCTCTGTCAATTTGAGCACGGAGGCAAATTGAATTTTTTAATTAACAATTTAATAATAATTTATAATGAATAAATTTTTCAAAATTTTCTGCGATTGACATTTTAAATTTTACAAAGTCTTTTTACTAGATGATTTTTAATTAATAATCTTAGTAGTAATTTAAAAGGAATTGCTCAATATCCGTCACTGTCATTAGGATGGTCCGGTCTGATTTCTACTTTTAAAATGAAATTTTTAAAAATTAATAATCCTATTTAATAATAATTTATAATGAATAAAGTTTTACATTTTTTTGCAATTGGCATTCTACATCTTACAAAGTCTTTTACAAATGAATTTTTTAAATTAATTATTTTAATAAAGTTTATTAAAAATTGCTCAATATCAGTCGCTGTTGTTCGAACGGTCCGATCTAATTTCTACGGACGTTTGTCAACTGTCGTCTGATTTCTATTCTGACGACTACGACTTTGTCCAATTTATACTGAATGTTTGGTATATGTCGCGTAGGTGAGCAGCATTGGTAGGTGGGATCGTCTAAACCAATCAGACCGCATTGAATGGGCATGCCGTTCAAAGAGGGCGTATTCAGTCGGTGCCCTGATGGGCTGGCAAGTGTTCGGTCTGTGCTCTGTTTGGTTACTATTGGCTGGCGCGCTCCCACCTACCAATGCTGCTCACTTACGCGACATGTACCAAATGTTTTTTATAATGAATAATTTTTTTACAAAGACGAGACAGTAGACTAGTCACGAGTAGACCATTCTTTGCAGTTTCCATACCGGAAATCAAACACTGCTTCTGTTTATTTCGCTTTTGTAGCAAAGCCCGCTCCCCCCTCCAACTAGGAATGAATTCGTCAAGAGAATTTCCTCACGAAGCGTCTTCAGACACTGTTTCAGTGAATTTTGAAGCCTAGACACGAAATTTAAGAAAATTTTTGTTGGTTCTCACAGTTGCTTTATTACGTGTTCTCAAGAATGGGGGGTCTTGACATCTCCTTAGGAATTTCCACCCTTCTAAGTGATTACTTCTAGACCGGAAAAACATCATCGAATAGCACATGTAGTCAAAACTCCTAAGGTCAGCGAAGAATGTGCAAAGTGCGAGCAATTTGCCGTCAGAAGGTGCCAACGATTGGATATGTCCGGAGGCGACCGGCGATCAGTTACGGATGGCAATCTCATGGGAATATGCCTCGACAGTGCCTCCACCCGTTGTCTAAAGTCGTCGTCGTCGGCGTCGTTGTCGTTCTCAAGGGCACGAACACATCTGGACTCTGGGGAGGTGCTGGCTGTGTTCTGTGTGTGTCTTCGTTCGTTTCCCACATCATTTCGGTGTGACGCCCGTTCTCATAGTGGGTTTTCCATCGTCTTCTTCCAATTACACGTCGGAGAACACGTCGTCGGAGCCGGCCGGCCACCGAGTCGAAGAAGCGCCAGCAGGCCCCAGCCGCCAACCACATCTGTAGCGGCTCCACTATGACGGAACGACGATGATGGCCGGTGGCCGATGGAGGGAGGCTCTGGGAACCTTGTTCTTCCGTGCCGATGCTTCTGATGGACAGCGCCGCGACACGACGGCGTTTTAGACGAGGATCAATCGGCCACTTTATCTATTGTTTCTTGCGATGGTATTCGCCCCGGCCTACTCGATGTTGTGGTTGCATGCGCGCTTTGTCACCTTCTCCGCTATCGACGATATTCTCCAGTCACGGTCCCGTCGATCAATAAGCTCTTCATCTCCTATTCTCATCTGAAGTTGCCAGGTCTTCTGAAGGCGAAATTTTTGACGATATGATGACATCCAGGTTTGACGAAGTTCTCTTCGCTCTGCATAGGAGAGTTTCGTGCTCTTCAGAATTCAAGGCCAGAGATCTGACTTGACCCTCGCCTAGTTCTTCACCCTGCTTAATTTCTGAAATTTCCTCAACATTTTTTATGCTTTTCGGTGCTAGTCTAGAGAGGGGCCCACCTCGCATTTCTTCCGTTTCTGACAGCTTCACCATGCCCTCAGCAAAGGAAGGTGATCATCAGACGTTATAATGTATACGGAAGAGTTTTTAGCATTTTCATTCCATAGGTTTTTGGGCGAATATGTTATGAAGGAGGATTTATTTATTTATTTTAATTTAAGCCAATAACACAACAACAAAATCTAGAAGCGAAAAACATGGCAAGTCTACGATTGGCTATATAATGATGGGAGTGATATAATCCTGCTCTACAATCACACGCCCTTAGTTTCGTTTACCTGATTTTTTTTTTTGAAAACTTCTAAAATTCACCCTACAGGGAGTTAAGTCTGCAACAATTCACTGAGGCCAAGCGGTAGCTTTCTGTAATGAAATGGGATAAAGGACGGCGTTACTCAATCCTTTTTGGGATGCGCCACGCACACTACTTCTACGGAATGTCGTGGAGGTGATTTGAATGCGAATATAGCCTATACAGTTAATTGTGGTGTCCATTCGAAGAAGAGCTCAGCGCTCTATCCTTCCCAGACAAGTCTGGTACCAATTCACCGGCCCCGGATGGATGGAAGGCTTGGTTGGCTCGGGAGGGAAATCCGAACCAGGAACCTGGTATCGGGTGCACGCGACAGCAGGCACCTCCTCCGACTGCGCTACACGCGCCCTTGTCGTAAAATAGTCAGATAAAAGTGTGACATGGAAGATCTGGACATTTTCTTTCTATTCAGACTCGGCTGCTGATGTCGAATTCGCCAACGACATTGAGCATCCAGGCGAAAAAACTGATATAAAACTGAGCAGAATTAGATACAGCTGAGTAGGACGTGCGCGACTAAATTTTTTTTTTGGCTTTGATGTCGAAATTTCTGGTCAGATAGAACCAGCAGAAGCACACTATTGATCAAATAGAGATCACATACTTAGCTACTTATTGTTTTTGAATCCAGGTTGCTTTTTATACGGCCTTATCGAAAACCTGGTGCAGCAGATATTGTCACACTGCGAGACATTCCATAAAAGCTGTGTGACGCATCACAGAAACGGGTTGATTAACAGCGAGTTTATCCTTGATAGAAAATTAGAATCCAGAAACAACCCTTTTTAATATCCTCAGCACAAGGCTCACTGTTTAAAAATTGCAGATGGAAAATCAAAGAACAAAGAAAAACACTACAACTTAGAATTGCGTTTGATGTGGGGGCGCGTGTAGCGCAGTCGGAGGAGGGGCCGACTGTCGTCTGCACCCGATACCAGGTTCCTGGTTCGGAATTCCCGCCCAGGCCAACCAAGCCTTCCATTCCTCCGGGGTCGGTGAATTGGCACCAAACTTGTCTGGGAAGGATAAAGCGCTGATTTGTTCATTTGTTTGGCCACCACAAGTCATTGTATGGCCAAATACGTATTCAAATCGCCTCCACGACATCCCGTAGAAGTAGAATGCGTGGCACATCTCAAAAGGGATTAAATAACGCCGTCCTTCATCCTCTATTCTTTATCCTTTAGCTGGTGTGGACCACCCTAGGAGTTGATCAAGGAACAGTATTTTCCATTTCACTCTTGATTCACCTTTGGAGAACTGGGTAAGAATAGCAGTGATAAGTTTCTAAAACGTAGGAGGCTTTTCCAAAAGAGTTTGATAAATTACTTTCAATTATCTGTATTTGTGCTTTGGTCGCATGGTAGCGCAGTAGGGGGAAGTGGTGGTCGTCACGTGCACCACTTTTCAGGTTCTTGGTTCGGATTTTCCGCCCAGCCCAAGCAAGCCTTTCATTCCTGCGGGGTCGATGAATTGGTACCAAAATTGTCTGGGAAGGATTAAGCGCTGATACGATCCGCTACCGCAAGTCAATGTATAGGCCAAATACGCACTCAAATCGTCTCGATGACGTATCGTAGAAGTAGAGTGCGTGGCGCAATCCCAAAAGGAATTGATCAACGCCGTCCTTTATCCTCCTCTTTATCCTATCAATCATCTCTTGCAGGTAGCTTGTACGTTCGTAGTTCAAATCTGCAGTCTGTTTAAATGATTTTAAGGATTCAAGAATAAAAAGTCTCGCTTTAAAAAGAATGATGAAAGATGCGCCACGCGTTCTGCTTTCACAGGATGTCGCAAAAGTGAACTAAATATGTACCTCACTCTACAAATACCGTTGCCAACATTATTTTTGATTTTGAAACGTGTAATCGAGCCATATGATACCCACTGCCTTTGAATCTGAATACTCATTCGGTTACTGGAGGTATAGAAATAGAAAGAAATGTTTGATTTTGCTTTTATTAAAGCCTATATCTGCAAGAAATGTGGTGGTACATAAATTTTCTGGCGTCAAAACTTGATTTTTCCTAATTTGTAACTGGTGCAATGTATTGGAAAGTTTTCCGCTTCACTGTTTGCATATAACTAGAGTGGAATCTTTCCAATGGCTTAGACTACGACTCCCACCTGTGATCCGGTGGAATGCGTAGGTCAAGCCAGAAAGGCCAAAAAACACTGAAAGTAGTCTTTTGCGGTCAATCAGTGCAAATTTTACAAAACAAAATAACGGGACGGTACCCCAACATTGATTAATGTTCGAAAAAGTGCCTCCAGGATATTCCGTAGAAGTCAACTGCGTGGCGCACCCCAAAACGAATTGTATGACCCTCTGTCTTTGCCTATTGTTTCTATATTCATACATTACTCCGTGTCTAGAGTTCCCTTTAGGTCAAAAATTCATAGTTCATGGTTTTACTGCAAAATATTTTTTCTGTTCATCATAAAAATATCGAAGGAGTCAAGACTTCTAAGCTTTACCGATACTAGGGACTGTTAAGTCTGAATATTTTTTAAGTGGATAACACAGTAAAAAAATTGGACACTTTGCTTCCTATGTTACACTGCATAACTTGAAGCAGTCACCCACGTACCGTACCAAATCAGACGCTTATCAAAGTGGGCAAACATATGAATAGGCAAATAATGGATTTCTGGGTAGCCAGAAGGAGTTTTGAAGTGCCATTAATCACTCCAAATGAGACTGCCGTTTTATGTGACGTATCGCGACTATTTATGTTGGGAAATGTATCATCTGTATCACCTGTCGTCCCGCTGATCATCGACTTGCTCGAGCGGGCGCCAGCAGCGTCTCCATTCGTCCCTGTCGCGTGCCAGAGAGCTCCAATTGATCTTCCTCGCTCGAGGGACACGAAGAGCGTTATGTCGGTCATTCAGGGCTTTCACGAAGAAGTCCGACCAACGCGTCGATGGAAGTCCTGGTGTTCTTTTGACATGGGAAATGTATATGGGTTTATTGGAATAAAATAAGGAAAGTTTTCATCAGCACTTTTCGCAGTATTTTGGAAGTGTGGCATTTCTCCGTTGTGAATTGAAAAAAAATCTATGCGACATTTAATGGTGAGCTGCGCAATGGAGAAAAAAGACTGTAAACGTATAAAAGGAATAAAGCACATCGTCACTAAATCTTTTCTGGTATGCGCCACACTTTCACTCTACGGCATGTCGTGGAGGCTATTTGAATGGGTGAATTGGGTGAATGAATTGGCTTATACCATGAGTTGCGTTGGCCATCTGATGGACAAGCCAGTGTTTTATCCTTTCCAGACTATATTGTCACCAAATCACTGACCCCGATGGGATGGTGAAGGTTCGGATTGCCTGGGTGGAGGGGAGAAAATCCGAACCAACAACCTTGAATCGGAGTATACGCATCAATCGGTATCTCTTCCAACTGTGTCACCATCCACCCAATGGGCTTGTAAAACACTTTTTAACGTTGAAAATCGCTAGAAAAGCGGTAAAAAAAAGCTACAAAAATAACTTAATGGGTCAAATTCCTGCTAGATTCAACGCTTGAGAAAGAAGGACGGTTTGCTAGAACTTCCTTGTCACAAAAACCCATTTATTTAACTAGGAAACTGTAAATTGATGGATAGAGTTGTAATTTTAATATTAAACCATTTTTTGCGAATAGCAATGGACTTTGAAAGGCACTATTCGCAGAAATTCTGTTAGTGATCTTAAGCTTGGCAGCAGAAAAACGATATAATCTTCAAAGCTCTCCGTTCGCTCTAAAGTTTCCTCACCCCCACATCAAGAATGTCGACTCACACTTTTGTCTGTTCTTACTCTGTCTGCCTTCTGAGGTCAGTGTCTGCTTAAAATTTCAGGTGGCTTTAAATTATTCGCTCTTCACTGCCAGACGACGTCCTATCCCCGAGCATTTCGAATTCACCTCCGAAGACGTGGGTTCAGCGCAGTGCTACTCTTTCAAAGCGTTAAACAGAAGAGGAGGCTTCGTAGAGTTCTTGGAAAGTTTTGTTGCCCTTTGACTTCACGAGAAGTCAGCAAGCATCTAGAGGAAACCGCCTGCTTCAAAATTTCGAGAATCGCATTTGATTCTGAAATCGAAGCCAGCAGTTTTCTTCGTTGTTTATATGGAGTTAAATTTGAGATTTTGGGGGAAAATTCAGGCAGAGGGAATGATTATTTGCTTCACTACATATACAACTGTCTTGTCCCAACGTTTATTTATTTATTTATTTATTCAAAACTTAAATTGTAGTTACATGTTTATGTACAGTAATTCTTTTGTTTCATGTTTGACAACATTTCAAAATCTTTAAAGGTGGTATCCGTTCTCAGCTCTTAGATAATAAATTGACATTCCGAAAATTAAATTAATTTAGCAATAATTAATAATTCATGAGAATTTGAAGCACCGAATTTTGCAGATTCTTCCGTGTTCATGGCTATAGTAAGCCTTTGATTCGAGTTTCACAACTCAACTCGGTGCTTAAAATTAATTTTTTATCAAAACTCGGTGCTTCGAGTCGGTGCTTAAAATGCTCATGAATTTGACATCTTCAGGTGTGGCGTAGGAGGCTAAAGGAGATTTTCAAATCTTCAGGTGTAGCGTAGAAGACTAAAGGAATACTAAAAGAATAGTCTAGCAGTTTCCTGTTTGCAACTAATAATAATTACCAATAAATAAGAAATAATGAGCATTTTAAGCACCAAATTTTGCTGCAGTTCTTCTATGTTCATGGGTATGTGTAGCAAGCCTTCGATTCAAGTCTCACGACATTTCGAAATCTTCAAATGTCGTCTCCGCTCTCAAATCTTGAATAAGAATTTGAGCGAGTTGCTTGACTTCCCCCACCACGAAGGCCATCCCGAAGGCGGTCAGAAGCGCCAAGTGTCACCGTATGCTCGGGCAGAATCGCACCTTCTGAACACGAACCACCGTGAGCGGTGCCAATTAGCGTCTCGAGTTACCTGCGAGATGAGGATGAGGTGGTGGTGCAGCTCACGCGTGTGGCTGTTTACGTTGAGTCAGTCACGCCCACTTGCACGGACGGACGGCTACAGTGTGCCGCCAGGTTTCCGCCCCCCAGTCGCGCCATTCCTTTTTGTGATCATCGCCGGCGAGCACCCCATCCGCGTAGATGCCGCCGATTTCTGCTGATACGTGCTTCTGATCAGACGACGAGCATTCTTCGTGCATCTGATCTACTACCCTTTCCCGTCGATAACCGATCACCTACTTCAGACACTGCTGTCACAATCACTACTCGAGAGTGAGCCATTTGAGTAGGCAATCGAATATCGATCAAGCGGCAGCACTACAGCACAGTCTTCTTCGGGGGCGATGATGAGGTGCTCGGCTCACTTCACTGCAGCACTTCTACTCGTATTTGCGACTGGATTGAGCTCGAAGTTCCTCTCAGGTTCGAGCTTGAGGTTCACTTGAGTATTCGCTTACTACTGAGCTACTCTTCCTACAGGTCCATGCCATCAACTCTCGTGTCTCAACGGTGGTACCTGCTATCCGGGTGTGAATTCTTCACACTGGTGCAGGTAAGGGTTTCCATCTAAGATGGACTTTTGTTTATCTTTTTTTTTTATTTTTCTTTTTTTTCACTTCTCGTTCGCTTCTCTCGCTTTCTTCCCCTCTCATTTTTTAAACATGTACGCTATTAAATAACATTTTTGTGATAGTTGAGTCTTGCTATAGGGGAATGACTCTTGATGCGGCACTTCCTTGTTCTCACGTCCTCCTCGCTATCTTCTTTCACTCATCTTTGTCTTCCGGACGGTACCTTGATGCGATCCAGCGGCTAGTGGGCACCTTCAGAATGCGGTCGCTGATTAGATCGCTACATATTCGACTATATTCTGATTACTGTGCGATCCTTTTAGGGTGTTAAATACCGGATAAGCTATGTCCCTTTATTTTTTAACTCCGGGAACTTCCCGCATCTGGGACAGAAAGTATCCTACGAAGCACTAGGTTATCCTTCAGGAATTTCCTTTAGAACTTAGTGGGTAGTCTGGGTTCTTCACTAGTTCCTATCTATGACGGGTTATTCGAAAAAAAGAAAAGAAAAACGTCTCCTTGTGGCATTGAATAGTAAAGCCCCATATTTCTCGTTTTCTCGTTAAAACGGGTGACGTCCAAAATAGATAGGACAATTTTCAAGTAAAAACTGGCAATTTTGGCACCATGTAGGGCACATTTCAAACCACCTTGGGCAGTTTCTAATTGAACTCGAAAAGTTTCATGCCAAAGTTGTCTAATAGTAGTTGATTGCCAGTTCATTCTTCTGAACTAGCAACACATTAGGGCTGAATCCTAGTTGAAGGGGGTACTTCACTGTGTCGTTTTAAAAATATCGAAAGAATTGAAAGAAAAAACGCTAAAACAGCCCTGGAAAAGTGGTTGGTTAGCGATTTCCTGCCCGGTGGATTCCGCGCTCTCTGTATTCGATCCGCATTCCTTTTCCATTTTTCCTCCTACCTTCCTTTTTTTGCATTCCTTCTGCTCTTCCACCTTCCATATTGGTGGTTCTGTAGGAATTATTGCTACAGAGCTAGTCAATAGGTTTTTGGTACAGCTGCAAAAATTTTAGTGACATTTTTTCACTTAAATTTCAATGATGTTCATCTTAGTTTGCGAGCCTTTTGAGTGAGTGTGTCCAATTTGCTTCTAACATCGTTCATTTTGATTTGAAGTGTGCCCAAACGTACTGAAAATGGGCCAATTCGACTGAAAATTCGGGATTTATCCTAGTCGAAAGGACAAACAGAAGCAATCAGAGCCTCGTCGGGAAAAAGGGAAAAGAAAAAGGAAAATCTCAACGAGAGGTCTTTTCTCAGGTTAATTCACTGACTCGTCCTTGTAAAATATAAAACACTTCGCTTCCAATTTCGCTGTCACTGTCGAAAAGACAGGCTGAAATGCTCTCCCCCCCCCCCCCCCCTAATAGGATAGAGCCGAGAATTCTTCAGATATTTTGGAAAGTGCTAAAAGTTTAGAGCTCAAGTGTTACCCAGTGGTTCACCCTGGTCCGAACTTTATTCCTGTTCTATAGAGCAAACACCCTTAGATTAGAGTGGACGGCTCTCGCCTTTCAGATTCTGGACCTATCCTAGTGGGGAGGGGGCACTTCACTTAGTACGTTTTTTACGACGACGGAAAAATTGAAAGTGCACTAATTAAAAGGGATTATTGGGGATCTATCCTAATCGGAGGGGGCTTTTTGGGGCATGCAGTGACTTCCGTTCATTCTCTTACATAAGTCTCTACGAGAGCTTCAGCTGCTGTTCCTTGATACAAGGGCTTTCCTTAAATTTAAGAAATACGGTAGTGTGGCATGGGATGACGTCTAACAATGACACATTACTGTTGCCCCTCCCGACTGGGACAGATCCGAATATTCATGGAGCTAGTTTACGAGGGGACTTTTCTATACAATTTCCTACCGAATATCCCCGATCCTGTCAGCGTTTGTTTCACTCTTCTTGCAGTGCCCCCTTTTCTCCGAATAGGATGGATCCCAGATTCCTTCAGGCTCCAGATTCCTGTCGCGTTACCCATCCGACGACGTTTTCCCACTATTATCCGGCCGTGCACCGTGTCCGACACTATTGTGGCCGGCTACTGTGACGTCTTGAGGCAATTCCATGTCGCGCCTCATTTATTCGGACCACATATCCTGGCGCCTTTTTTGAAGTGTTGAATGGATGACGTCACATGAAGGAAGGCGCTCGTGGTCGTAAACGCTGCTGAGCTGAGCAGCACAGCAGCGGCTGCTGCGTTGCGCAACTTCCCTCTCAGCTGATTCTCTGTGAAGCGTTTCATCAGAAGATGCCTTTGAAGCCGCGCACCTCGTCTCGTCGGCGAGTCGTCATAAATCTGAAATTCGCCGATGCGTGGTGCACTGCGCTGTGGTGTGTTGCGTCCAGCTGATGATGAGATCGGTGGTGTCAGATGGCGTGCTCGACGTCGTTCGCCGCGGCGGCGGTCGTCGGGTCGGCCATACCGTTTCTCGAAGGAAACTTGAGGTTCCCACGCTGTTGCGTGGCCATCTGTCCTATTCAAATCAGCGTCCTTTGTTGCTTGCGCAGCGCCGGGAAGCGCTGACGTGAGCAGCGACTGTACTCACTGACACTGAAACAACGACGAGTGGCAGGTTCAGAAATCTGCCTTCAGCAGACACACTGCTTCTGCTCTCCTAACAAAGGTCGGACCTGTCCTAGTGGGGAGGGGCAACACCTATACCATAAAGTTCTTATTGCACACACCTTGTTCTTCAACCACAACCCCTGAATCCACATGGAACCTCTCTTGTCTTAACTGGCAGTAGCTGGACTACTTGGAGATAAAGTTGTGAAGAGTAGCCGAGATAAAACACCAAATGCCCCCACCGACTAGGATAGACCCGAGGAGTGTCCGTCTTCGCCTGTCACATGTGGTGAAAAGAAGTTGCCGTTTCGACGAAGAGTTTTCATCGTTCAGATGCTTGCCGACGTACAAAGGTAATCGATGCGAGGTGCCGTCGTGCGGAAAGGAGTGTCAGAATGAGGGCGTCTGTCTCTCCAACGATAATCTCACCTTCAGCTGTCATTGTTTATTGGGTGAGTTATGACCGTATCGGGGGAACAATGGACCGTCGAGCGTTTTCTATGCGAGCGAGAATCTCGTCTTCTGAATACCTGATTAGCCAACCTTTTCGCGTTAATTAATTCAGAATCGAAAGCGAAACGGTACTGTAGTCCTTCTAGAAACCGAATTTTACACCTAAAAATTTGCTACTGATATTTTGACATTATGGCTACTAATTGAGGCACAGAATATAAAACATAGGAGAAGATGGAAATCAAAAAAGCAAAGAAAGGTGTAAAATGTTACAATTACTAAATTATAAATAATTCAAGTAATGTTATACTACATAACATAAAAGATATAAAAGGATTAGTTTCGCCACTGTCTTCAGAAGAACCCTTGTGTTCTGCTCCTTCCGTGGCTCTTCAGTGAAGAAGAGGAGCATATTTAAAGATTTCTTTCTGTCTATACACGAAAAAATGGAAAAAAATAGAAAAGCAGCTATTCAGACAAGTTCAAAGTTTCAAAGATCAACTGTTTAAACTACAGACAGGCAGGATAGATTGTAGAAAAATCAAATGCTGTAGAAGTTATTAAAGGATGATATTTGGTAATTGTAGGAAATTCTAGATTTTTTAAAATGTGACTTGCTTTGCCAAAAAAAAACTCGAGAAAGAGTGAAGCAGTGGTCCATATTTTTATGTGTTCCACTAGCTTTCCAAGTAAGTGAATATTTCTATTCAAATTTAACTCGAATATTTTAGGAGTTTGGGAATGACACCACAAAAACGTAACAAAATAGTCTCTGAAATAGTCTCTGAAAGGTTGTGGAGGTTCGACAAAGATTGACCTAGTTTGCAGCACTCTTCTGCATCAGAATAAAATACTCAGTTTAATTTTAACTCGATGTTTTTAAAGGTTTTTGAAGGTCTACAACAAAACCTTTCAAAAATTCATTTCTGTAACTTGAGGAGTTTCAATTGTTACAACTTGAGGAGGAAAAATTTTAAAAAATTGAAGGATACGAAGTTCTTCTAGTTTTCCAATTTCCTATGCATCTCAGAGAGTATTTGGATCTGAATTTAATTCAACGTTCGAAAAAAAATTTACAAGGAAAACGCTCCAAGGGCACGCCACTACACGCTACTTTTTGCTATGTTGCTAAGGTCAAACAAAAATTGCAGTATTATTCTAAGCATCTACCGAATTTTTTAAAAATCCTTTTTACCTTCCAGGTTTGGTATAAAATCTTTATTTCGGCCGACGTTTCGACGAACTCGTCTTTCTCGAGGTCTGAAAGAAGCTCGAAATGCTCATCTACCGAATTTCTGCTTCAAAATGAACTCAACTTTTTTAGAGAACTTTCAAAGTGTTGCAGCAAAAATGCCACTAAATCTATTTTTATTTCATGTCAGGGCTCGAAAAACGAAAGAACTACAGTATATTATTGCATTTTCTTCGTATTATCCAACTATGTAAGCACAAATTTTACTCTTCGTCTGTAAGTGGAAACCGAGCAATTATCTATTTAAAAGAAGCCGTGCATTTTGTTTTCGCCGAACGTCACCATGTACGAGCAAGTACATATTTAATTTTTTATTTGTTATTCAAATTATTATCACTCAAATTTATTATTCAATACTTGTACTGTTTTTTTTTATATTTCACATGGTTTCGAAGTGGAGCCCAATTTCTAAATTCTTGACTGAAATTGTGTGCTTCTGACATTGAGGTAAGTAGATGGTGCTTCGTTATCTTACCAAAGAAAAATTGAGCTCAGATGTAGTAATTAAAAAAAATTGCCGTTGAAAATTGCTAGATATAAACACTAAGCGCAACTTTGAATGACTGTCATCTATTAAATAGCTAAGAAATGTGAGATCTAGATCGTATTTTCTTTAAAAGAAGGTAACTCTAAACCGTACAGGATGTCACGTAACCAAAGGCTCTTTGCAGAAGTTCTTATTAATTGATGCTTGACAAATGTTAACATAGCAATCGGTAGGGGCTAAAGATTAGAGTTTCTAAGTGGTTTTATTACTGGCAAATTTCTTTTTTCACCCTACAAATACCCTTGTCTACATTATGTTTGATTTTAAAACCTGTAATCGAGCCGTATGATATTCAACGCCTGTGAAGGCGAATACTCACTGGGTTGTCGGAAGTATAGAAAATAGGAAGAAATGCTGATTTTGCTTATACTAAACCCTATCTGTGCGGGAAATGTGGTGTTTATGGATTTTCTGACGTCAAAACTTGATTTTTCCTGTTCTTGAACTGGAGCAATGTACTGAAAAATTTCCCGCTTCACTGGTTGCATATAACGAGACTGGGATCTTCCCAATGGCTTAGACTACGACTATCACCGGTGGTCAGGTAATCTTCATAGTCTGAGTCGGAAAGGCCAAAAAGAACTGAAAGTCGTCCTTCGCGTCAACCGATTCAACTTTTACAAAACAACATAACGGGACGATACCCTACATATCGGGGTTTTCAAGCCACATATGTAGTTAGTTCTTTTCTGATTTTTTAGAGAAGTTTCAAAATTTAGGGCAAAATCAGAAAAGAGTGATAAGTCTACAATGAATTGCTTTTCTTCTTCTAATTTTATTGTGCCTAGATGTATATCTACATATTAAAGTGGTGAAGATAGATAAATAAAATTATTAAAATCTGCGTCCATCATTTACTTTTTCACCTAGATAATATGAGTAGATTGTAATTGCTTTTCTCGTTTGGTGATTTTTTATGCAGTTTGCGCACGATTGTACTTGTGCTCGTGTAAATAAATGAATGGGCGCGTGTGGCGCAGTCGGAGGAGGCGCCGGCTGTCGCGTGCACCCGATTCCAGGTTCCTGGTTCGGATTTCCTGCCCAGGCCAACCAAGCTTTCCATCCCTTAGTGGTCGGTGAATTGGCACCAGAGTTGTCTGGGAAGGATAGAGCGCTGACTTGCTCATCGGCTGGCTACCGCGAGTCATTGTATGGCCAAATACGCATTCAAATCGCCCCCACGACATCCCATGGAAGTAGAATGCGTGGCGCATCCCAAAAGGGATTGAATAACGCCGTCCTTTATCCTTTATCCTTTTAATTAGGTTTTCGCAGTGTGATGTTCAACGCATGTAGATATCTTCAGCGTTTGAGGGTGGATCTTTATCTATTTAGATCGAGACAATAATCACCTTCCATTTTTTAAAATTTCAAACTAAACAAAAAGGAATTAGAAAAAGCTGCTCTCGTGTACTAATTATAATAAATGTAATGTCAGCCTAGTACATAGTAGATTGTACTAAAGTAAGCACGTGCAGCATTGAAGGTCAGTGCTAACCAGTTTCTATTTAGGATGCGCCGCGCATTCTTCCTTTGCAGGATAGTGTGGAACGAATACATGCATTTCAATTTGTTCCACGAATGAGGAATGCGTGGCGCACTCCAAACACCTTTGTTTTAGCATAAAAGGCGGTCAGTTCTAGTATAACTAAACGTTTAGTGGTCGGTGAATTGGCACCAGAGTTGTCTGGGAAGGATAGAGCGCTGACTTGCTCATCGGCTGACTACCGCAAGTCATTGTATGGCCAAATACGCATTCAAGTCGCCCCTACGACATCCCATGGAAGTAGAATGCGTGGCGAATCCCAAAAGGGATTGAATAACGCCGTCCTTTTTCCTCTATCCTTTTAAATAAATAAATAAATAAATAAATGCTATTAAAAATGAAATTTGAGTGGTCAACATACTTATTTCCTTTCAGG
This sequence comes from Heligmosomoides polygyrus bakeri, assembly GCA_947359475.1. Classification (NCBI taxonomy): domain Eukaryota; kingdom Metazoa; phylum Nematoda; class Chromadorea; order Rhabditida; family Heligmosomidae; genus Heligmosomoides; species Heligmosomoides polygyrus. Next base: position 89,677,478 of record OX375870.1, read on the forward strand.
ATTTGAAGAAGACGATCCTGCCGAAACGTAAGCCTAATAAACGCTGGTAACAACCTCGCCTAGTAGAGTTTAAGGAAGAACAATTACTAAAAAATGACGTCATGTATATTGAAGTATGGCCTAAGGTTAGACGTGTTACATGGACAGACCAGATAATGAGTCTAACAAAAAAAGCGACAAATATAACTCGAAGAACAATAACCTTCACTCTTGCTTTTTTTAAATGTTTTAGTTTTGCCCAAAGCTGTCTATTCTGCTGAATATTCTGTTGTGTTGTTCTCAGACTTCGTTATAATCCGTATTTTTGTGGTAGGTCACTCTACAAATTTTTTCGCGTTCAAAAAACGACGCAATGTTGTCGATTGTTTTACGACGACCGAATATTCTACTCGATGCCAGTGAGCGCACCGATGGTTTATGGTCGCTCATGCGTGCTGATCCTCTCCACAAATTACGGTAGATATTGTTGCTATCTACCGTAAATCTCCGGATTGTCACACCGTTGCGAGTGCAGATCGTCGTGCGTCGTCTCGTGGCCGGCCCTCTGCTCGCGAGATGATGTCGTAATAGCGTTGTCACACCGAAAACATGTCAGATTCGGCGGCCGGCTCCTCCTGCTACTCACACCTCGTGCCTCTCCGAGCCATGAACGAACGAAGACGTCCGTGAAGCTCTCTTCGCTTCGTGAACTCACAGCGACCGAGAGCGACACGTTGAAACAGCGTTAACCTCGAGCCCTATAATCCCGGCTCATCAGTCACTTTTTGCCACGGGATTCGTGTTCCGCTGACCCTAAAGGATTGAGACTCGCACAGCACAATGGTCAAAGACTCATCGCAGCGACGAGGTGAAACTCTTCTACAGAACTGGGAGTAGAGCTCGAGGCTGCTGTGGAATTAGATTGATAGCGGTCATATCGGTGCGCATTTTTTTTCCTGCGGAAGAAAACGCTGCGATTTCGGACTGGCTGCCTCTCATCGTGGACTTAATGGTAATGAAATGAGCAATTAATGCGACGATCGCTGCACGACAGTCGTACTCGCTGGCGTTCTGTTAACATTTCTGGGGGTGGAAGAGCTCTGAAGGACGACCGACGGCTGGCTGGATGGTGTCTGGAATAGGTGGCGGCGTTTCCGATGCTATCAATCACGTCGACGACAGAGTGCTTCGGAAGTTTTTCTGCGGCTTCCTCTGCCTTTTTCCTATGGCACGCTGGGCCTTCACGAATTGGGGTTCGAGTCCTCGCCCAAGGACTTTGAGCGGGACTGGAGTAGATAGAGTATCCAGTAGTTCTGGACAACATCGAGGCATTTGAAGTCTCGATTTAAATCTCCAAACTACCTTGACGCCTCTTTTATTTAAATTAGACGATTTTCAGGACACTAATGTAAACCAGGGAAAGATAAAATCAGCTGGAGCATTCATTCTCATCAATTTTTGAATTCAAACTGTGCCATTTTCAAATCAAACAAAAATATGTATTTACAGTTAAGTTTATAATGAACACTTTTCGATCTGAACTAGGCATTTTTCGGGGAAATGAATTTTTCAAAGCGATTTTAAATCAAACGTTCACAAAGGGAATGAATTTTTTCAAATCAAACAAAAATATTTACATTCAAGTATATAATGAATACTTTTCAATCTGAACTAGACATTTTTCGGAGAAATGAATTTTTTCAAATCAAGCATTTTTTCAAATAAAATGAAAACAAAGCGGAACGCTTTTGAGCTTAAAGTGATCATTTTTTATAAAATTCAAGTGGTTCTTTGTTAGTTCATGCTGGATTTTCTCAAAGCATACGAACCACTTCACAGTTTACAGTTCGAAGTGACGCTAGTCAGAATAAATTGAATCCATTCTATCAGGACACGTGCTAAGAAGATTGAAATGAATTTTGGATTTAAAAAACCTGGCATTTTTCCAATCACTTTTTATAATTTTCATGTCTAACCGTGCTCCTTACAATTCCAACGGCCCTTGAACGATTTTTGATGCAAGCTAGAATTTTTTTAAACCATCTAGGATATTCTAAAAGGGCAAATGAACACCTTTTAATTGAAACAAGGCTCTTTTGAGATCAAACCGAACACTTTTGAAGTCAAAGTGGCTCATTTCCAAGTGATGAAGCGCTATTCTCAAGCCAAATGGAGCTCTTGCAGTTCAAAGTGGTGGACAGTTTTCATTTGAAAGTGAATTATCCTCAATCCTACTCGGAAGGGTTCTAAGAAATCGGAAATAGATTTTGGAACAGTGTCAGACACCCATAATCCGACTTCGACCGCCTCAAATTTCCTTGGGTTTCCTGACAACGATTTCATAGAGCTAATTCAAGAATGGAATGGATATTCCTTGGGTTTAACGACACGGCAAAAAGAAATAAATTTGTAATACTAATTTAGTATAGGGAATCTTCCTGTATGACTCGCCCTCCTCGTTCAGACATACGCTTCAGACCCTTTCCTTGTTAGGGGCATGTGAAGGTAGACAATGGGAAAACTGCTCGAAAAACAGTGCTCAGTTATAAGCGTGGATAATATACTTTAGACCGAATCGAATAATTTCGAACGAATATTCATCAATTGAGTATTCGATGAGGCCCAAAATTCGAATATTCGGTTTTTCCTGAAACCGAATATATTCGATTATTCGTTTATTCAATATTTTTTGGAAGCTCACAAGTATAATCCATAGGTAACTATTATATTTCGGACCGAGTCGAATAATTTCGAAAGAATACTCGAATAAATTCGAATATTCGAACATTCATTGTTCGAATATTCGATGAGCCCAAAATCCGAATATGTTTATTATTCGACTATTCGACGGTGTGCAAAATTCGACTATATTCATCATTCGAATATTCGGTTTTCCTGAAACCGAATATATTCGAGTATTCGTTTATTCAATAATTTTTTGGAAGGTCACCAGTATAGTGGATAGCAGTTGCCCGTGCTAAAGTAGCGGCCATTAATTTCGCGCGCTGTTACAGGTTTCACTGGCGAACACTGTGAGAACGTACTGCCGAGCGTCTGCCAGCGAAGTTCACCGTGTGGACCGGAAGGGAAGTGCGTGTTGACGGACAGTTTGGAGACGTACGTCTGCCATTGCAACGACGGCTGGATCGGTGAGTCTCGAGCTCTTTTTCGCAGCCTTTTCCGAGTCGAGGCTGGCTGGTCAGAGGACGAAGGGGGCAGAGCGGAGCGCCGCCATGCGGTCATGTTTGTCTATCCCATGCGGGGCGAGAAGATGCTGGTAATCCGCTCAAGGTTTGCGATTCACAAACACGATGATGTCGATGTGCTGATGGTCTGATGCGGATGCCGATGATGATTTCGTCGTCGTCGTCGTCGTCGTCCGAAAACGCGACGACGACGACGACGACGACGATGTGCGGGCGCCTTCTATCGTATCCGCCGCCGACCACCGCCGCCACCTATGTACCTCGCGCTCTCTCTCTCCACTCTCCATCGACGACGACGACGACTGTCACTGGAATGATCGTGTCGTCGGCGGCGTTTGAACTTGCCAGCTGCATTTACATACGAATGACGCATGCGCGTTCCGTCTATTTCAAATCACATTACGCCATTTTCTTCGGTCGGTTCGGTTCTCGTCGGAGGGACGAGCTGCTGGCGCTATGATTCGGCGCTCCGGATGAGGATGGCGGCGATCGTTCGTAGGGACTCCCGACAAGTTGCTTATGAACAGCGACGATTCAGATTTTGCAGACGAGTTCGTGCTCGCAGACCACGACGTGCTGTTCCGTTGTCCGTCGTCCTGCTGCTGCATGTGGTTGTGCGCGGTTTTTCTATGGGAACGATATCGTCTGCGGACGACGATAGTGGTCCATTCCGATGACGCCACCACTGATTTACTGGCCCGCATTCGCTGCTGCTCGCTATGGCTATTACCCTGGACATGGGTCATTCAGAAGCACTAGAATACAGAATACAATCTTGGACTTGTGTAACTTAACCGTCCACTGACCGTGACGACTTGAAGAAAGAGACGTCTTATCTGTAGATGCCGGTTGGAGCTTAACTTCGGATTCACTCTGTTACATATATCGCCTGTCGATCGTAGAACTGCTCTAGCGCGCGTCAACATCCTCTATATCCGTTCCTGACATGTGCCAGAGTAGCCCAGTGGATCCCCCTCGGTCGACGAGCACGAAGAGCGCCATTGCTTTTATTCAGAGATTTGATGAAGTGGTCCGACGCCTAAGAACGTTGTCTCTGGAACAAACAAAAATATGATGCTCTGAAGTATACTTGTTGGATATCCAATATCCAGTCCGAACGAAAAATTCATTGTCTCAATCATCCAAAGAGCTGTTCTAGAGAAAATCACCCCTATGTGAATCATCCTAAGATCTGGGTTTTTTAAAAATGCCATTATCCGCTACGAGGTTTGAAAAACTGACCGATCCGATTTATGCGCGCTTTATTCGAGCAGCTCAACTTAGATTTACCAATTTTTATGCCGCTAGTATAGGTGTGCTTTTGAGAAATTTTAGCGAACGAGTGAATGAACGAAGAAATTCGATGTCGAAAATTTTCGAACGGATGAATGAAGGAATTTATTCGATGTAGAAAATCTTCGAGCAAATAAACGATCGAAATTATCCGCTCATTAATTTTCTCGAATGATCGAAAATCGAATAAGCCTCATTTTTCGCTTATTCGAATATTCGAGTAGTCGAGCGACTTCGTCGAATCAGTTTCTGTTCTGAAAGACTGGAAATTTATTCGATATTCGAATAAAGCCATTCGATTTTCGAGTAGTATTCGAATATAGCTCCTCTCGACGTTCGAATTTGAACGAATATTCGAAAACCTAAAAATATCAAATATTCAACTATTCAAATAATTATTCGAATATATTCGTTCGAGCACAACTATAGCCACTAGGAGTTGTATTGAGTTCACTTCCATCTGGCCTCTCACTTTTCTCCATCTTACACAGCTTAGCACTTTAAGCTCTTCTGCCAGGTTCGTGTGTATAAATACCCTCAGCCCCTGTTTTCAGCAGCACATTAATATCGGCGAACTGCTTTGTGCTGGGATGCTTTATTCGGAGGACTCCTGACAAAAGAAAGACTTCGACTTCTTCATCGGACAGTGGCTTTTCTGTTTCCGAATTTTCAACGGAAAAACAATGCGATCCTCTATGGAGTTGTCTGGTAGAGAATCCTAATTTTTGGCACCTGAGTTGTTGCCCGTTTGTTCTCTGTTACCGCACGGTAGATCACACAGTTTAATCCCATGTATACTGGATGAGCATGTGATGTGCGGTAGAACCGGGTGAGGGGTGGTGAGGCTCGTGTCGTGCTCGTCGTGTCCCAGATTGTTCATGCTCCGATCGATCATATGTCACTACGGCCTTCCCATACTGCTGGTCACAAATCTCCACCAGGAGTTGCTAACGACCCTCATTTATAACACCAGTCGCCCCGATTGATAGCGCAGCGCATCAGCAGGGGGATTTAATCGTGTCTTCGCGAACGACGGCAAGGATCCTCGCCGTCCGTCGACGACGTCGGGCTGTGAGAACGTGACGGCGGTGGCGGCGGCGGCGGCGGCTGCCTCCTAATTAGCGGCATCATCTAACGGTGTTCGAGTTCGAGTCGCCAAGTTCGGGCAGCGGTAGCAGTTCCCACGCTTTTGCTGTCAGTTTGCTGTCAGAAACGGCGACGGCCTTGCGCACGGCAATTTGTTGACCGCCCTCTTCGAGCTGCTAGGTGGTGGTAGACCTTTAGACAAGACAAGAGGAGGAGGAGGAGGAGGAGGAGGAGGAGGAGGAGGAGGAGAAGGAAAAACGACGGCTGTCAGACTGTTGGACTACAGTACCCACCATAAAGGATAAAGGACGGCGTTATTCAATCCCTCTTGGGATGCGCCACGTATTCCACTTCTACGGAATGTCGTGGAGGCGATCTGAATGCGTATTTGTCCATACAACTCACGGTTGCCAGCCAATGAACAAGTCAGTGTTTTATTCTACCCAGATGAGTCCGGTACCAATTCACCGACCCCTGAAGGAAGGACGGTCTTGTTGGCCTGGGCGGGAAATCCGAACCAGGAAGCTGCTGTGACGTGCACGCGACAGTCGGCATCACCTCCGACTGCGCTACATGCAGAATTATAAAAATCAAAGTCAGTGAACAGCTTCTTTCGGCATTACCCTTGGTTGCGTTAACAGTTGAAAGTAGACTTCTATTTGAACAAAATATTCATTTGCCTAGTGTAAAAATGTAGTCAATTTTTATTGGTTTCTCTCATAGAGCCATGACGCATTCAAAACCGATATTTCTCGGTATTTCCCTGGAGCGATAACGGCACGACAATATTCGTACAGGCCTCTGCTCCCTGTAATTGGCCAGACGCTAGAGCACATGATAGCGCAGTCGAAGGAGGCGCCGGCTGTCGCTTGCACCCCGAATTGAGGTCCCGGGTTTGATTCCCGCCGAGGCCAACAATGTCTTTCTCCCTTCTGGAACCGGAGGAATGGCGCGATACTTGCGTGGGGACGATAAAACATTAATTTATTTATTGAATAGTCACCACAAGTCACTGTATAGGCCAAATGCGCTATTCAAAATTCCATTTTTTTAAATGAGATCCCAGCTCTGAAAAGAATTGATTAACGCCGTCCTTTGTCTTTTGTCCTTTATGTTTGTGGAGATTACACGAACGACTTCTGTACTTGCGTTGATTGCGAGAGATAAAAGTTCTCATTGTTGAAAAACATCGCCTCCTGTGAACCACGTACATATTGCTGGGTAAAAAAACAGCTTACTTAAGAGAGAATTTATTTATTTATTTATTTATTTATTTATTTATTTATTTATTTATTTATTTATTTATTTATTTATTTACTAGGCATGAACACAGTCGTGTATTAATAAAAAAATGTGATATTAACAAATGCGTGCTCATATAAACCTACTATGAAGATACCGATGCTAAACATGACAAAATTAACTTGACTTCTTGCCTCTTCGTAATTATAAGCAAGATGGAATCGCTTTTCACAATTTGCTGTTTTTTTTTGAAAATACAATTTTTAATCTTTTTTATCGCGGTAAATTCAGCATTGGAAGAGGTGACTGACTGTGGGATCGTATAGTGCGCTCGCGACATGCGACGCGACGTTATGATAAGCCCCATATCGATTACGCGGCGCGATGAATCGATATGTGCGTTTATCATTGCATCGCGTCGCTCGTCGCGTGCACACTAAACGCTTCCTATCGCTCAATTTGATTTATGGTTCGGGTCTCGCCCAGACCAAATTAAGGGGGTTGTACGGTTGTGACTCTGATCGCTGCCTCCCTGTCTTAACGCTCATTATACCCTTGATAGGCTCATCGGATCTATCCTAGTCGGGAGGGGGCAATTCTAAGGTGACAGTTGTGCGCCTGCACTATTGCGCCACACCGCCACCTTACTTAAGTTTTGCTCTTCTACAACTAAGGGAGTGTGAGTAAAAACACCATGTGCCCCCCTCCGACTAGGACAGATCCAGGCTTGCCTTCTCAATAAACTCAGATCTATACCTTTTTCAGGTGAGCACTGCGACGAGCAGGACCCATGTCCACCCGAGTACTGCAGCCACGGTGGCAAATGCACTCGCAACGGTACGGAGTTCGTGTGTAGTTGTCCGCTGGGCTATCAAGGAACACAGTGCGAGGACGACATCGATGAGTGCGACTCGTCACCGTGTGCCTTCGGCAAGTGCGTGAATACGGTAAGTGAGTGAGTGGTTGAGGGGGGGGGGGGGGTGATTCAACGAGTGGCGGCCGGGTTGTCGGCGGCGGTGAATCTTCGTGGCTGCGTGGTTCACACGAGTTCTTTTTTCGGTGTCAAGCTCATTTTTTATGACCGCACAAGGGCGACCCGAGCCGCACCGCTCTCCGATCGGGGGCTTTGTCTTTCGGTGGCAGACGGACGGGCCGACAGATCGTCGTCGTCGGTCGGACCGTCCGCGTCCGTCCGTCGGACCGCGGGACACTGGTTGCGGGGCGAAAAGACTAGAGAGGACAAACGCACAATTTGCCACGACTGATTGCGCACCGCACGTTTTTGCGCTGAGAAAAAGTTACGAAAGCGAAGCGCACCGATCGGCAGCGACGACACGGCTCGGCTTCGAGGCAGCCAGCCAGCTCAGAGTCGTGCCGTTGTGGTGGTGGCGGTGGCGGTGGCAGTGGTGGTGCTTCGTTGACTGATGGGAATAAGGCTAGCATGTGTTCCAGATGGGCTCGTACCGATGTGAATGTGATGCCGGTTTCATCGGAACCGACTGCCAGGTCTACCGTAGTGGATTCGAATGTTCTCACAGTGGTCCGAACGCCTGTCGAAACGGAGGTGTGTGCATATCGGAAGCGAATAACAACAACACCTGTATCTGCCCGCCGACGTTTCAAGGTTGGTCCCTGGATGAAGCACGCCGTTCTACGTGGAAGCTCTTAAATCTCCATTTCAGGACTGTACTGCGAGAAGGATGTAGACGAGTGCTCCTTGTCAAACCCGTGCGAGAACGGCGGCACCTGCGTGAACACAGAAGGAGGCTTCGAATGCGCTTGTACAGCCGCTTTCGAAGGTGAAGACGATACCCACTTGCCATTGGATTTGAGATATAGGATAAAAAGCCAGCGTCACTCAATCCCTTACGGATTGCCCCACATATTCTACTCTCCTGGGGCCGAATTCATCAACAACTAACCCGTAGGTATGGTAGGTAGAGATACCCACGATGAAGTCTGCGTCTCTGACTCTTGCCTTATCTCTACCTGACTCTTATCTTATCTCTACTCCTTATACCCTACATACCCACGGGTTTAATTGTTGATAAATCCGGCCCCTGGTGGGATGGAAGCCTTGCTTGACCTGGGCGGGGATTGAATCGATTCTGGCTGTCTGCAAGAGCCGTCGTTTAATTTATTTATATGCAGCAAGTAATAAAGGTGCTAATCGACTATGTGACCTGCAGGGAGAGTCGGGAGCACGCCATCCAATCAGAGCATAGACCATACAGGCTCGCTGTGGGTTTCAGCGGCGCGCTGCGGTTAAATGATAGAGAAAGTGATGGTTAGGTAACTGAAGAGAATAGGATAAAAAACCAGCGTCACTCAATCCCTTATGGATTGCGCCACGTACTCCACTCTCCTGATAGGATGGAAGTTGACCTGGGCGGGGCTCAAATCGATTCCAGGTGCTCGCAAGAGCTGACTTTTAACTTGTTTGCTACATACAACAAGTAATAAAGGTGGCACTAGTCGAATATGTGGCCTGCATGAGGAGGCGGGAGCTCGCCATCCAGTCAGAGCCCAGACTATACAGGTTCCCTGTGGGTATCAACGGCGTGTCGCGGTTAAATGATACCCAGAAAGTGGTGGGTAGGTTAGTGAAGTGGAGAAGTTTAAAGTTCAACGTCTGCAAATACTCATTGTCTAAACCCTGAATAAAGAGTAAAAATGATAAAGATCTGCGTTCATGGAAACCCCTTCTTGGAGTGCGCCATGCGTTCTACTTTTACGGGATATGGTAGAGCACTTTGAATGTTTGTTGGGTTTGTATAATGACTTGCGGGTGCTGCCATATGGATAAGTTAGTAATTATTCCATGTTTCATAGGTTAGTTCGATGTCAATTCACCGACTCCAGGCATCCCCCAAGCTTCATTCATCACCTAGCATATTTGACGGCCTTGAAAAGTATGAAACGCCTCCAGCTCTTCGGTTGCCATTACTCCTTAAATTTAGGCGAACTGTGCACTATAAACAAGGACGACTGCGTGAATCACAGGTGTCAAGCTGGCTCGACATGCGTAGATCTGATCGGCTCGTACCGATGCGAATGTACCCCTGGAAGAATAGGTACATTTCCATTCATAAGCGATATACAATGCGGCTCGTAATCCTGTCGGGTGATCAGGTTCCTTCTGCCAATACGACGATCCGTGTCGCTCCATGCCATGCCTCAACGGCAGGTGTATCGGCGATCCGGAGACCGGCAACTCCTCCTGTGCTTGCGAACATGGATACACGGTAAGTCGCTTCGCTCGCTGACACTCAACGGTCTCCATATTCGGATTCCTGCAGGGCGTGCACTGCGACGAGGACATCGACGAGTGTGCGGAATGGGGTGAAGCGCTGTGTCACAACGGCGCGACATGTGTGAACATCGCCGGCGGTTACACGTGCGAATGCCCAGCTGGTTCGTTTCTTCGTCGGATTCCAGAGTTCCGTCGTGCTCATCGCTTTTTCCTCTTGTTCAAGGAGTCACTGGTGCGTCATGCGACACTCTGATGGAAATGTGCTACCCGAATCCCTGCCAGAACAAGGGCATCTGTGTCGACCGACTGAACAGCTTCGAGTGCTCGTGTCCTGATGGTAGGCAATACTGCATAGTGGAGATTGTATGCTTCAAAATATTGAAGATTACAGGATTTACTGGCCCCACGTGTGCTGAACGATGCCCCAGCGATGACCGCTGCACATGCTCGCCACTTAGCTGTCTGAACGGTGGTCTGTGCAGAAACGGCAAATGCAAGTGTCCAACGGTGAGATAACATTCAGAGTTACAGGTTAGAGGGGAAGGGTGAAGTACACTTACGTGAAGCTGACTCTTCTTCGCTTTCTTCGGTAATTAGCGTGGCTGTGCTCAAATCGTAGCGACGAAGTATTTATCTTGAAGTTGTTCTCCTTGCCCACTTCTGTGACTGGTTTGCGAGCATGTCCAGTTCCGATAAGGGCAAAATCCCACTCAGTACCTACACATGTCGCTTAGTAGGGCCTGTTCATACTTCGAGCGACAAGAGCGACAAGAGCTGCTCGAGCGACTGGAGCGACGGACGTAGTGTGATGTACGACAATAATTACGTACTCCACACTCCGTCAGTCGCCCCACTCGCTCTTGTCGCTTCAGTCGCTCCAGTCGCTCCAGTCACTCTTGTCGCTCGAGGTATGAAGAGGCCCTTAGGTGCAAAGCAGGGGTTCGGGAGCGGCCGGAGTGGCCAGAACACTGACCGTAATCGCACACCGCGGGATCGGTACTGTGGTAGGCTGGCGCGACAACGCTAGAAGCCATGACGCGTTCCCGCACCCCCGTTGCACGCTCCCGCACCTCTGCTGCTGTGTGCCTAAGCGAGATGCACCATTTTTTCACTACAGTTTACTATTTTGGCACAATCTAATGCTGGGAAGGATCATCATTAGGAAAGTACAGCATGCTATCCTGCCTAAGTGGGAGTGCACTCCTTTAATTAATTAATTTATTTATTTGTGCGCCAAAGGGCTCGCTATTACATTAAGACCCTTTAACCTACAGTGCGCGAAATTTCCGTAGCTAAGCTGACGTTCGAAGACCTTCACAGGGTAAAGGACGGAGATGGTCTATCTCCATTTGGGATACGCCACGCATTCCGCTTTTACAGAGTATTGTGGAGGCGATTTGTATGCGTATGGGCTGTAGAGACGCGTGGTAGCGTAGTCGGAGAAGGAGTCGGCCGTCGCGTGCACACGATACCGTGTTCTTGGTTCGGGTTTTCCGCCCAGGCCAACCAAGCCCTCCAACCCTACGAGGTCGGTGAATGGTAGACTTGTCTGGGAAGGGTAAAACACGGATTTTCAATCGGTTCACCATCGTGGGTATTATACTGTACATTATATGGGCCAGATACACTTTCAAATTGCCTGCAGATCATCCCAGGCGTAGAATGCGTGACGCAAAAATTCCGGAAAAGGATTGAATAACGCCGTTCTTTATCTTTATCCTGATAACACTGACTTCATGAAACTCGGTGACTATGAGAAAATGCTAGTGACGAACGTTTCTGACTGCATTTGAGTCCATTGCTATCAATCAAGTCTGCGCTCCATGAATTAAGGCCAATGTGTACCGAAATCCAGGGCCAAACAACGACTGTTGAGAACTTTGAAAAGGGGCCTCAAGTGTCTTTACTGTCTTGGAGCAGCCTCGTTAAGCGAGTAGTAGATTTAGAAGGCAGTATTAGCTGGAAATCTTACATTATTGTGATTACTTCCTAACCCATCAAGTCAAGCCCCTATGCCAAACAAACTCTTGCCTTCAGTATCTTCTAGACCAGAGTGAAATTTTCAGGTTAAATCATCTACGTCAAGGAAAGCCTAGCATTCAGTATTCCATAGAACAGTCTGAAAATTTCAGAGTAAATATGGTGCTCGTCGGACGCAAGGCGCAGTCGGAAGAGCCGTCTGCTATTGCGTTCTCAAGCATCGAAGTTCTTGGTTCGGATCCCCCCAAATCGTCCTTTATCACTTCTAGGCGCTGTGCGGGTTAGACCGGCACTCTCTCCAAGGCGCGGATTTCTTCAATGAACAGCTCACAACTAGAACAATCTGTTGCGATTCACTTGGCGTAATCCACTCCAGTTCTAGGACTCCGTTGCAATATGAAGCTATAGTAAGAAAAATAGGGAGAAAAATCGTCTTTACAACCGTGCAACTCCTAGCACGCATTGAGCCCATTTTGGTCCCTTATTTTCTTCCTAGAAAGTCGACAGTCCATCTCGCCAAAGCTTTCAGAACCAACTGCCTACTGAATGGTCTCGTTTTCAGGGATTCACTGGAAAGTACTGTGAGACAGAGTTGAGTCCATGTGAAATGAGCAAATGTCCTGTAGGACAAGTATGCACAGAAAACAACTTGACGAGGTAGGTTCCCGACGGTTTCTTCCGACTATCGGCGGTTCACTTACTCTTACCGTATTGTTCAGAACGGTGAAGTGCAGTTGCCCGGCTGGATTCACCGGATTCGACTGCCAGAAAGAGATCGACGAATGCTCGACGAATCCCTGTCAGCACGGCGGTGTCTGCACGGACAGGTTCAACGACTACCACTGCGCTTGTCCAAGTGGATACAGCGGCAAGAACTGCGAGGTACGTCTACATCGTCCTGGCGACGGGCCTGTGATTCAAGTTGTGCCTTCAGAAGGTTGTCGACCACTGCGTAAACAATCCGTGCCTGAACAACGGCCTCTGCATCAACGCTGCTCACGCCGGCATCTGTCACTGTGCACCGGCTTTTTTCGGCGAGAGATGCCAGTTCAAGGTAGGATATAGCTCCTCTAATCGGCTATTCCCCTCTTCAGGAGCTTCTACACCAAATAACAATCTAAAGCAGCTAAGATTGATTTTCTACATATATAAGGCGACGAATACATACATGATGAAGATGTAACCAATTCCTGCTGGCGTGATCTACATCTAGAGAACATCCGTTAAAGTCCGATCCATTGAGGATGTTGACGTCATTGACAGCGACAGACTGCGTCAGTGAGCTCATGGAAACAGAAGCCATGTTTGACTATCTTTGAACCTCGGCATGGTCGAGTCTATCCATAGAGTTGCTAAGTTCATCATGTGGTTGTTAAAAGGCCTTATTGACTAACATATCGGCTGGATCGTCTTGTTCAGAGCCTGAAAGGATGCGCTCAATTAGGAGCTACCCCACCAAACATCTTACAAAATTCCATGCCAAACTTTTGAAAACCTGAACAATGGAGAGAATCCTAGTACCGTACCTCATCATAGCCCACTGAAGGACTCGCATTCTAACATGGGGTAGGTGCTGTCCCATACCCCTGCTCTACCCTGTGCTGCTTCCGCTGGTCCTTTAGTGGACTATCGTGAGATACGGTATTTGGATTCTCTCTATTGGTCATGCTTTCAAAAATTTGTCATCGAATTCGTAGGGTTGAAGAGATGATTCGTGGGGTAACTCCTAATTGATTTGGCCCTTTCAGACTCTGAAGTATGTGATCCAGCCGAAACGTTAGCCAATAAAGTCGTTTAAGAACCTTAGCAACTCTAAAGACAGAAACAGAAGCCCTTTTCACTATCGGTTTCGCGAACGTACATGGTTGGTGACTTGACCGGCTCGGCTGAAGTGATTTTCAACGTCTTCCTCAGTGCACTACATAGCACGACAATTTGGCGACTTCCGGACTGTTGGCTGTCCATTTTTTTTAAATTTCGCGAAGCAACTGTTACGGAAAACTCTCAAACTTGGGTAATTAAACCTGCATGTGAATCACATCAGCAGGAACAGCTTTCATCATCCCCTTCAAACTGGCCTCTTTTCTGCTCAACTTCCGTAGCTTAAGAGACACTAAATTCCAGAGAAAGCCGTGCTCTCGAAATCGCTGCGACAATGGGGCATTGTGCCGGCCATCGGCTAATTATCGCAATTACACGTGTGAGTGTAAACCGGGATTCGAGGGCAAGTACTGTGAAACGGTAAGTGGTCGAGGTGCAAAGATGTGAAGGCAGAATAGAGCTCACAATAGTGTCAACTCTTTGAAGGACATTGACGAATGCCTGGACTATCCATGCCGCAACGGCGGGACCTGCCACAACACTCACGGGGACTACAACTGCATCTGTCCGGTGGGCTACACCGGCCAGAACTGCACTGAGAACATTGACGACTGCGCCAGAAGTGAGTGGGAGTGTCGTTCGCACTTGCTCTTCTATGCTTCTTCAGAGTCTCAGCTATAGCAACTTGACTTCAGAGCCCTGTCTCAACAATGGCACGTGCATCGACGACCTGGCCAACTTTCACTGCATCTGCCAGCCGGGATTCACTGGTCGAACATGCGGCGTTGACATCGGTAAGTTCTTCCGCCTAGCCGTCCAACGTCTTCCGATTCGTATCTGAATCCTTTGCAGACGACTGCGCTTCGAACCCGTGTTTGAACGGAGCCTCTTGCGTGGACGGGGTGAATCGCTACGAATGCTTGTGTAAGGCCGGATTCAGTGGACGTGACTGTCATGTGAATGACGACGACTGCAGGCCTGGGTAAGACTCAGCTCCAGAACACCATCAACGACCACTGTTTGCACTCTGCTTGCGCAACGGCGGTGATTCCACAATGATCATAAACGACCCGAATCCGGGCATAGTCGGGCGTCGTAAAAGCGGCATACCTAAACCGATACCAGCAATCTTTTGCCAACAAGTGATAAGGCGAAGAGGTCGTGAGAACATGACTCTTAATAAGCGACCGCGGCTGACAACATGATGTTGTTTAGCAGCGAGAATCAACGGAGCGGGATGCGTGACTTTGACGGTCGCTTTCGAAGAGATTAGAATCCACGAAAATAATTGGAGAATTTCGATATTCATATGGATATTCTTAAATTATTCTTGCGGATTATAACTGACTGTACTATCAATACCCATATTGCTTAACTTTTCTCATGGTTATAACGACTATACTGCTTATAAAAGATAAAGGACAGTGTTACTCACTCTCTTTTGGGATGCGCCACGCATTTTACTTCTGCTGGATGTCGCGGAAGCGATTTTGAATGCGTATTTGGCCATAGAATGGCCTGAGGTGGCCAGACGGTGAACAACTCAGCAAATCACGGACCCCGGAGGGATGGAAGGCTCGGTTGGCCGGAGCGGGAAATTCGAACCAAAAACCTAGTATCGGGTGCACGCGACAGCTGGTACCTCCTCCAACTGCGCTACATGTGCCCTATAGTGCTTATATATGTACATATATACTAGACATCGATACCTATTCGTATAATTCGAAGTCATCATTTTTTCAAACCGGGTTGGAAGTAACATGTGAATAGCGGGATTTTTGAAAAATGCCGCATCTTGGGATGATTCAGGTAGGAGTAGTTTTAACAAGAAGGATTTTCGGACGATCTAAATAACTGATCTATCTTTGGATCTCACATCGGATATCCGAATCGGATGGGTCATCAAATTTCTGATCAAAATCTGTCATGTGAATTGTTTAAAAATCGATCTGGTGAAAATCACTGCTCTCTGAATCGTTCTAGATCCGAGATTTTCAAAAATTCCATCATTCGCACAATCCTTTTAACCACAGTTTGAAGAAAATGACGGATCAAAATTATTTGAATCGGCATCGGATCCAAAGTCTAATATATATCTCAATATCTAATCCAGCCCACGAAGATGTGCAATGTAGTAAATTAATTAATTAATTAATAGTAAAATCCAACCAGCTGTTGTAGTGACTGTGATTGCTCTTTTTCGACTTTCACAGATGTTTTCTGACATTGAAGTCTCCACGAGTAACAGCTGTCTTTCTTACATATTTAATTCCTCACTAAATTCGAGCTTATGTACTACTAGATCGGACTAAAATTTTCAACGGTTTTGCACTCTGAGATCTCCATTTAGATTTTTTACTACACGACTTGATAGGATAGGGTTTTTTGTTGAAATATCATCGAGAAAAAAATGAGCATTCGAAAGCATATACAATGTGTAGGATCTCCTATAAAAAGCAGTTAACCCATTTTTCCTGAAAGCAAAAAAAAAAACATTTTGTGCCATAGAGGTGCACGGCTTCAATCTCTACACTTGAAAAGAGAATTAGATCGAAATTAGAGATGTTACGTAGGAATTGTCTAAAAACTCAGCACTAAAGATACATTTTTAAGCTAGAGGTAGACAGAGCGATCGTGTTGGAAAATAGGCAGAAGAAAAAATCGAAATCGTTTTCCCATAATTCATCCCCAAGTTTATGAGCTTCAAAAAGTACCCTTATGGATGTTCTGCTTTCATAGCAAAAGAAAGAGGACGTCACTTTAACTGTTCTCTAATTCCAGCGCCTTGTTAGATAAGGGTGCTAACGGAATTGCTGATTCCTTTTCTTTGTGTGGGACAAATTATTTTTCAAAATGATGGACAAAAGATATATGGAGAGCGGATCATGGACGAGAAAATGAGGTGATTTGTGAACATTTTAGAGAATAATTAAGTTCTTTCCTGTTTCTTCTTCCTCTTAAATTTAAGAAACTTCTAGGTCACTTCCAAAGCTTTTTTTTTTTGAAATTGACGACCAATTGCTGCTATAGTTCATATAGTAATTCGAAAAGAAAGCTAATAGAATAGATCGGGGTACGCCGACAAAGATCTGAGAATAATGTTTTGAAATCTGTTTGCTACCCATTCGAGTGGCGACTCCAAAAAGTGCAAAAAATATGATTTGTAAGCGTTATTTTTCGGATTTCTTAGAAAACTTTCCAAGAGAAAATTTCAATGCTTGAAAGAGGATAAATAATACAACTATAGAATTCTTACCAGCAGCTTTCATTGGCAGACACATTCCAAATGTAGCAGTTCTTATTCTAGTTAAGATGGCTAGGTCCGACAGAATTCATCACTTCTTAAATTTAGAAGTTGACCTAAGGCCCCGTTTATACTTTCGACGCCGAGCGATGCGACGCTATGCAAAGTGCCCAAATTGATCGATCGCGTCACCTCAATCAATATGGCCGCAATGCGTGGCGTGGCGTCGCTCGGCGTCGAAGTATAAACGAGGTTTAATAGCGGCGGAGACTTTTGCCCGAACAATATTTTGCAGGACATCTGCTGAAATTCTGACATCTGAGGGATTCAAACTATGTGTGATTTCCTTCATGGGTCAACTCTCCGTTTTACCTCCTGTGTCAAGAATCCCACAATATTGCGTATTGAACTCTTCTTCTTTAGATAATTGCACAGCAACCGTATTCTTGAGCGGTGTGAGGGCCATCTAATCTGGCAATCTGCGCACTATATGTAATTACGGGACCACTGTTGACGCAGTCAGATGCAGATTGTGATACTCGTTGGTAAAGTATCCACTAAATGCCATTGTTCACAGTGGGGCACTCAGCTCTTGAGGACAATGATGGAAAAAAGAGATTGCAGCATTGGTAATCCTTCATTTTGGAGCACAATTTTCACCACAAATAATGTCCATCGAAGTGTACAGGCCCTTGTTTTTTTTTTAAAGTTTGCCAAGGAGGTATAAACCGGTTGCTGAGAGTTTGAGTCCCGTCTTGTGAACCCTTATTTCTATGAAAATCAATATCAGAAATGTTGTATTTTGTGTGTCATTACCATTTCCCATCATAACAACCTATTTCTTCCGATTTTCACTAATCTCATGTCTTCAGAAAATTCCAGTTTCGGGGGCAGCATATAGCTAGAGCGGGCACTCGGCATTCGTTCCTGCGTAGCGTACTTCGTTCTTGACATCGGCTTGAGGGCGGCAACAGCGAGAAACATTGGGGCGAACTCCTTCCGACCTTTCTTTGAGTTCTGACGTTGGATTAGAGCGCCGCAGATAAAACAATGGATGCTATAGCTGTGAGCAAAGTTGCTGCGAGTTCGAGTCCCGCCTCGTGCAAAAATTATTGTGCTAAAATCCACATTTCTGTGATCATCGGAATCAGGAATGCCATATTTTGTTGTCTGCCTGGATGTTAAGTGCGATCAATCGGCCCGATGGTGCAAAGCGTAGCATCCTGCCTGGCAAACAGAAGGTATGGGTTCGTTTCCCGCCTGGCGCAAGAGTTTTGTTCGCAACTAAACATGCACCTAACCTCTATATTTTGTATGTCGTTGCCATTACCCATCATAACAACCATTAAAATAACTACATAAATAAATAAATAAATAACCATTTCTTCACAATAGCCAGATCTCGTGTCTCCAAAAAATTCCCGTTTCGGGGGCAGCATATAGCTAGAGCGGGCACTCGGCATTCGTTCCTGCGTAGCGTACTTCGTTCTTGACATCGGTTTGAGGGCGGCAACAGCGAGAAACATTGGGGCGAACTCCTTCCGACCTTTCTTTGAGTTCTGACGTTGGATTAGAGCGCCGCAGATAAAACAATGGATGCTATAGCTGTGAGCAAAGTTGCTGCGAGTTCGAGTCCCGCCTCGTGCAAAAGTCATTGTGCTAAAATCCACATTTCTGTGATCATCGGAATCAGGAATGCCATATTTTGTTGTCTGCCTGGATGTTAAGTGCGATCAATCGGCCCGATGGTGCAAAGCGTAGCATCCTGCCTGGCAAACAGAAGGTATGGGTTCGTTTCCCGCCTGGCGCAAGAGTTTTGTTCGCAACTAAACATGCACCTAACCTCTATATTTTGTATGTCGTTGCCATTACCCATCATAACAACCATTAAAATAACTACATAAATAAATAAATAAATAACCATTTCTTCACAATAGCCAGATCTCGTGTCTCCAAAAAATTCCCGTTTCGGGGGCAGCATATAGCTAGAGCGGGCACTCGGCATTCGTTCCTGCGTAGCGTACTTCGTTCTTGACATCGGTTTGAGGGCGGCAACAGCGAGAAACATTGGGGCGAACTCCTTCCGACCTTTCTTTGAGTTCTGACGTTGGATTAGAGCGCCGCAGATAAAACAATGGATGCTATAGCTGTGAGCAAAGTTGCTGCGAGTTCGAGTCCCGCCTCGTGCAAAAATCATTGTGCTAAAATCCACATTTCTGTGATCATCGGAATCAGGAATGCCATATTTTGTTGTCTGCCTGGATGTTAAGTGTGATCAATCGGCCCGATGGTGCAAAGCGTAGCATCCTGCCTGGCAAACAGAGGGTATGGGTTCTAGTCCCGCCTGGCGCAAGAGTTTTGTTCGCAACTAAACATGCACCTAACCTCTATATTTTGTATGCCGTTGCCATTACCCATCATAACAACCATTAAAATAAATACATAAATAAATAAATAAA
Organism: Heligmosomoides polygyrus bakeri; assembly: GCA_947359475.1. Lineage (NCBI taxonomy): Eukaryota > Metazoa > Nematoda > Chromadorea > Rhabditida > Heligmosomidae > Heligmosomoides > Heligmosomoides polygyrus. The sequence continues at coordinate 89,697,041 of OX375870.1, forward strand.
TAACCATTTCTTCACAATAGCCAGATCTCGTGTCTCCAAAAAATTCCCGTTTTGGGGGTAGCATATAGCTAGAGCGGGCACTCGGCATTCGTTCCTGCGTAGCGAACTTCGTTCTTGACATCGGTTTGAGGGCGGCAACAGCGAGAAACATTGGGGCGAACTCCTTCCGACCTTTCTTTGAGTTCTGACGTTGGATTAGAGCGCCGCAGATAAAACAATGGATGCTATAGCTGTGAGCAAAGTTGCTGCGAGTTCGAGTCCCGCCTCGTGCAAAAATTATTGTGCTAAAATCCACATTTCTGTGATCATCGGAATCAGGAATGCCATATTTTGTTGTCTGCCTGGATGTTAAGTGCGATCAATCGGCCCGATGGTGCAAAGCGTAGCATCCTGCCTGGCAAACAGAAGGTATGGGTTCGAGTCCCGCCTGGCGCTAGAGTTTTGTTCTCAACAAAGCATCCATCTAACAGCTCTACAACAGACAACAGCCACTCTCGGCTTCAGAAAACATGTAAAACAGATATTTCAATTAGTGACTCAGAACGCTGCTTATTTCCTCCAGGCTATGTTTGAACGGAGGAAAATGCCATGATCTTGTGAACGACTACAAATGCGAGTGCAGACGCGGGTTCACGGGACGTAATTGTCAAGTCTTCATCGACCTCGACAAATTCAACGAGACCGACAGGTGGGTCGGCTGTCGAGCAGGCGAATGAGTGCCTAGTCTTCCATGTTCTTTCCATCCGTCTTTGAACTCCAGACTGGAAAGGAACCTGTGCGAACTGTCCGACTGCGCGGCGAAAGCCGGCGACGGCGTGTGTGACGTCGAGTGCAACTACTTCGCCTGCGGCTACGACGGTGGTGACTGCTCGGCTCGAGGCGTGCCGTTCGCCAAGTGCGACTCGGCCAGCTACTGTGCTCACGTGTTCAAGGATGGACGCTGCGACTCAGTGAGTGTGGTGGTGACCTTCAGGCCAACTGTTCCTTCTGTATCACATCCAACTGCTCCATTTGAACTCTTCTCCCTTTGAAGATCTGCAACAACGAGGCGTGCCTGTTCGACGGTTTCGATTGCGCTCCTGCTCGTCGTCGTTGCCCACCCGACATCGCCAACTACTGCCGGCTTCACAGTCACGACGGCGTCTGCGACGATCAGTGCAACACGGTCGAATGCGGATACGACGGTGGAGACTGCGCCAGGAAGCCGTCTGACGTTGTAGGTTACTCGAGATTTCGGCCCGAATTTCTTGCTCTCTCAATTATCGTCTACTTGTTTTCAGCTACCAGGAGACATTTCTATCGTTGTCCTCACAACCCCAGAACACTTCGCAATGAACGTTGGCCTCTTCTTGCTGACGCTCAGCCAGAAACTTCGCGCGTCGGTTCGAATAAAAAGCGACGAATATGGCCCACTAGTCTTCTACTGGAATGGGCAGCCTTCCACGAAACGGATTGCTCTACCACCGCACCAGGTTCGCTTTTTCTGATTTTATTTGTGTAACACAGTAGTAGGGCGCATGCAGCGCAGTCGGAGGAGGCGCCGGCGGTCGCGTGCACCCGATACCAGGTCCCTGGTTCGGATTTTCCGCCCAGGACAACCAAGCCTTCCATCCCTCTGGGGTCGGTGAATTGGTACCAGACGTGTCTGGGAAGGATAAAGCGCTGACTTGTTCATCAGCTGGCCACCGCAAGTCATCGTATGGCGAATTACGCATTCATGTCACCTCCACGACATCCCGCAGAAGTAGAATGCACTGGCGCATCCCAAAAGGGATTGAGTAACGCCGCCCTTTATCCTTTTATCCTTTAACAGTACAGTACATAGTTTGGGGACTATGGCCCCGTTTATATTTCCGACGCCGAGCGACGCGACAGCATGTAAAGTGGCCAAATTGATAAATGTATAAATGGGGCCCAATGGAACCACTACAGAGGTCGAGTTGAAAAAATTCCGTCCAGAGGGTCATTTGGTTCGCTGACTATAAATGTTATATTTACCTTTAGTACTACGGTGATAAACAGTGGTTTACGGTAGGTATTGGTGAGTAAGGCGGCACATGTCGCGAACGTGAGCAGCATTGATAGTTGGGACCAGCCAGCCAATAATAACCTAACAGAGCACAGACCGAACACATGCCAGCCGATCAGGGTACCGACTGTGCACGCGTTCTCTGAATGGCACGCACATTTAATGTAGTCAGATTGGATGAGGCGTTTCCACCTCCTAATGCTGCCCGTCTTCGCGACATATATCCAACATAACTCCAAGCCTTATACCTGGGCAATGTTTGGATGAAAATTTTGACGTGTACTCGCTCTCTGACGTCGTGATAGAACAATGGTGCCGTATTTTTGTTGTATCTGCGTTTTTCTTCACTAAAAATTATTTTCTCTTTAGCGTTACAAATCAAGTTTAAAAGGAGGTCATTATTTTAGCTTCTTCGAAACTATTCGTTGTAAAAATTTGGCTCAACCCACGCCACAGCTTTTTGAATGAGAGATTGGAGATAAGGTGTCATGCAGTCGGTTTGAAAACTTTTGTTTTTGAGAAGCTGCGATGATTTTTCGCAAAAAATTGCTCTTATGATTATTGAACATCTCGTTGTCAACCACATTTTTTAAAAATCTAAACGTCATTGAGAAACGTGTACACTTACTAGGCGTACATCTCCAGCTTGTTCAGGATCTGTCCGTTCGCTTCGAAAGAGAAATTCGCGTAAAGCGATCGGCTTTCAATGTTGGCGTACTTGTCTGGATCGAGGTCGACGTTACGGACTGCTATGGCGATTGCTTCAGCGACATCGATATCGTTGCCAACTATCTCGGAGCTGCAAGTGCGAAAAAGGTGAGCACATGTCCCCAGAAGTTTTTGTTTTCGCTGCCATAGAATACGATAGAAGTAAACCAGGCGGCAGCAAGGGGTTTCTGTACTCCAGCCGTCGCGCGGCGATATCGATCTTTCGCGCTGTCAAATCAATATCGATTATTTCCAAGCCTCAGCGCTGTTTTATGACCCTATCCTAGAGGATTCTTTTTCATTAGCTATACGTTGGGTTTGAACACGGATTTCTTAAGAAATCATGGTTATGCTGGAAGGCCACCTACTTTGCTCAACAGCTATCACCATTGTCGCCTGGCGTCCCGTTAATCGTCAATTTCCTTGAACGGGCGTCAGCAATGTCTCCATTCGTCCTTTTCTTGTGCCGAAATGGCCCAGTGAGTCTGCCTCACTCGAGGAACAAGAAAAGCGCCAGGTGTAAGCATAGAGATTGGGTTCACTCTGTATCGCTTTCACATCTGTAGCCGAAGCAAGCTTAGACATACTTCTTCAGTGAAAATGTGTATGTAGTCGTACTTATTGCCTTAATTTTTTAGAAGTTTTTTTAACAAGATTGCCGGATTTTATGAAGGAAAATGAGGGTGATCCCCAGTTTTTCTTTCTAGATATGCGAGAAGCGCTACATCTTTAAGTCTGCGTTTTTTACGCATAGAATTTCTACGAGCAGTTAGTGGTTGATCATAATGAATCTGTATAGCTTTGATAGGGATTAATGAATCGACGACTCAGGTGCAACGTTCTAAGCGAATAATTTTTCGTTGGAAAGGTTCTTCTGAGCACAACGAGAGTGACAAAAGTCCCAGTTGAACCCATGTGATCTATCGCTTATATATCGGTAGATCATAACCATTTGTCATGGCTTTCGTCGGGAAGATACGCAAAGTTATCTGAGTACATACTTCACCAAGAAGGGTGTGAAATGTTGACCATATACGAGCCACACGGATCGTTATAGGTCAGGCGACTACTAAAGGAACACCCTTTATGTTGGTTCCAACGGCTATTAGGATAGTCATCATTTCAGGATCTCGCTGACATGCGGATGCCGATTTTCGAAGCGATCGCTCGTCATCCGACTCCCGATGATGTGCCGTCTGAATCAGAGGGCTACTGGTCGTTCCTCATCGGATGCTTTGCGATTCTCATCGTTGTCGCCACGGTGTTCGTCCTTCAGCAGCGCACGCGAAAGCGAAGGACCATCAAGGCACCGTGCTGGATCCCACCGACGGAAGCTCAACGTAGGTTAACGAGCCCTATCTGAAGCTGCCACCGAAATCTACTCCTGTTATGTTCAGACAAGCTGACTTCTCTGTCGCAAAGTGAGCAGATGCTACGATCCGGTTTCCTCTCCGAGCACCTCTTTGCATCCAAAAGACCACGTCCGCAGAACTTGAACTTCTACGAGTGAGTACAGCTTTAACCACCGAACCTGAAGAAATCTGAAGGCTAACAATGCGTATTTCAGGGTGCAACAGTTCACGAACTCCACGAAGAAAGTCTAACCGCTCCCCACACTGCTGCATAAGCAGGCGTCTTCCAATCTTCCCATACAGGTCGACGGAAGCAACGTGAACGCGCGCGGCCCTTTTGGTAGAACTGCTCTGATGATGCTCTGCGACAACTTCGAGAAATCCGAAGACGAGCTGATCGAGGAGGTCGGAAAGATTTGGACCGCCGGTGGCGATCTGAACCTGCAGGATGATGGTGGGTGAGAGTGTGGTCCGAATTAACGAACGGACTGCTTATTTCGAAATTATTTCAGACGAAGAGACGGCGATATTTATCGCTGTGCGAAAAGGTCGCTTGGGTCTGGTGAAGAAGTTGCTGGATATGGGCGCAGATCCGACGATTATGAACCGCAACGATTCCACTTGTCTTCACGAAGCTGCCGCTAACTGCAACCTCAGCATGGTCGAGGAGTTGCTAAGACACAATTCTGTTGTTAAGGAAGTAAGTGGAAGGTTCCTTGACCGAGTGTGAGAAATCAAGCTTCCCAGGGGAAGCTGGCGGAGGCCGGGCCGGGCGCTGGCGCGGCGCGGTAGTAACGAACGCCCTGTCGCGTGGAAGAACGTCGGGTGAATTTCGCATCAGCTGCTTGAACAAAAGGAGGTGCGAATGCAAAATTAAAGCCGAGTGCTAGTGTTCTGTGCTCTTCTCCACTAAGATTAGATTTGTATTTCAGCCGCTGGGCTGTGTGTCGTCGTAAAGACTACCAGTATCAACTAAGTGACGAAGACGATCGATATTGATTGCTTTCATAGAACCGTGCTGCTCAGCGACCGTAGTATAAATCCCGCGACGCGGAGGAGGGCACAGTATAGGGTGGGTGGGGAGGGGGGGGGGGGGGGGACTCCAGGGCCCGATTCATCAACGCTTATACCCGCTGGTATGCGGCATATAGGGGGTAGACGTACCCACGATGAGGCGTTCATAATGAAGCTTACCCGCCACATCGTGGTTAATCTGTGTGTAGAGAATACTGGGGCCCGATCCATCAACAATTAAGCCTGTGGGTATGCGGGGTATAAGGGGTAGAGATGAGG